>LPNX011005620.1:0-245545 GCA_001517045.1 Pseudotsuga menziesii | reverse complement strand
CCCCCGCCTACTACCATTCCCCCCCCAAACCCCCCCCTCAATCTACCATGGCCCACATGACTGATGATATTAAGCTCCATGTGTTTAAAGGAACTGGATCAAAGGATCCAGAATAGTTCTGGTTTTTATGTGAAGCAGTGTGGAATGCTAAGAACGTTATGGATCAAGATATGAGAAGAGTGCAGCTCATTACTTCTTTTAGAGACCGAGCTTTGACTTGGTTCATGAAGTTTTCCAGTACTCAGAACCATGTCTTGGCTTATATAAAAGTCACAATGATAACGGAATTTAAGAAGCCGAATTCAGAGTCGCAATGTATCACTGAATTAAAGGAAATTCAGCAGAGGCGAGGAGAATCAGTGTGGGACNATAAAAGTCACAATGATAACGGAATTTAAGAAGCCGAATTCAGAGTCGCAATGTATCACTGAATTAAAGGAAATTCAGCAGAGGCGAGGAGAATCAGTGTGGAACTTTGATGAGGTTCAAAGTTCTGCTAGATCAAGTTAGTTTCACCATTGGACCTACGCAGCATAAGGAATGGTTCATTGTAGCATTGTTACCACATATAAGGACGCCCCTCATGCAATAGAAGGTTGCTGATCAGTAGGAGGCTTTGGAGATTGCTATGAAGCTTGAGACAGCTCATGTCGATGATAATTTTGGTATCGCTCAAATACAACCGTAGTTGACAGTGATGGCTCTGAGGTTGCTGATCAGTAGGAGGCTTTGGAGATTGCTATGAAGCTTGAGACAGCTCATGTCGATGATAATTTTGGTATCGCTCAAATACAACTGCAGTTGACAGTGATGGCTCTGGAGCTTTGCGATATGAAAAAAGGGAAAACCGGTCGCGAGGAGGTTTGGTCTACACGATGTCAGACAGAGGGTCATGACAAGGAGCAGTGTCCTCTCGTAAGAAATTACCTGAATTCTGGTGTGCCAAACCCATTCAACCCTAGTGTTCTATATTGTGAGATCTGTAGGACAATTGGCCAGCATCGACCTGAAGATTGATATTTGCTATAGAGGTATGTGTAAGTCCGCACGAACCCCTATTGCAAGTTCTGTAAGTCAGTGGGACATAATGAAGATGAATGTTGCTGTTTTGACNCATCGACCTGAAGATTGATATTTGCTATAGAGGTATGTGTAAGTCCGCACGAACCCCTATTGCAAGTTCTGTAAGTCAGTGGGACATAATGAAGATGAATGTTGCAGTTTTGACCTCATGAGGGAGCGCATCTATGACACTTATCGGGTACAGAATGATGCACAAGGCAATGATGGATATGGTTACCGTGGTGATGCACCAGGTCGCGGTACTTTTGGAGGTCGTGGTCATGGTGGTATGGCTACCAGAGGACGAGGCCAGATTGTGTGTTATAACTGTAACCAGGTTGGACATCTAGCTCAAGATTGTCGAAACCCAACTACGACATGTCGGTATTGCAGAGTAGTTGATCATGTCATCAAGTAGTGCCTGCAGCTAATTGCCAATATTCAAGAAAGAAATAGTGCTCCTACTCAGAATATTCAGATGATTGCTATGGAGAAACGACCTATCCCAACCATTAATGTTGTGACTCGAAGTGGAGCTATGACGTACATATAGAATAAGGAGAAACAGCCTGATGAAGCTTGGGTTCCTAAGGCCTCAGACAAAATTCCAGCATGTGATGTCGACAGAGAAAAAGAGACATTCCTGGAAGCCAAGAGAGACTTTGTTGATCCGAGCACCTCAGTAGCACCTGCGCAACAGCATCCGCAGCAGGCATAATCTCAAGAAACTTCGACGGATAAAGTAAGTACACTGTCCTCATTTTTACAAAGTTGTATGAAGCTTTTACGGAATCAGACTGCTTTAAGTGAGTTGTAGAAAGTTATTGCTTCTTGCGAACCTCAGCGAAACTCTGGTAAGGAAAAAAATGTTAATAGAGTCAGAAGAACTGGCAGGGAAATGAGATTGAATGCTCAGATATGAGAGTATGATATGACTGATGTCATCTTGGACCTAGGATCAGAAGTAAATGTCTTAACTAAGCAGACATGGGAACAAATAGGCAAACCTACCCTTGAATGGTCCCCTATACAGTTGAGGTTAGCCAATCAGCAGAAGATTGTGCCCCTAGGAAGATTTCAGAGTGTCCCAGTAGATATTGATGGCATATGTACTGTAGCAGACTTTGAAGTTATTGAGATAATTGATGATGGAAATCCCTAACCATCCCTGTTAGGATTTGAATGGGTAATGACAAATGCTGCAGTCATTAACCTTAAGAAGAGACAAATGACTTTCGAAGGGAAAGGTTTGAGAGTCATAGTACCATTAGACCCTTCGCAAGGATAAAGGTACATAGAACCACTCAAGGATGAATATCAAGATGTTTTGGATCATATCTACAACATCACGACTAAGGAAGAATATTATGTTGACCCTACTACCGAAGGTATCATGGATTGGCAGTGTGACAGCTCCTACATGACGGATTCAGATGATGGGTTAGAAAACTAGCAGAACAGACTTTATGAACTACATGGACACCGGTGTGCATGAATTACCAAATCTCTCAGATGGATTGCTGCACAGGTAAGAGTCCTACCTCTTTTTGATGGTTTTTCAGACCCAGAAAAGTTCATTGTACAATTCTCAGAATAGGTACCAGATTCATAGAAAATGGTAACTCTAGATTTTGTATTTAGAGCCACAGCTGCCAGATGGTCGAATGGCCATAAAAAGTACATTCCTAGTCGGGAAGACTGTCAGAAGTCCCTTTGCCTAAGATTTACGGATCAGCCCCAGGAGGTACGAAGCAGGTTTATTGGTAAGACTAGCCCTTAGGAACATTTGGCATAGTGCTACGAAGCGTGGAAGCATGTACCTCAGGAAGAATGGGTACATAGGTTTATTCACACTCTGGAACCTATAGTAAAGAACTGGTATGCGGAGGCTGAGATTCGCCAGGATATTGTAAGTTGGGATTGTCTTGTTGATAGTTTTGTGCTTACATTTTCTATTAATAAAGTTTTTCCAGCTTTAGATGCAGCTATAAGATTGATCCATACTAAGGTATTTGATGAT
Source organism: Pseudotsuga menziesii (assembly GCA_001517045.1). Lineage (NCBI taxonomy): Eukaryota > Viridiplantae > Streptophyta > Pinopsida > Pinales > Pinaceae > Pseudotsuga > Pseudotsuga menziesii. Next base: position 242,463 of record LPNX011005620.1, on the reverse strand, counting down.
CAAGAAGTAATTGAATATCAACATGATTGGAAAGAACAAGAAGCTAATGCAGTAGAATGTTATAACCTCGCAATTGACGAGGATGACGATCCGTGCAACATTGATATTCTTGAGTCAGAAGGACACTGCGGAGTACACGGACCAGTAGTCGAAGCACCTGAAGTGACTCAACCCTTGAAGACGCGGACAGTCAACATTGGATCAAAAGAACAACCTAAGTATGCTACCATTGGAGATTATTAGGATGAAAAGATGGTAAGTAAAGTGACCCAACTTCTCCATGAATATCAGGACCTATTTCTGATGAAGTTCTCGGAGATGAAAGGTATTCTTGGTGATATAGGAGTGATAAAGATCCCTCTGAAACTTGATGCGAAGCCTGTGAAACAACGCCCTTACAGGCTGAACCCTAAGTATAAATAAAAATTTAGAATGGAGCTAGATAAGATGCTTGCTGCAAGAATCATTGAGCCTGTTGAGGAATTTGAGTGGGTCAGTCCTATGGTGGTGCAAGAAAAGAAGTCTAAGGGAGAAATCAAAATCTGTGTTGATCTAAGGAAGCTGAATGATGCTTGTCTGCATGATCCTTTCCCTACTCCCTTTACATATGAAGTTTTAGATAATGTCAGAAGACAAGAAGTGTACTCTTTTACTGATGGATTTTCAGGTTACCATCAGATCAGAATTGCTCCAGAAGATCGACATAAGACAACCTTCACTATAGAAATGGGATCCTTTCAGTATACAGTTATGCCCTTTGGATTGAAGAATGCACCTGCTATGTTTTCTAGAGTAGTCATCTCTGCTTTTAAAGACTTTATACATAAATTCTTAGAAGTTTATTTTGATGACTGGACTATCTTTGGGTTACTAAAATACCATATAGCTAGTTTAAGACTTATGCTGGACAAGTGTAGACAGCATCAGATTTCCTTGAACTTGAAAAAGTGTATCTTTTGTGCACCTTTTGGAATCCTACTAGGTCGCATTGTATGTAAGCAAGGATTGATGATGGATCTTGCGAAGATAGCAATTATTATGAGCTTTCCACCCCCGAAGTCTATTAAGCAACTTCGCACTATGCTTGGTCACACTGGATATTACAGGAAATTCATCAAGGGATATGCTCAGATTACAGCTCCTATGGAAAAGCAGTTGAAGAAAGGTATTAAGTTCAAATGGACACCTGAGTGTCAAGCAAGCTTGGATATTTTGAAGGAAAAGATGGTCACTGCCCCTATCTTAGTATTCTTTGACTGGAATAAGGAGTTTCATGTGCATGTCGATGCATCCTCCATTGCTTTGGGTATAGTATTGGCTCAGTCATGTGAAGGTAATATCGATCACCCTATTTCTTTTGCAAGTAGAAAATTGTCCACATCAGAGAAAAACTATACTACAACGGAACGAGAAGGTCTAGCTATGGTTTATGCATTGCAGAAGTTTCGACATTACCTGTTAGGGTCTCATTTTAAAATGTTCACTAACCATTCTGCTTTGAAGTTTTTGGTTAACAAACCTATGCTAGGCGGAAGGATATGCAGATGGTTGATTCTATTTCAGGAATATGGCTTTGAGATCATAGTTAATCTTGAAAGACTTAACCTAGGACCCAACCACTTGTCGAGGCTCGAGTCAGGAGAAGAGCCCACTAGCTTGGACGAAGGACTTCCTGATGCCCAGTTGTTTTCCATCCAGATGGTTGATGACTACTTTCATGATATTGTTCAATATTTGTCTACATGTTTTGCACCCACTGAGATGACAACACAGCAGAAGAAGTAGTTGGTGGTTAGAGCAGCCGACTTTACCTTAATAGCAAGACAGCTGTATAAGATGGGACCAGATGAAATACTATGTAGATGTGTCTTGGAGCACAAAAATCCATTTATTTTGGCTGAGGCACATTCTGTATCAGCAGGAGGTCATTATGCAGGCAAAGCTACAACACAGAATATTTTGACAGTAGGATTGTGGTGGCCCACACTCCATAAGGATGCAAGAGAGTACTGTCACAACTGCAACATCTGTCAGAGGACAGGAAAACCATCCAAGAGAGATGAGATGCCCCTAGTTCCACAGGTAAATCTACAAGACTTTGACAAATGGGCTATTGATTTTGTTGGATCTATCAATCCCCCTGCCAAGAAATCAGGAGCAAGATACATTATTATAGCAACTGACTACCTTACCCATTGGGCCGAATCTCAACCAGTCAAGAACTGTAGCACTGCTACAGCTGCGAAGTTCATTTTCGATAACATCTTGTCAAGATTTGAGTGTCCTAGAATTCTTATGAGTGATCAAGGATCACATTTCCTAAATAAGACTATCGAAGTATTAACTGAAGATTTTCAAGTATACCATCAGAAGAGTATTGCCTATCATCCTCAAGCAAATGGAATTGTCGAAACCTTTAACAAGATCCTTGAACATGCTCTGATGAAGGTTTGCAATGTTAACAGAAATGATTGGGATCTTAGAATTCTAGCAGTACTATGGGCTTATAGAACCACCTACAAGAAGTTGACAGGCCATACACCTTTTAGGTTGGTCTATGGACAAGAAGCAGTCATGCCCATGGAGTAAATTGTTCCTAGCCTCAGAATATCTGCTTTCATAGAGATGGATGATTCAACTAGAATGAAGGAAAGGCTGGCAAAGATATTACAACTTGAAGAGGACAAATTCATTGCAGGGTTCCAGCAGTAAGTGCAGAAAGCTCAAGAAAAAGCATGGCGTGATAGACACATCAAGAAGAAGCACTTCCAGCAGGGTGATCTTGTGCTCTTATATGACAGTAAATTCATGAAATTCCCAGGTAAGTTCAAGACACATTAGAAAGGACCATACATAGTGCAGAAAGTTACTGATGGTGGCGCAGTCCAGTTAGCTAAATTGAATGGAGGATTTTTACCTTTCATGGTGAATGGAAGTATATTAAAGAAATACAGGGACAAGCCGGGACCTCCTAATCAAAAGTAACGGCAAGAAGGAAAGTCTAAGTACCAAGAACAGTTGAAATTGGGTGCTAGACTTTAATGAAGCTATTCTCAAAGCTACGAAGTGTTGAAGACCGTCAAATTTTGCAGGTCAAAGTTTGGTTGCCGCGTAGGTTAGGATAGGTCGACGGTGAATATTGTGGCGAATGTACTCATTGAGGTGAAGCTAAAGTTAGTGGTTATGTCGAAGAAGAAAGGTGTGTTGTACCTAAAATGTGACTGATGGGACAAACTCAACTTGATGGCGCTGGCACGTGAACTGCCTTAACTACCTGTCATGATGAGATTTTGGGAAAATCTAGTGCTGTGTGGACAGGATTTACCGTCGATCCATCAGATTTGGTGCCATTAATGCCTCGTGATGATAGATTTTGTTACGGGATTCTATAAGAAGATACATTGGTCTACAACTCCTGCATCATGCATTTCTTTGAGTTTGCAGTTAGCACCATGTCGAATGATCACAAAATTCAGGAATTGTTACGAGAGTTCAGGGAGCGAGGTCTGCAAAACCTTATGAGCAATCCACCCTGTAAGGAGATGTTCCCAACGCCGAAGAAGCCAATGTAGACATGATCAACCAGAGAGAAATTTAAGGCATAAATTCACTGTAAGAGGAATGAAGAAATGCACAAGCCCTCATGAAAGACTTAGGAGGATCTCGAGATGTATCCTCCTGGCTCAACGGAATGGAGGCATGCTGTTTGTCTTATGCAAAAGCACATTAGCATGAAATCCAAGGGGTACCTCCTGTTAAGGACCCAAATTTGTGGATGGTCAAATGTTTTATAGAACATGAACGGGAGTTAGTTCGAGGGATGAGGTCGCTGACAGATTTAGAAGGCCCAATGAGTCCCATGACCATCATAAATATTCAGAGATACAGACGGATACAAAGCCTGACAGAGTGCGAAGGGAGACCATAAATAATGAGCAAGGAGCTGACGACAGCAGGTATGGCTTCAACAAGCAGTGCACTATCTTCATCAACTATATTCTATCACCAGAAAAGCAGTAGAGTGTCCCGGGACGAGACACTGGTGAGTCTTATGGGCCTATTGGGGCGCACACCTTAACGGTCCGTAAGTTTGGTAACTCCGGGGTTTTTGTGGAAGATTGTAAGCGGAGCTACAGCTCAAAATAGTATTAGGGGTGTCGGGGTTGAGTCAAAGCCCTCTTTTTGTAATTAACCCATGGTTTAAGTCCAGGGTTTATGGGTTCGGGGTGCCCATGGTTTAAGCCCATGGTTTTGTAATAAGTGCACTATATAAATAAGCACTATTGTAAATGAGTCAGGTTAGGCTTTTTTATGTAAGATGAATTGATGGGAAGCTAAGGCTTGTTTTGTAAGAAAGGATAAGTCCCAGCTGTGTGCGTGGATAACCTCTGCAGTTGTGTGCACAGAGGGTTTTAGGTGATTAAAAAGATCTGCAGCTGTGTGTGCAAAGGCCTGTAGCTGTGTGCACAGCTTTGAGGACTTGAAGGGATCTGCAGCTGAGTGCGCAGATCAGAACTGTGGTTTTTGTAAAGATTTGAATAAAACATAGTTCTGTGGACGTAGCCCCTACACTGGGGGTGAACCACATTATATCTTGTGTTGTGGTTCTTTTGTGTTGTTTCTGTTAAGTTTTTTTATGCATTAATAAGTAAATAACTGATACGTAAGATCGCTGCTAAATACTAACTTCGCTGTGAATTTCCAATAAAGGGTTAAGCAAGTCACTGTTTGTTTATCTAGCTGTGAAGTTATATATATGAATGTCAAAGCTCTATGTTGTATGATTATAAGTTATTAAAGGCTAAAGGTACAATAATATCCCTCTTCTGCTTATAGAAACTTGATTCTGCGGCACCCCATAGTTGTTTCAGGTGAGACTGCAACCTGTCCGCAGGTTGTTGCTGAAAGGGCCAACACTGTGGGTCTTTTGTTGGTGCGAAGTGAATGGTATAAAAATCGGGTCTGCCCTAAAGCCCAACATTTATATGGAATTACTGAATCAAAATACTTGTTTTGCTAGGTGAAAAAATGGTTCTGGAATGGAGAGAACGGGAGCATGAAATAATGGATCAAGTAACTCTCCAAAGTGCGCCCACTATTCATGCATTGCAGACAAGTGGGCTACTAAAATTCTTTTGCAAATCACCCATGTGGGCCAATGTCTGCCTACTTGAGTTCATAATAAATTATTTGGATCATGATTTGGGGGTGTTAAACCTACAGGGTGAAACCTTGGAGATTACTATTGAAGACATGTATTTCATTACCGGTCTGTCACAACAAGGAGCACCGGTTAACTCAGAGGGCACCAACAGGGGCGGTGACCCTTTAAGTGTTCAGAACTACATAGATGTGTTTTGCACACCGGGTACTCAAAAGAGAGGGAGTTGCGTCCCAATTGTACATATCCGTGAATTTACTCTACAGGTACTTACTAGCACCATATTGAGGATTTCAGGATCCTCTTCTTTACATTTGGATACATGGAACCAAATGAGGCTGGCAGTTGACTGTTTTCGTGGTGCTCTCTATGATTGGTGTTCAGGAGTTGTCCCTATCATGAAGAGACAACTGTCCAATTGCAAGAGAGGAAGGCGTAAAAACTTTGGTTATGTGAGCATATTAGTGGCCTTCTTCTTTGAGGGAGTACCAGCATTGAGCCCTGCCATACCTCTACCGATCAGATCTCCACGTCAGCCAAGGATGAGCAGGTGGGGAGACATCTTCCTCCATCAAGGAGGAGGAGACACAGTACATAGTGTATATGATGATGATTTCTATACCTGGTGGGAACTACAGCTACTGGCACTAGAGCAGTTTCCATATGCCGGTATGGACTTTCGAGGTGACCCAGACCTTGTCCTCCCTCGAGGAGGAGCATGGGGAGAGCTAGGTAAATAATTTTTAAGTTTTATCATTTTAGCATATGCACCAATCAATGAAATTTTGATTTCATGGAAAATGGTTGAATGTAATAACCTCAAAATGTCTTTCCAATAAACGAATTTGCATGAACTAATGTAATAAAATAGGATTTCGTACCTGATAAGCCCGATTGAGCTGGGAAACCACCAACTGAGAGTCCAGACGGACCTCAAGCTGGGTGATACCACGTAACAACACATCCCATAGGAGCTTAATTACAGCCCTATACTCAGCAACATTATTAGAAGCAGGACCTAAACAAGCACCTCTCGTGGCAACAAGATGTCTTGAGGGAGAATAAATAACCCATGCTACTGAAGCTAGGTTACAAGTATGACGGCTGGCGCCATCAGCGAACCCTATATACCTTTCAGAAGACATCTGCAAAAACTAGCAGATAGTATAAAAAACAAAACCGACAACCTAATGTACATAAAATTACATACAAGAAAAATACAAGAAAAAGTGCTAGGCCTAAGCATAGTACTTTTTCAAGTAGAGCCCATTTCTAGGCTCAGGAAGCTTGTTCCCATCAAAATCAACTAACTCATATGCACCCTTACTCAATAATTTCGACACGACATAAGGTCCTAACCACATGGCCTTGAATTTTCCTACCCCCAGGGGTTCTTTGTATTGGTCCCAAAGCAAGACAAGTTCCCCCTTAGAAAAAACCTGAGGTTTGACCAATTTATCATACTGAGTTTTGACCCTATTTTTATGAGCTTGATTAGCAGTCAGCGCATCTCTATGTTGTTCATTAAGGTGTTCTAAATGTACCAGATGTTCCTTGAGCTCAGTTGTATAAGGTAACACATGAATGGCCATATTTAGAGACAGGATTTCACACTCAATCGAAGTAACTGCTTCCACTCCATGAACGAGTTGGAAAGGGGAGAAACCTGTAGCAATTTTTACGTTGGTTCGGTAGGCCCAAAGAGCAGGATATAGCATGATGTGCCATTTAGAGCGGGCTGCATCAATTATACGTTTAAGGATATTTTTTAAAGTTTTGTTGACAGCCTCAACCTGACCGTTTGCTTGTGGATAGTATGAAGATGAATGTTCTTGGTTGAATTCGAGCATAGTAGTCAGTTTCGTTATCATGTTATTTTGAAAATGAATGCCATGGTCAGTGACAATCACTTTGGGTATACCAAACCGTGCGATAATCTGATTGAATACAAAGAAAGCTGTTGTTTCCCCGCCAGCTTTGAAAGTAGGCATTGCCTCTACCCATTTTGTAAAATAGTCAACAACGACAATGATGTATTTATGCCCCCCAGTCGAGGCTGGGTTGCATGTCACGTAATAATTCCCCCATTTCATGAAGGGGCTTACCGATACAATGGGAAATAACGGAGCAGGATGTGACCACATTTTCCTAGTGTAAAGCTAACACGGATGACATCGCTTCACTACTTCCACACAATCTTTAAATATTGTGGGCCAGAAATAACTAGAACGTAATATCTTCTGGGCCGTTGCTAAACAAGATAAATGACCCCCACACGCTCCACTATAGGAATCATTCAGGACAATCTCCACTTCCTCATGGGTAAGGCAATGACGCAAGACAGAATCTACCCCTCATCGATATAAGGTATCTCCTATAATGAGGTAGTTCTTCGCATGAAGGCGTAATTTACGTTGTTCCTCCCTTGAGGAAGCTGCAGGGTACTTCAAAGTCTAGAGATATATAAGAATATCTCCATACCAAGGATCATAGGTGGATATCAAGAAGATGTGCTCATCTGGTAATGAGTCATCTTCAACCTCTACATCTTCTTCAAAAGGAAATTCTGCTATAAGTTCAGCAAAAACTAAGGACTTCTTAGACTTAGCGGACTGGAAATCCAAGTCAAACTCTTGGAGAATGACTATCTATTTGTTAAATTCCCCCCCAACAATCCTTCGGGATAAAACATATTGGAATGGATTCAAATCCGCCACTACTGTGGTGGTCCTCAGTAAAATGTAGTGACGTAACCTTTGCACAGCATAAATAGCTGCTAAGGCTAATTTATCAATGTGGGAGTATCTAAGTTCAAGTCTGGGCAAAGCACGGCTAAGATAATAAATGACATGCTCTACAAGCTTATTGTCCTCCTGGACTAGTACTACCCAAATGGTCGACTCCGATGCAGCCAGATATAATATAAAATCCCTAGAATAATCTTGTGGATGTAATAAGGGTGCCGATAGCAAAGCTTTTTTCAATGCCTCAAAAGCAAGTAGTGTAGTTTCATCCCATACAAATGGGGTGTCCTGTTTGAGCAAGCGCATGAAACCCGTAGTAATCTTGGCATAGTTAACAATAAAACGTCGAAGAAAATTAGACTTTCCTTCCAGGCTGTGAAGTTGCCTGAGAGAACGAGGAGGAGGCAGATTTACAATGGCCTCAACTTTCAATGGATCCACCTGGATGCCTCTACTAGAGACAATGAACACGAGTAATATTCCTGACTCGACACAGAATACACACTTGTGGGGATTCAAGTGGATTTTATAATGTCTGCATCTCTCAAATATCAACCGAAAATGATCTAGATGTTGAATCCTCTTACGAGAATGTGCAGGAAGATCATCAAGGTATGGTTCAACAATGGATTTAATGTCATGGAAAGCAAAGTTCATAGCCTTTTGAAAGGTTTCCCCAACATTTTTCAATCCAAAGGGCATTTTCTTGTACGCGAAGGTACCCCAAAGACAAATGAAACCAGTTTTATGTTGGTCTTCCGGTTTTATTTGAATTTGATTGTATCCAGAGAAACCATCCATAAACGAAAACACCTTACTTCCCACACAAGCATCTATGATCTGGTCTATAAATGGCATGGGATAGTTGTCCTTAGGACATGCTTTATTGAGGTCTCTAAAGTCTGTATAGATGCGAATAGTCCCTTGCTGCTTATCAACAAGAACAGGGTTGGATACCCATTCTGTCAAAGCGATGGGATAGATAAAACCAGCCGTCAACAACTTTTCAAATTCAACCTTCATAGCCACCGCTTTGTGTGGGTTAACAGGTCTTAACTTTTGTCGAACTGGCTTGGCATCAGGATATGTTCGGATTTCATGTTCAACAATCGATGGATCTATGCCTGGCATCTCCTCATATGACCAGGTAAAGACATCGCGGAATTCCTTAAAAAGGGTAGTATAGATGGAAATCTCTTCAAGAGAGCAATTTGCACCTATATATATGTTTTCTATGACATCAGGGTTCACAGAGATGTTAATAGGTATAGTGGTGGAAATATTTTCCATATTCCCCTTAGCAAACATTCCTTCCCTAGGCAAGGGATTGATACTTATATCAACATCTTCTGACAGTCTCAAATGAAACTCTTGATTTTCTATTCTGCTTAGTTCTGGAAGAAAATAGGAACGATGATGAAGATCCTCACAAATCTTACCACGTCCACTCATGGCTTCCAGAATGGCTTCATCAGAAGGTAAAACCATGTCTAAACAATATATAGAGTGTAAAGAGTTTTCCACCCATGTGGACAAATAGACTTCTTCCAGATCTTTCGAGACTATTAGAGGATCTAGAATGGGATCAACAGTGGCTTGAGTGATAGCTTGGTAAGCTACCTCCACTGCCGATAAGGGCACTTCTAGTTCATGGGGGTTGGGAGAACCCAAATTGTGAATAAATCAAATCCAGTTGTTGGGTCCTGAGAATGGCTTCTTCTTCATTCGTCACTCCTAAGGTGGATACATCCTTAGATATGTAGGGCAACAGGGATTTAAGGAACCACTCTAGAAGAATCTCAGGAGGAATAGTGGCTTTTATAAGGCTCTTTCGCCTCCTCCACTCTTGGATGTGATCTGAGATGTGGGTAGCCTTGTTTTTCCTAAAAGTATACAACAAGTCCATTTCAAAATCATATCAGACCGGAAGCTGAAAGTGGCTAAGAAATGCACTAGCCAAGTCCCGGAAACTACTGAAAGCAGTAGAAGGCAATTCAATATACCATTTTTCTGCGGTACCTGTTAAGGTTATTTGGAATAGCCGCAACCTAACTAAATATTCATTCAGTGAATTCAAAGAACACCATAAATGGAATGTGGTGGCATGAGCCCCAGGATCTTCACCAACTTTGCCTTCGAATTTAGGGATGTCCGATGGCAATTTGGTGGGAGCAGGTGGCCACAAGAGGTCATGCCTCATTGGGTCATTCATCGATTTTGACAAATCTGGCAAGTTTAAGGTTGCCAAGAATGGAAGTTTGGGTCGAACCGGGGTACTAAATGTGCCATCCTGGGGATTAGAGGGACCTTCCCCCGAATGCCCATGGGTAAAAGTGGGGTTTCCCCCTGCCATCAGTTGCAAAGTGGGCAGATTACTCTAAAACAGATTCCATCTGTAATCCACATGATTGTGTGTGGGAGGTGCAGTGTAAGAAGTTCAGGCCATCCCCATAGAAACAGGGGTTTGAAAGACAGGATCCGGTATCCCTCTACTGAACAATGAAAAGGGAGAGCTCGTAAATGGGACCGAAATCGGAGTTTGAAAGTTTTCCCATAAGAGGTATTGTTCCCAAACTACACTCCTACATAGGAAGGTGATGGACCTACGTATGGAGAGGATGGGGGAATGTGCCCCCCATTCCAAGGAAATCCTTGGACAAATGTTGAGGATGCTACTCAACCGCTCTGGGTAGTATATGGAAAGGAAGAAGGAATAGCAGGTATACTGGGAATCCCAGTAACCATATCACCATAAGTACCTACTAGTTTTGAGTGAACCGGTGGTTGAGCCACCGGACTCGTTGGATTCAAAGGTGTAGAAGGTATACTAGATCTAGGGGCACTTACTGGGGGAGGTAGTACCCCTTCAACTAGAACGGCTGAGGTGAACACAAAAGGACTTTCTTCTGCAGAAGACATGATCCTACCCACAGGGACACCTAACATAGGTGAATCAAAAGGTCTAACCTGAATGATCATAGGATCGTTTAAATCAGTCAAGGGTGTGTTAAAGTTTCTCGCAAACTTGTCAGTATGCAAGTCTTCTATCTCAACTGTATCAAGATCAAAATGGTTAGCTATAAGTTCTGGTTCACCTAGAACTTCACTTATCCCTATCGGTTCAAATGAACCGTCCGTGTCCAATCTTTTCCTTTGGGGTGGAGGTGGAGGCTCCAAAGTGACAAGAGGAGGAAGGTTTCTCAACCTTCTTGACCTTCTAATAGGTTGGTCCTCCACAATTAAAAATTTGACAAATCACACCCTAAGGCCAACTAAACACAGGTAGAACCACAGAGCATACACTATAAAAATCCTAAAGTCTCAAACAATCAAACAAGGGTGAAAGATGTACTTTCCCGAAGAAAGCTGATGAACGATTACTTGGCGTCCTTGAAGTGGTTCTTAGGCACAAGCGAAGGAATCACTCAACCACCCTCCTACACTTACAACAAGGGTTACCTTCCAAGCCCATTCAAGGTGAACCGGAAATAGCCTTCCAATTTACCTAGGTATGAACCCTAAATGTCAAGAGACTAAAGGATACCTTAGCTATACCGACAGTCTGGGGGGACAGTCACAAGCCTAACTCGTACGCATGGGCAGGGTAGCTGATCCCGAAACTCTGTCTAGGACAGAATCCCCAAATGCGCAAAAGTCCTGATTTACATTTTGATGAGGAATCAGAGGGTTATCTCCTCAGTCCATGCCTCCACGCGGCCTCGTTCTTGACTCCCGTTTGAGAGGAGCTTCCCAGATACAATCAATAAAGTCAAGGATTTACCTAAAGAAAGGTCCACTACATCTGAATTTTAAAACTTATGGGAAGTTTACACTTCCTATCCCACAAGTCTAGCCTAAGCTAGTAGGTGAAAGGCCCCTAAAAACAAAAATTACTAGTAAATTTTAATTATTGTGTTCATTTTAAAGGGTTGTTTCTTACTCAGAAGGAAATGGAGTGATGTACTTAAGGTGTTTTTGACTCGATAAGAAATAAATAAAAGTAAAGGTGTATTTTTTTTCAAAGAAAATTACCACTATCAAAGAAAACTTCTTTTTCTTTTTTGTAAATATATATTGATGAACAAATGCAAACGATAAAAGAAACTAAGCCTATGTTTTTTGTAGTTTTTGAGATTATATTTTAAAACTGAAATGAAAACTACTTATGCAAAAGCTTGACAACGTTTTTCTTTCCACTTTTCTTAATTGCTCAAACTCTAATATGCACATAAAATGCACAAAACTTGAGTATACTTGGATCTAAGCAACTGTATAAAACAAAAAAACTGAACTAAAACAGGCTAAAAGAACCAAGAAACAACCAAGAAAGGGAGACTAGGAACCCTAGCTTGGGTGCACACAATGACACAAGATCACTATAAACTCATAAAGGTAAGTGAAAAAACAACCATCATCAAAAGATAGATTGGAAAAACAATGCCCCAGACCCTGATCACTGATCCGGACAGAGACACTTCAACCTATAACCCAATAGGCCAAGATACTTCAGCATGCAAACAGAAGACAATCCAAGCAAAAGAAACCCAAGGGCTTTACGAAAAAATCACAAAGTGTGGTCACCAAAGGTCTTCAGACAAACAGCACAGTATTCATAAAGAAATCCAACTAACAAATAGGAATTACACAAAGAGAGGGACAAACAAACCCAATCCTAAAAAATCCCTATTTCTAGGCTTGTACACGACTGTGTAGAAGGGAAACTCACATACTGTATGTGACTGTCCAAGAGAGCAACCCGCGTATGCAGGCCTCTATACGTGACTGTGTAGAAGAGCAACCTGCGTACAGGTACAAAATTTTTCTCAAAAAATAAAAAAAAATCCACAAGACTTTCAAACACTGTGATAAGTATGAACCAGGATAAAACACCACATACAAACTTCAAAGCAAAGACTGGTCAGGGGTGACAGAAACAGCCTATAACAGTCCGGTCTCCCCAACAGAGTCGCCGGTTCTGTTGTACAGGAATAAACACCTTATAACCGAAGCTGTGGGGTTACCAACATACTCATGAAACTTGCAAGCAATCGACTCTAAAGTGCAGTAAAGGAAATAGGAGGATAGAAAAGACTCATCCAATTCATGATGGTTGATCCTAGCTTGTCTTCTTTCACTCTGATTCTCCTCCAAAGCCTTCAGGGATGCCTCTCCTTCACCTGTCAAGAGTCAATCCTCCAAATACAAGATGATACATATATATAAACAGGTTAGATAAATCATATACAGAGTGCTAAATCATAAGTATTTATCAAACCACAATATATGAGAGACATTCAAGACACATATGGAAGAAAGATTCTCTTTATTAACAGTAATGAAAGAGTTCAGATTACAACCCAACGCCTGAGACAAGGACTCCTCTGCAACCAAAGGATTCTGGGTTCCACTGCTCCAAAGACTTCTAAATAAACTCCACCAGCATAACTTTGCTCTCCAAGTGTATGTTATTAACACCCTTCCCAAGGCTTGTATTTATACTTGGTGAAATAAGGCAGTTTCGAAGGTTGAGGAGGTTGAGATAGTTAAGGTGATTAAGGTTAAATGCTTAACTAATCTCAAGTAATCGTGAGTTTTTATTTTTAATGTCAAAGGAAGGTGTACGCGGGTATCAATACTGGCAACTTGCATATGACATGCAAGTTGCTCTAAGGGTAACCCGCGTACAAATCTGTACGCGAGATGTAATAACTGACACTCGCGTACAACACGTGAGTTGCATATAAGAAGAGTTGCGTACAGGACTTGACATATTTAAAAGGTAAAAATAACCAGCTAGATGGATGATAAATTCAGTTCATAATAAGCCCATCTATAGTGTTTTGGGAAACCCTCAATCCATAAATGTCCTTTTGTGTGCCAACATAGAAAATTTCGTCACTCGGATGGAGAGGTGCCATTCAGGTGGATAATAGGTGCCAAACACATTGCTTTGGATAAATTGTAGGTCCAGTACCCCTCCACGATGTGAGCATGAGGCAATCTACCATGTGCACCTATCATGCAACACTTAAGGGGAAATGAGGTAAAGTCTTTTTTTTCTTTTTTTTGGTTGGTATATTAGAAATTGTTCACATCATTTACCAAAATATAAAAGTGAATGAAGGATTCCAATTCTTCTTATATATATATATATTACATAAAAGAAATCATATATACTAAATTCCTCAGTTGATTGCAATTTTTTTGTTGAAAACTCTACAGATTGCAAATTGTATGAATGAACAAGTGAAAAAGAGATCTAAGGCTTTACCAAATCTAGCTATGAATGAAGAATTGAAAAGGAGATCCCAAGCTTTACCAAATTCATTGTGTTCTACTATAGCATTGTGTTGAGAAACAAACTCAACCTTAACTGTGCAATTCATAAGATCTTGCGGGAGTGTAGGTGTTTCTCCCTACGACCCAATTCCAGCCCCTAGTTTGTCCATCAACAAGTCCAATATATTGGCCCAACAAAGTAAGGATCAGTCGACAGCACCTGTGACATGGATTCAGTCTCACCCAAGATATCTCTCAATGGGTAACTGCGAAAACCATGTTTTTGTAATTGTGCGGGGATTGACACCTTACTATCTTGGTCAGCTGAAGCCGGTGGTTATATTAATTTTTCTTATTGCATGCATTCAAGATATGAATCTATTTTTCCGTTGATAGATATTACCATAAGTAATATAGCTCCTTATTAGCGGTTCCAACTAACAACAATGCGACAAATGAATATAAGAACTCATTCATAAGAAAATACACATACATTCATTTGACATAAGCACATTCATCAAATGTGCACATAGATAAAATTTAACATGGAAACCCATCCAGGAAAAACCACAAAGGCACTCGTCATCTAACATGAGAAATATATGGCACCTTTCGTCTCTACACTTAGCTTGCAGTCTCTGTTCTATGTCTTCTTCTACAATCTATACAGACTTCTCTCTCCTCTCATGCTCTCTAGTCTCAGGTCTCTTAATATTTCTTTCCTTCACTCTCCTGTCGATTTGCACACATCTTGGATCGACTCAGTCTTCTCTACAAACCTACAACTCTTCAACTCTACAAATAGACACAAACAACCACGACTAATAAAGACCCCCCATAAAGTAAGAAACCAACTGATTGTCCAAGAAGTAACCCACACACAGCTTGGGTTCTTCCTTTTATAGACTCTTACATGTTGTAATCATCTAACTTGATTCTATTAGCTGACAGGTTGTTATTCATGTTCTCATACATCTATGTTACAACTGTTAGTAGGCATTATCGACCCAAATTACAAAGATTATTTATTCCCTAAATCACGCGTGACTCTAGCCAACTTCTTGGTACCACGATATCCCGAGCTATATTTTTCAACTAATGCACACCTTCTATCATGGTTCCTTCCATCGTGGCTGATCTTATTGCATCTTCCCTTCTATTGTGGACTTCTCCCCTTGTGGATGCTTTTGGAACAAATTTCCTTCTACCCCTACTTATTCTATCTTATCTCTTCCTCCATCGCAACTTCCTCTGTCATGCAACCAGACTCTCCTTCTTTTTGAATTCCGCATATCTTTTCCTACCGCAAACAAGACCCCAACACTCACCTATGGCTCGTCCTGAGCCACACTATGATATTGAAAATCTCCTTCCATTGTGACAACCTTAATTTGAAAATCTTGGAAGATTTTCACTATCTCCTATGTTTCCCGTCGCACATATTCTTTTGCCTTCTGCAAATTTTCAACAAGACGGAATTGATGTGTTTCGATGTTGTAAGTCCCACAGACTTTGCTGCTTGTCACACTTTTCGATGTATAGGCTGAATAATTCCTATAATCCTTTCTGCTTTGACCTGTAATTCGACGAATTTTCTAGTTCTCCATTGTTGTTGAGTACATAGCGCTGCGACTTATTGTTTTAGTTTTTTCATGTCAGTAGCCTTAGCAATTTTATCTACTAAGGGAAACTTCTTCATTTCATTTTTCAGATGATTATCCTTAGTCTCAACAATGCGTAGCTGCTCTACTTTTTCTAACTCTGCATCATCAATCAATGCTTCTCATGTCTAATAAACTTTTTCGACTTCCTTGGCACATAGTGCATCTACTTCTTTTATTTTGTTCACAACTTCTGTTGTTGTCATCCTTATTTCTTATAGCACCTCTGGGGGTGTACTGGGTTTCACCTATGCTTCTAATTCTGTGACCTTTTTGTGAAGGTCCTCTTCTATTTTCCAAGTCAAATGACCTTGGCTGCTACAAACATTTTCTCTGTTATTCCATCAGCTGCAAAATTACTACAAGCAAGTGTTACAGCATTGGAGAGCCTTTGCCTTCCCTCGTCCCAGGTCTTAGATTTCTATTCAGTTTATTTGACTGTTTTCTTCATCTTACTAACAATCTTATTCAATGCATGCACTTGCTTGTTCAATGTAACTTCTCTAACCTTCATTTCCATGACTACGACATTTTTCATCGCATTAAATTTAGATAGCGGCATCTGCGAAAACCTAATGGTGGCTTGGCCCAATTTCTTAGACATTGCATTCAATCTTTTCATTCCCAAGTCGAGTGCTTCTCCCACCAGTTGAGTTTTTATTGGTGGAATAGGTATTAACTCCTCAGTCGATCACTCTTCTGATGGGCTAGCTAAGTCATGCAACTATGGCACTTGTAGTTTGTAGTCAATCATGACCCATAAATCTTTAACCATCATACTTAGCATCTGGCATAAGTCAATAATACTTCTTGTGAGCTCTGTTTATCTCTCATCTACTTTCTAAAGGCTTTGCGTAGTGACCTCTGTCATTACTTCTATCATAAGGGTAACATCGTCATTATCAAGGCCAACAGTTCATGTTGTTTTGTCAGCCTTCTCTTTCTTATTCCTTGTGTTAGGCTGCCCATTCTTCTTCCTCTTATCGCCCACAATTTGATATTTTTGGGTTGCGCTTGAATCATTCTGGGGAGGGTTGGGAGAATTTTATGGATCTTGTGCTATTGTTGGTGGGTCCCCTCCCTGTTTTCTATCCTTTTTCACTTGTGGATCATCCTATCATAGACCTATTCTTCGATAGATAATAGGTAATATACGATAAGAACACACCATTCTTATAGCCAATATTGGGTAATGGCCTCAATTTCTTCTTCATGCATTAAGAATTGAGTCACCAACCATTGACGTTGTGGATCTTATGGTGGCTACAACAAGATGTGATGGGGCCCAATTATCAATTTGATAATATTTCGAAACTATTGTAGGGTTTCATCCATGATTCTTGCTTGCTTCTTCACCTAATAGAGTAGGGCCTCTCCATGCATAAAAAAATGAGCATTGTTGTCCCTTTGTCGCTCCTTCTTATCTTTCTCAAACCATAGATTCTGGTATCGATCTCCTTGACATTGCAATGGTATGTTTACCCATTGGTAATTTGCTGGTTCAGACTATGCGACAAACAAAATCAAGATAAGAAACCATGAATAATGGAATGCAGTACATTTTTCCTATGATTCTTCCGCATCTGCTAGTAATTCATTCAGAAAATAGTGTGACTAGTTCATTTGAAATCCCTCTACATGTCATGTCCCCACCCTTCTACAGAGAGAAGACGGGACTATGTTGCTATCAGTCTGGGAAAACTAGCCCCATTAACATGATATAAAATGCATGAAACTTAAAAACATGCATAGATGTATAAAACATGCAATCTACAATGAAAGCATACACATCCAAGCATTCACATACATGTTGTTTATACTCATAAAACAAGAAGCGTTTATCATGTTCAAGCATTTAACATGTTCATGGTAATTTACGAAGAAAACACAATTGTAGAGTTAAATACAAGAATACTTATCTTGAAAATAAGCTTCCCCGCAACTAGTTATGTTGTTTCAACGTTCCACTCAACCATAGGCTAGTGTGATCCTTACTCTCTCAACATCATTGTCACCCCCCAGTTGGGAGTGATTTCCACAGGGAACTAGGGGACATAGACTTACACACAGTGTTACGAAGAAAACTTCCTATGGCTTGGGGTGTACCACAACAAATAGAGAAACCGCAGAAATCAATCCCTTCCCAATATGAAAGAGAAATAAAACAGCTAACACTAAAATATATTGAAACATACCTTATTCCAGATGGTTGATGTAGATCCTCGTTGAGCGTTTTCCAATCCTGCTTGTGCTAGCAATTTGCTCTCTCAACAACAACAAACAAGACAAGCATGCTATATAATGGTGTTATACCTACTCTAGCATATATAATCAATAATGTATAAGAAATTAAAAGCATCCATGGATTCAATATTCATTTAAATGCACATCATTGGACATGAAAATATATTTCTATTAATATAAATCAAAGATTACATGAGTGACAACCTCTATCGGCACGTCTGTGAACCGGAGAAACTGAGTCCTCCACCTGGGCCTCCACCAGCTCAATCCTCCATCTCTCGATAGCAAGCTCACAAATAAAGGAAAGCTTGGGAAGAACACAAAGTGCTCCAAGGTATAAAGGGATGCAAACTCAAGTATCAGAAAGCTATGGAAACAATGGACTATAGTTTTCTTGCTCTTTAATTCCTCCCTCTTCAATATATCCAAAGGGTTCCTTATATAGTGCTTTAATGGGGTAATGGAAGGTCAAATCCGCACAATATTGAGGCATATGGAAGGCCAAGAGACAAGTGAATCAGATCCACATCAAGGAAAACTCCAAAAATATTTGTCCTTTTGCACACATCTCGATGTACATGGGTTTAAGGGTAATATCCGCGTGTATACACGGAAAAGGGATTAAAAGTTTGCTTACAACAAATAACAGGTGTTTTTAGGGATGATCTTGTAAACATCAAAGGTACAAAAATAGTCCATGGGGTCCAAAGAGTATACAGAGGGACAGGGAAGGCCATATATATGTGATCTACCATGTGTGGTAAAATCAGCTATAATAGATGCCCCCTATTGTGTGAGGTCCGAGGGGTAATACGATGGCCGAAATACATTATAAGTCCATCCCAGGAGTGGAGTGATGAAGAACCAGGTAGAAGAACTAGCCATCCATCAGTATAGTATAATAATCAAACTCTTCACATGACTGCAAATACATATAGCAGTCCCGTATACATAAGAGTAAAATGGCCATGAATAGGCATGCTATACAAACCGTGACATGTGTGGTCATCGCCACATACAATATACAATAGATTGGAATATTCATGATGAAGATATACAAAGGACCAAGATCTCCATGAAAGCTAAATATATACCATGGATCAAGATCTCCATAATGGCTGAAGATATCTAGAATACACTGGAATCAAGTCACGAGAGCTGAAATCTCATGAACATTGGCATGATCAAGGAGGTAGCATATAAGAAATGCCACCAATTTGGAAAGTATTCTACACAAACCACTATGATTACATGCCCTACTATGTGAATAAAGGTGTCTAGGTTGAACATAGCAGTCCATCGTCTGATTACCAGTCATTGATGTATACCATTAACAAACGTGAGATCACCCATCGATAATGAAAATGGGAATTAAGGTACTAGAGCGTAATCTCACAAGTGAGAATAAATGTGTTGAGGTCAAACACTTGGAAGAATCCATCGATCAGGGGAAATTGATGTATTCCCAAAACTGTCGATGGAGAGAGAACCTACCACTGATTAATGTAAGTCTCAAGGCACTCAAATGACTCTAGATTCCTATCCCAGAATAAATGATCTGAAGTCGATGGGATGGAATTTGCTAGAAGGAGGGCATTAAGGCATCCCCCATCAACCAACATGAGGTTCTCAGGAATGTTGTATAATGTGGAAGGACTCGAACGAGATGTGCATGAACCAGTAATAGTACCGGGAATGGACGACATGCAAAGTCAAGACAACTGAAGAATGGCCGACTCAGGCTTCGACTTCCTTCATACAAGAGCATAAAGGTGAATGGTGACTGAATGTAGGAAACATAGACTCAATATAAAAAATTGGGACATCTCTGCGATGCATGAAGCATCGACAAAGGCTCCATAGGGACTAGAAGCTTAACCAGTTAGTGGAGTTAAACTCATAGATTATGCATACAGCTCCTAAAGTCAAAATACTAACCCAACCAACAAATGTGATATGCAGTGCTCTGTTCAAAGGCCACACGAATCGACTGCTACCAAAGATAACATCTTTCCTTGTCCAACTTTTTGGTTTTTTTATTTTTTTAAACTTTTTTCAGATATTTTGAAAAGCGTGAAAAAGAATAAAAGTGCTTTATAGTTACAAATCTAGGAGGAGATGAGTGTCAAGGGGAAAAAAACTAGTTCCAAGCAGTGGAACATACCTATGCTCAATGCAAGGGAACATGTGCAAGATAACAACACTCGGGGGAAAGTCCCCTCCCAATAAAAAATGGGAAATCAAGCTGCGAAAGATATATGAAAAGGCTTTGCTTGGCTAGACATGAGACAAGATCGGGCTATATGGATGATAATAAAATTCAGGGAAGTTGACATAAGGCTCAATAAGGCAAGAAAAACTCATGATAATGCAATTAAAATTTGACATATACCAGGGAGTCCCGAGGAAAAGGCCAGCATAAAGGTCAAGAGGAGTATGAATCTCTTACTCAAAGTCATGGCGGTACTATACAAAGGACTCCCACACCCTAAAGGAGAAATGTAGGCATGGGCACCAAATGCAATACATGATCTAACTAGGGTACCCATGTATGGTAAAGCTCTACCATTCACAACATGTCACTTATAAAAGTAGCAAGAAGGTTCTGTGACAAGATGGAATGGGTTCGTACCTAAGGTTGAAATGAAATGGTCATAAGGTCATGCAAAATGCAAATGAATGTGAAACCTAACCTATATGCCAATTTAGACATCATACCTATAGTAGGCACGAACAGATCAAAGCCGCTATCAAGCCACACTCAAAATGGACTCCTACATCATCAAATTAGTTCAAATGGTCCAAAATGGTCCAAAAATATAGAAAGTGGGTAAAAATTCCCAGAATTTTCTATAAATAGTAAAAAATTTAAAAATTTTCATATCATTTGAAATTTTTACCCAACATAGTGTATTTGAACTCAGAACTTCCAAAGCGAATTCTGGGAGCATCATCTGGTTGAATCTCTCCCTGTTTGATCCAAGTAGATTCTCATGCCTTCCTCTTCGTATTTTATGCAAATTTTTTGAATTTTCATGGTCCAATTAATTTTTTAAGCCATCCATAATTGTGCGTTTTGGCCAATGCAGAAATTGGGATTTTTTTCTCTTATAGGGCTAGCCATACGCAGAAAAAGCACCCAAACCCGCATACATACGCGGCTGTTTTGAGAACAGTCGCATATAGGGCCACAAACAAGGTTTTCAAAGGCAATCATTGATCAAAATTTTGGTTTTTTGTTAGGGATGGTGTTAGAGTGGAGGGAAAGAGAACATGGTGATGTGGAGGAGGATGTGCAAGCTGATATTATGGCCCAACAAGCATTACAGGCATGTGTTTTATACAAGTTTTGGTGTCTTGGCAGCCTGAGGGCCAAACCAAGACTACTCCAGCTGCTAGTGGATTACTGGGATGCAGAATCTGAGACATTTCAGATTGACGGGATGTCGCTCAGCATTGAGGTTGAGAACATATACTTTATCACTGGTTTGTCCTAACGAGGAGAGATGGTGAATCTTTGATCTAGTGAGCCAGGAGGTGGGTTGACTATTAATGAGTACATAGTTGTGTACTGCTTTCCAGAGATGGAAAAGGTTGGGAGTCAAATCCTAAAAAACTCTATCCATATTCTGGGACTGAAGGCCATACTATTGGCATTAGGTAGGATTGCGGGGTTAGCTTCACTCCACCTGGCCTCGCGGCCAATAATGTTCTATGAAGTGGAGTGTATGAGACCTACAGTGTATGATTGGAGCACGACGTTGTTGAGAAACATGAAACAACATCTTAGTGACTGTAATATGGGAAGTGTGTGGAACTTTGGGTTCGAAAGGATACTGAGCATGTTATTCTTTGATCGGGTACCAGGGATAATCCCTAGAGTGGACATTGTTCCACATGGAGTTTGGGATCCAGCCCAACGACGTTGGGAAAATGTTATGCGTAGACTAGGCGGAGGTAGGGTGGCTAACCCCTACCCATTAGACTTCTTTCCATGGTGGCGAAGACAAATCATCACCATAGATGACTACCCCTATGTAGGGATAGACTTCTGTGGAGATCCGGATATGCCGCTACCACCAGGAGCAGCTTATGGTGACATAGGTAACGAATCCCAAACCCACTTTTTAATTTTTGGAATTATTTATATTTTTTTGTGTTTTTTGATATATTGACTCAAAAGACACATTTTTTCTGTGACGACACATAGTGACAATTTGTCATGTGTATGCAGATGTAGGACCATGACGACCAAAAGGCTTCCCTCATCATCGACGGAGGGGAAGAGGAGACGATATCATGGGTGCAGATGCAGAGCGGACGCTCCAAAGCATTCACACGAACTTTGTATGCTTGACACACAGGGTACCCATGGTGCAAGTCGAGGAATTGCCTGCCATGTAGCGTCAGGTGTTTTTTGTTCCACGAACATGGGTTCGACTCTTTTGATGGCTAGCTAGAGCCATAGTGCTATATCATGATCAGAACCCCCCTCCTCCTTAGGCTTAGAGACCTGAGTGTGTTCATTTTTGTATGACTATGTATTATATTTTGGTGGCTCGAAATCCCCAATTTTGTATGACACTTATGTATTATTGACCTCACTTTTTGGATATTAATGAAAAACTTTTATGATGATCGATTTTATTTATATTTACATGTGTGAAAAAATGTATGTTTGTGATATGCTTATTGTCTATGAAACAAATGCCAATCTAACACATAGTTAGCATATGAGACAGCAACTTGATTAAAAAATCTTGGAACATGAATGTATGTTATATTCTCAAATTGTCGTTCTAGCAATCTCACACGTAAGAATCTTCGTAATAATGTCGGATCCCTAATATGATACAAGCCATTAAGTTGTGAAACCATTAACTGTGAATCAAGACGTACCTCAAGAGAATGAACACCATGTGAAATGACATCACGTAATAACTCAATACCAACACTATATTCAACAACATTGTTCAAAGAAGGCCGTAAACATATGCCTCCTAAAGACAATATTTGACCCATAGGAGCATAAATCACCCAAGCAGCCGAAGCTAAGTTTTGAGTGTGGTGGCTAGCACTATCAGCAAATCCTATGTACACGGAAGACTCCATCAACATATTCCATAAGAAACGAACACTCATCAACAAACCCGATCACCATAAGAAAACCTAATGATGCAATGGAAAAACTGTACAATAATATACAACAATCAACCCTAGCTGAAAATCATGCATAGTATTTTTTGAGATAGAGCCCATTTCTAGGCTCCACCAAGGTCGTCCCTTCATAATCAACCAGCTCATAAGCGCCTATATCTAAGACCCATTTAACCACGTAAGGACCATGCCACATGGGATTAAATTTCCCTACCCCCAAGGGTTCCTTAGATTGATCCCACAAAAGGACCAAGTTACCTTCATTAAACCTTTTTGGATGGAAATAATTATGATACTAGACCTTGAAGCGACTCTTGTTAACCTATAGAGCCACTAAGGCATATCGACACTGCTCATCAAGCTGCTCTAAGTGGACCAAATGTTCTTCCAATGTGAAAGTGTCCGGTAAAAGCTCTACAACTAGCTTCAAAGAAGGGATTTCGCATTTAACCGGTAAAATTGGCTCCACCCCATGGACAAGCTGATATGGAGAGAAACCGGTGGTAGTATTAACCGTGGTTCTATAGGCCTACAAATCAGGATACAACACAATATGCCAATTGGTCTTGATTCATGTGATGGTTCACTGGAGAATAGACTTAAGTGATTTATTCACTACTTCAACCTGTCCATTCTCCTGAGGGTAATAAGAAGATGAATGTTCCTTCTTATACCCTAACTTGGAAGCCAACTCTTCCATCATTTTATTCTGAAATTTCCTACCATGGTCAGTGACAAGCTCTTTCGGAATACCAAACCGGGTGATAATCTGGTTGAACACGAAATGCATGACTGTCTCACCATCAGATTTAATTGTGGGCATAGCCTCTGCCCATTTCGTGAAATAATCGACAACCACTATGATGTAATGATTCCCCCTAGCTGAAGCTGGGTTGCAATCCATAAAGTCAAGCCCCCACTTGGTGAAGGGATTGGCGATGAAAATAGGATGTAATGGGGCTGGATGTGAGCGCATATTGCGTGCAAACACCTGGCAAGGGTGGCACTTCTTGACTACATTAATGCAATCTTTGAAGATGGACAGCCAAAAATATCCTGCTCTCAATATTTTTTGGGTTGTAGAAATCCCAAATAAATTACCACCACATGCCCCTCTATGGCAATCATTCAACACAACCTCAGCCTCATCATGGGTTAAACAACGAAGCAGAATGGAATCCACCCCACGGAGGTATAATTTTTTATCCACTATAATGTAGTTCTTAGTTACATGACGTAATCATCATCACTCAGCCTGTGAAAGGTGAGTAGGGACCTTCAATGTTTGCAAATATACGATGATATCCCCATACCACGGGTCCAAAGTTGAGATAAGGAAAATATGTTCATCAACAAATGTATCCTCATAAACTTCCTCCTCCTCCAAACTTGGAAAATCGGATATAAGCTCCACAAAGATCAAAGATTTATTCGATTTTACCGAAACGAACTTGATATCAAACTCTTGTAAAATGACAATCCATTTATTGTATTTTCCCCCTATCATCCTTCTAGTGAAGATGAACTAAAATGGATTGATATGAGCTATGACCAAAATTTGGCGAAGAAGAATGTAATGCCTCAAATGTTGGACCGCATGAATGGTGGCTAAGGCAAGCTTCTCCACATGGGAATAATGGATTTTCGCATCAATAAGTTTCCAACTCAAATAATATATGACATGCTCATGGATCTCCTCATCCTCCTAAACCAAAACCATACCAACCGTCTCCATGGATGTAGCCACATAAATCAAGAAATAACAGCTATTGTCAGGCAAACTAAGCACGGGGGCCATTGCTAAGGATCACTTAAGAGCATCAAAGGACTCCTAGGATCTCTCATCCCAGTAAAAAGGAGTGTCCTTCTTCAAAAGACGCATAAAGCCTTTAGTCAAATTGGAAAAATTAACCATAAATATCCGCAAGAAGTTTGCCATGCCTTGCAAACACTAAAGATGTCTAATATTACATGGGGAAACAATTGAAGTATTGCCTCAACCTTTGAGGGATCGACTCATATACCCTCCTTGGACACGATGAATCCTAGCAAGCAATCAACAGTCATGCAAAAGATGCACTTATGAGGATTTAAATGAACCTGGTAATGACGGCATCTTTCAAATACTATTCTCAAATGATATGGATGACGCACCCTTAGACGAGAGTGAGCAGTGAGATCATCCAAATACACTTCGATAATCATTTTGATATCATGAAAAATTAAGGTCATAGCCTGCTGAAATGTAGCTTCGATGTTTTTAAGGATGAAAGGAATCTTTCGATATGCAAAAGTACCCCAAGGACAAATAAATGCGGTCTTATGTTGATCCTCGGCCTTAATCTGAATCTGATTATATTTGGAAAAACCGTCCATAAAGGAAAATACCTCATTCCTGGCACACTAATCCAAAATTTGATCAATAAATGGTGTGGGGAAATTATCCTTAAGACATGCACGATTTAAGTCATGAAAATTAGTGCATATACGAATCACTCCCTACTTCTTATCTACCAAAATGGGATTTGAAACCCACTCCATTAAGGAAACGGGATAGATAAAACCAGCTTTCAAAAGTTTTTCTATCTCAGCCTTAATGGCGGGTGCTTTTCTAGGATTCACAACACGCAAAAGTTTTCAAACCGGCTTCGCATCCATATAGGTTTTGATCTCATGTTCGACAATAGAAGGGTCGATACCTGACATCTCATTGTATGACCATGCAAAGATGTCACAAAACTCTTTAAACAATGCGGTATACTCCTTGATCTCATCAGGGGAACAATCCTCCCCAATGTATACATTCTCAACCTTGCTAGGATCGCGAGAAATATTGATAGGAATAGCTGGTGATAAATTTCCCATGTTCCCATAAGCCATCTGACTAGAAGAGCTAAATGGAACCATAGGCCTACCAATATTCTCACTAAGAATCTCCCTAAAGTCATCACGCTCCACACAATTGAGCTCAGGAAGAAAATATGATCGATGATGCAACTCTTCCCAAGGTGGCTCAACCCCAGACATGGCCTCAATAATGGCTTCATCCGATAGAAAAACATTGTCAAGGGAATCATGTGCGTGAGATGACTCAACTGCCCATGCAAGTAGCACATATGGGTCCTCATCCATCCGCGAAGAGGAAGGACTAGGCTCTGCAACTTGATCAATATTTCCTTGATATGTTATCATAATTGCAGGAAACAGTACGTCCGTTTCAATAGGTCCAACTGAATAATTCAAGGGTCCTCCATATGGGCAGTGCGAAAAGACACCAAATTCAACGAGGATGAATCCCCACCAAAACTAGACCCAATCATAGGCATGGGTGTAGGACAACTAAAGGTTCCCATAAGAGAAGGATACATACCCATGCCCACACTCCTAGTTGCCGACGGAGAGTGATCGATAATTGGGATAGAATCTCTCAATGATGCATTCCTCTCACATAGCACATGTGATCGTGGGATATTAAAGAATACCCTTAATTACGAGAGATATTGACCCAAACTCTTTTTGTTGAAACCCCCTCCCAGNATAAACCACCCTACCCACCCCCACCTTAAACCCCTCATCCCCCCAATACCTGCAATATATTGGTTTTATTTTTTATAATTTTAAAACCCACAATATGAACTAAAGTGATAGGATATTGGTAAAAAAGTGAATCCCCTGTGTGATGCATTGGCACACGGATTTTGGAATGGCGTATGATCAATCGTAACAATATTCCCATTATATGGAAAGCATATCACTCGAAAGAGGGAGGAAGCTGCGACTTGCATACTATACATCCAATTCTGACCTAGTAAAATATTGTAGTCAAGGGGCACATCAACCACCTTGACCTCGATCGTAACACTCTTCCCTCCCAATTGGAATTTTAGAGAAGGAATAATTCTGTGTGGCCAAAATGATCTACCATTGAAAGCTATCAACATGGTAGCGGATTGAGACAACTCGGGAGAACCTAAGCCCTTCCAACATGACAAAGACATCATAGAAGCAGCAACGCCTTCATCAATGACAGTGTGTTTGACGGTCTTATTAAGACACTCTACATGAATCAAAAGAGACACTTAATAAGGAAAGCAAGGATGTAATCCCATGGTTTAAAATTTGATAATGGAAGAAGAGCTATTGTCACTAACCCCAAGAGTGGACAACAAAGCCTTCCTCTGCAGAGGACAAGTCTAAAGCACTTCAAGCATGGACATTGCACAAGGAGTCTGGCCCAAATCCTCAACAATTGAATAGTTCTAGGCGGCTTGGGCACTAGGATTGTACCCTGAGCACTTTAGGAATCCCTTAGGAATGCGAGGTGGAGCTTCACGTTTATCCGTAGGTTTTTCGATATGCAAAGGGTTCTTGGGTGGAGAGGGTTGTTTCCCAAGGTCCAGTTGTGATGAACCATAATCTTTCGTATGAGTCACAGCCTTAGCAGGACTCATCATGTTGATGCATCCATGACCACTATTGGCTTCTGGTAGAATTTGATTTCCCCCCAATGCACAATTAGGATCAATGGTACTCGAGTTCATATTTTGTATGTTGGGTAAAGGATTCATCAACACAGTTGGGCCCTGTGCTATGAACCTCGAGGCATCTTCCATACAAGGGCACAAGTAAGTGAGGTGGTTGTCCTTACACAACTTACAAGGAAACTTCACTTTATGTTTATTCTACTTGTCCCCCCCAACATTATGAGTGTTATTGTCATTATTATTAGCATTTTCATTTTTATTCCCACCCTTATGGTTATTTTTCACTTTTTTCTTATTCCTTCCAGGCTGTTGGTTGCCCTTCAGGTCTGACGACTCCATGGACAGTACACTCATCGATTGGGTAGGTTGAGACGAAGTCGTGGCTTGTCCTGATGTGGACTGGTTAATTGACAATTGGCTCACTTGTTTCACAACTGAATCTACAGGTTTGGTACTTGTAGAGCCCATAATGCCATCAGCATGTGGTCCAGGCTTAACCTTGGGATCGAAACTAGATCATGGAGCGTTAGGTATAATCTCATACAAAAGTCCGGATTGAGCATAGATCAAATACAACTCTTGTGCCCTAAAGATTGCTTTTTCCTCATTTTGAACTCTAGATGTAGAAACATCATTTGCGATGTAAGGTAACAACGATTTGAGGAACCATTCAAGGAGAAATTCTGGTGGTATAAAGGCTTTAATCGACCGCTTTCGTCTATGCCACTCTTGGATGTGATCCAAAATGTGTGTGGCTTTATCTTGTCGAAAGGTCGATAAGAGTTTGGTACCGATGTCGTAACATACGGGTAGCTGAAAGTGGTTGAGGAAATTCATGGCAAGGTCATCAAACAAAGCGTATTCCCCCCTCAGTAACTCTATATACCATTTCACTGTAGGCCCTATGAGGGTGCATTGAAATAGCCTCAAATGGATTGAATCGTCGTGTAAGGAATTGGAAGAGCACCAAAGGTGATAAGTGGTGACATGCTCACTAGGATATTATCTAGCATTACCATTGAACTTTGGAATGTTCGAAGGAAGCTTGTTATGGATAGTCGGCCAGGTCGGGTCATGAGATACTAGATCGTTCATCAATCTCGACAAGTCAAGTAAGGTTAATGTCGCAAGGAAAGGGATCCTAGGTTGAGCTGGTCTATGCCACACTCCCTAATATTTTTAGTTCATATAAGGTTGATTGCTATAAATACCATGGCCTTGGCCATAATAACCTCCTCCCATTTGACCCGTATAGGGCTGCATGGAAGCATTTTGATGTGGGGTACCTTGATTATGCGGTGCTACAAATCCATAATTGGAAGAGTAAGCGGGTTGTTGATATCCACACCCATATGGTTGATAGTTCTGTCCATATTGCGGTCCATAAGCCTGTTCATGAGAAGCTCCATAAGGTGTTCCATGGGATGTCCCATGAGAATGTCTATAGTTAGGGATATGGGGAACTCCATGAGATGGAACATAAGATGATCCAGAAACAGGGATATGACCTCCCTACACTATAGGAGGTACTTTTTATAGCTCAAAATGACACATCTCTTCCAATGACCACTTTCCTATGTTTTCGTCGCATGTCGACACTTTCATGACGACACTTCATGAAAAGTCACTGAAAAAACACCTAACTTGGAGGACCCATATCCTTAGTTCTGTAAATCTATTTGACCTCATCTCTACTCCATTGCAAATATATTTCAGTTAGCTTCCCTTATGAGTGAATAATCCGCTCCCCTCTTCCACGTGAGGGATAATGGGTGAGAACTCTCCCCTTGGGCATGCATGTGGTCAAATACTGATAGCCCTACCAGAAATGATGGTTTCCCGCACCTCCCAATCCCCAAGGCAATAATTTCCCAACTAACTCCTTGGAGAATTAAGTAGGGGGTTGAATTAGACAAAAAGGTGGTTGAAAGCTAGATGGGTTCTTCTCTTGACACATGGCCTTTTATCCTTGGCTCAAGGTTTGAACATTCTGTCCCCCCCCCCCTTATCCTTAGGAAATCATGCCCCCATCTCTTTAATGTTGCATTGACATAGCTAGTTGTCGATATTTAATTAAATTGCACATTTTCATGATTTCCAAAATTATAATGTGCCGGTTAGCACAAAATACCATTGACGTCAATTTTAATCACCAAAACATAAAACGATAAATCAATGGTGGGGATTTTGCCTTTATCTCCACACCATGATTAATTACAATATTTACATGATATATATTTAATGCAAATGGGGTCAAAACCGAGGTGTTGCACGACACAAAGTTCAACTGCTATGATCATACCTGCAGTACATTGGTTTAGTCACATATTCCATAACAATTTGGTATCTAACACCTTAGCTACAAACCAAACAGTATGGTCATTGATGGAGATTATTAAAAAACCTTTGGTATCTCTCGACAAATCATACTTATCTTTTAGTTTGTTCGTTAGCATAGTGTCCTAGTCTTTTTTGGAAAAGGGCATTAGGTTTATACTTGCAAGTGGTAGTCATGTAATTGCTTCTATCAGTTCAACATCCACATAATTTTTTATGTCGATCCATATGCAACCACTGTGAAATGATACCAGTAACTCTTTGACACATGCATCCATTTCTATGCTTTGGGAAAAATGCGACATATACAACAACGAAAATAAACTTACCTAGTCCACTCCTCTTACCCATTCCATTAGAGCTAGGCGCTTCAAGCTATCTGGCGTATCTTTTATAACCACCATGTAGTTCTTCATGTCTAAATATGGATATTTATTTGTGTCATGATCAACAAAATCCAGCTTCTTAAGGTTTGGCAGAATGTTCTATGACACTTAAACTCCTTCTATCGCACTTGGTGATACCAGTGGGTATCGTGCATTCTTTGAAACTATAATTATTGGTGCATTAGATCATATTGGTGGAACATATGGTGGCAAAATAGTCATAGGCCCTGATTCTTCCTCCTCCTCCAGCGGTGGTGGTGCTAGTGCTTTCTTCTTTTGTCTTCCAAAAAATTTCCTCATTGTTGTACCAGACAAACCCAGTGGGTCTGGTATTAACCTGACTGTAGGGATAAATGGAACCTATTCATCTTCTTTGATGGCCACAATTTATAGTGGAATGTATCCAACAGTGTCTTCCATAATGACTATGGGTGATGCGGTCACTATACTAGATTCTGTAGCTGTGCTTGTGCTAGAAATTGAAATAACCATGCTCCATGGAAACTCAGTTCGGCTCTTGCAATTGTAAGCAATAATCTCTCTCTTGAATGTAGAAAAATTACTAAATACTCAGGCACGAACGGTGATAATGTCTATTCATTCATTCTATTAGTCCTTCACACAAGCAAGAAATAAATGGAAAGGTAGTTGTCCTTTCCATCACATGGGATGATCATCTAAATGGTTATAGGAAAATTATATGTATGATGTGATTCACCTGTCACATCAATGGTATTTATTGTAAAATAAATACTGAAGTGACCAAAATGCACACCACCAAAATCTCTTGGGCATTTCAATTAATTACGACCACCTTTGAATTAATTACATCCAGTTGTCATTTCCATGACTCTATTTTAACTTGTGACAATATCACTCTTCCTGTGACAGGTCTTCACCCTTCGACATATTTACTTCTAATGCAACAGATGGATTTTCTTCACCCTTCTTTCTCCTTTTATGACAGAGAAAGATTTTGCGACAATTCTCCTCTCTCCATGACTTTCTAGCAGTTTGCATCCGTCTTTGCTTCTTCTTTGAGATAACTCATTCCCTGCGATTATAACAAAAAATTTTAGAGGGTTTTGTTTTTGTTTTTCTTTATTTTCTCTTTTATTTTTCTCTTCTTCTTCTTCTTTTTTTTTCACCGTGAAGGTCAAACAAACCATTATTAGGATCCCAATATCTTACCAAGGTTTATAACAATTTGATTTGGGCAAGCATATTGGTCCTGCAGAATAATTTTAGCAATCCACATCATTGGAGGGAATTTAAGGTTAATGGATCGCGTAAATATTCCTAATCAATGTCCTCATACTCTTGTTCACACCATTGAAGAACCATTTTTGCTACAAACACCATAAATTTGGGTCATTTACCATCAAAAACCCCTAACCCACAGCATACACGAGTGCATTATTTTGCATAGTGTGTACCATACATGGGTACCTCATTGTACACCCATGTATTTTTCTCGAATACACGAGTTTACAAGAGGCTACTCGTGTATCCCCCATGGTGACCTTTTAAGCTCACCAAAATACCTAAATCTGTAGAAAAGCCTTCAATTAAAAGGCATGAAATGAAAGGCAGGAGAGAGAACACTTACATGCAGCTCGCGGATTTCAATTTCTCCCACCATATTGAGTGTACAAAGAATTTGAATCTTAAGGGGTAAATTTGTAGTGTTCCAAGGTAAAAGTCAGAATGAATTAGTTTTTAAGCCAAAATCACTATTTATGGTAAAAACTCTAATATTTTGCCCACTTTTGTATAGTTTTTGTTTAATTCTAAATATTATGACTAATGTTGTATCGATTTTTGCCTAGATTTTTTAGGTCATAGATTAAAATTGAACATGATACCTCAACATATAGGGTAGGATTTGATCCCACTGCATTTTTCACTTAAACCTTATCCCGCTTTGAACTATAGGATTCCTTTTTCTCCATGGACTGTGATATGAAACCTCCTCTTATCCTTCAAACAGCGTTGTTCTTCCATGGATTAGAGATTAACTAACATGGGTTACCCTAGTTAAAATACTTCTTGCCATTTTGGTACCCATGTTGCATGTTGCTATGTTACGGGAGCCTTCATAGTTGTATTACATGTGAAAAATGAACCTCATACTCTATCTTTTTGCTGACTATCCTTTGTTATAAGCCTCCCATCATATGGAGTTATATTTAAGCTATGGTCTAAGTCCTTAAAAATGATTAGATTGTCGAGTGTACTTGTTCTTTCAGACTCGCTAAAGGAAGTGAAATATCATCCAAATTGGCATAAGTTTAACCCTTTTCCAAACCATATGGATTACTTACAAAAAAGGAATACTCTACTTCATTGTAACTAGAAGAGTATTTCCAGATATAAGTTTATCTCATTTTGTGCCTAGAGGACTAAATTTACGAAAAAGGAACCTGTTTGAACTCATTTTTTTATTTTTTGTGCTCTGGTTTAAACTATGAAAAATATTTTGAGCATTCTTTATATCATTTGCATGCTCGTTAAAACCCAATACAAAAAAATTGAGTTTATTGTTGGCTTCCCCATACTCGTAAATAAATGGAACATCCCAAGTGAAATTTTCCTCCTTCACACTCTTTAAACTAAGGCTATATGCTTGATTTTGAAGGAGCGTTGGTTTAGTGATAGTTTACCCCTTTTTTGGACCTTGTTGACTAAATACAAAAAAGACATACCTTAGTTACTCAGAAGATAAGAGATTTCTCCCTTGGATTGTTTTATACTTTTTCAGATTCGGGAGACTAAATTTACGAAAAATCACCCCCCTAGAGCCTTCTTTGGAGTTTTCATAATCTCAAATTATGAAAACACCAATGAGCATTCACTAATTTGGGCTCGTAAAATCCACAAATCAGAGCTACATCAAGAAATATTCTATCTCTTCTTCAAGCTTGTTCAAAAATGAAGAAGGTCTCGAGTTTGCTTTCTTGGAATCGTTAAAACTTAACAAGAAAGGAAGAAACGAAATAGTATCTTTACATTGTAAGTTGTTTGGCATCAAGTTAGCAGTAATCCTTAAACAAAGCACCAATTTTGAATCTCCCAACAGTCAATCCTAAGTTTTATACTTTCCAATTTCAACATGTACTCCGAGTTATTACTCCCCCATTTTATCACATGATCCAAGTATATGGGGAATCTATTAATGTCTCCTACATTGCATATGTGTCCAATTGTTCCTCTTGATTCTAAAGCTTCCTTGAGTCACTCCTATGTCATGCTCACTATTCAAGGATCCTTAACCTCGGTCTATTTACATGGATCCCTGTCATGCTCTTCCCTAAGATTGATCTATGTTTGTCTTACCTTATCAAGTTTACAAATTTACTCATGTGACATGTTGAAGGATTCATCAGTTCCTTCCTCCTCACAAACAGTTTCCTATCAGCACCAACTGATGATGAATACCTAGATTTTTGGGATAGTACTTAAGGATCTCATTTCCATCTTGGTGGTCTCCTTTGCATTGGTTATCAATACAACTCTTTTCACTAGTATTCCAATGGTATCCTCCATGTTAAACTTCAACTATTGTAATCACATGGTTAGGATTCCTACTTCATTATATGGATTTGGATGAATACCTTAGGTTTTCAACTTATAAAACCTAAGTTACACAATATCATGTCATACTTTTTAACACAACTCTATTTATTGAATATCTATTATTGTACTCATGTGGCTATAATCCACTTTGTAAATCATGTGTGGCCTTGTATCTCATAGTATATGACATATTTGTATCATGTAAAGGAGCTAGTGTTCCACATTATTGAATATGGCATCCTCAGTGATGATTTTGTAAAAGTGACCTCTATTTGTTTGTTTCGATTACTTCCTCGTGGCCTAGATTATGAGTCCTTAAAGATAAATATTGTAATGTAATTCAGCCATCCTTACCCTCTGACCTCCCACACTAGGGGGCATCTGTTATACCTCAAAATGGAACTTCTCCATTCGAGTGATGACACAAAATATTTCATCACACAAAAGGACAAATTTACTCATGTGACATGTTGAAGGATTCATCAATGCCTTCCTCCTCACAAACAGTTTCCTATCAGCACCGACTGATGATGAATACCTATATTTTTGGGATAGTACTTAAGGATCTTGTTTCCGTCTTGGTGGTGTCCTTTGCATTGGTTATCGATACAACTCTTTTCACTAGTATTCCAATGGTATCCTCCATGTTAAACTTCAACTATTGTATTCACATGGTTAGGATTCCTACTTCATTATATGGATTTGGATGAATACCTTAGGTTTTCAACTTATAAAACCTAAGTTACACAAGATCGTGTCATACTGTTTAACACAACTCTAGTTATTGAAGATCTATTATTGTACTCATGTGGCACTAATCCACTTTGTAAATCATGTGTAGCCTTGTATCTTGTACTATATGACATATTTGTATCTTGTAAAGGAGCTAGGGTTCCACATTATTGAATATGGCATCCTCAGTGATGATTTTGTAAAAGTGACCTCTATTTTTTTGTTTCAGTTACTTCCTCGCGGCCTAGATTCTGAGTCCTTAAAGATAAATATTGTAATGTAATTTATCCATCCTTACCCTCTGACCTCCCACATTAAGGGGCATCTGTTATACCTCAAAATGGAACTTCTCCGTTCGAGTGATGACACAAAATCTATCGTCACACAAAAGGACTTAATGGATAGAAGAGCCTTAACAGTATATGTCACGTCCCCAACCCTTACTCGGCGGAGAGGAAACGATAACATCTAGCAACTCGGGAAATCTAAGCCCCCATGAACATAATACATATATAAAAATGCATTGAACTTAAAGCATATAAATACAGAGATTCATAATAAAACATTCATGATATATACAGCGAAAGCAAATAATTCATTCAACACATTCATGAATTCAACATGTTCATGATACTTTCATAATAATTCATAAGCAAATACAGTTGCAGAACTTAAATAAACAAGAATACTTATCTTTGGAGAATCTTGTCCCGCAACCAGCTATGTCGCTGCAATGTTCCACCCAACCATAGGCCGGTGCACTCTTTAATCTCTCAGCAACACTACCACCCCCAAGCTGGGCATGATTTTCTCGAAGGAATAAGGAACACTAGAAAACTTTCCCCATAGCCAAGGATACAATAAATATTAGTCAAGCCAACATGGTTTGGTTTATCAAACTTACACAGGTAGTGGTTTACACTTAGCCAAATTCACATGAGACACATCCAAGCCAACAGATGGGTTTATTAGGCTACCAACCAATCCATCCTTCCAGTTGGGTTTATCACGCTGCCAAGGAGGTGGAAAGACTGACTGCTAAGCTAGTGAGCTCAACCCCAGAGCTATGAACACCCACACTAGATCTAGCTTGATTTCTAAAAAATTACACACCCAACACAAGGAATCATTCCCTTCTCTGCTACACAGTCCCTCAGGCCATGTCTTCCCTTCCAACGCTATTCAGGGCATGCAAAGAAGAAAACCAACCTTCTAGATTGGTCTGTGAAATTCTTTCACACACTAGGTTTATCAAGAAAGTCTAGACTCTATTTCCATTCCTTTAATCAATTCAAATGCCAAATTTGGATGCACACACAATCATCTCAGTCCTAGGATTTATCAAAACATAGTCGACGCCAGGGATTACATAGACACATAGAAATTTATGAATTTTTGAACATTTCCAATACCAGACCGACTGCTACAAAAATACCAAAAATGAAAATGTTGTTGGTATTTCAAATCAAAGACACAAAATCGGATTCAAGGCATTCATGTTTAGGAAAACAACTAGCAGACTGGAGAAAACGCGAAAGAGAACAATTCCGAATAGGAAAACCAAAATCGTGAAAGGAACAAATTGCCGAACAGGGGAAATCGTGAAGGGTTCAGACTCAAATCTTTTTGCTTGCTTGTTGTTGCGTGAATTCCCAATTAGGTTTCCAAAAACGTTTTTCTCTTCCAAAATCATGAGGGAAGGTGAAACGCTGCCGCATGAGGGAAAGGTGGTTGTTTTTTTGGTGTTTTCTTGCTCAAGAAAAATTCTAAAACATTTTTCAAAAAATGGTGCTCTGCCCATTTCTAATTTCTTCCCTCTCTTCCAATCCCCCATTCCTTCATCCTTAGGAAAAATCATGCCCCCATTTTATTTAGTTGCATTGACATAGCCGGTTGTGGGTTTTTAATTAAAAATTACAAATTTAACATGATTTCCATCTTTTTAATGTTTATCTAGTATAAAAAAATACCATCAGCCCAACCTTAATTGCCAAAACATAAATACTAAATCGACGGTGGGAATTTTTCCTAGCTCCACACCATGATTATTTACATCATTTATTTAAATGCAACGAGGTCAAAACTGGGGTGTTACATTATAATAAGTATGGACCCTATATACTCAATGTTTACTCAAGTATAAACAAATTTATATTATGATTTTTTAACTTGAATACATGACTTTCCTCTTAACAACATGTATATCATATGTGAGTTGCACATATGCAACCCGCGTATTGATCCCAAAAGTTGAATATGTGAGTTTCCTTAAGGAAACCCACGTACCATACGCAAGTTTCCTTCTTGTAACCCACGTATTCCATTAAAAATTGTTAAAAGTAAATTGGGTTTGATTTGGAAACTACCCCAACTCCTCTAACCACCCTAATCACGTAACTCCTCCTCAGAATGAACAATAAAAGAGGAGAGGGGATAGAGGAGAAAGGGACCATTTGGAGGTAAAGTTATGTTGGAGGATTTCTTTTGGAGAAGAGAAGCAAGAGGGATAAGATCTAAGTTTCAAGGAAGCTTGAGCAAGTTGAGGTATATGTAATTGTTCCAGAAACCTCATGAATAAAGAAAGTATTTTCCTTCCATCTCTATTGTAATGCATGTTTCAATAGTTTATGGAAATGATCTAGATTGTGATTTGGATAGAAGTCACAGTCATTATATATGTTCATATTGCATATTTTAAAGCAATTGAAGGTGTTTTGAAGAAGCTTATTTCTTTGTTGCGGGTATTGGAGCTTTGGATTAAAGGAGAGTTTGAAAAGAAGATCAAACTAGGATCAACCTTCAAAATAAGGTGCATCCTCTCATCCACTAATATTTTGCTTTAATATATTCTTGTATAATCTCATATGTCTATAAATAGAGCCCTTGGTATGTTGGTGGCCTCAAAACCCAGCCATAGGATGATTTCTGTAACCCACCTATAACTGAAAAATAAGCATTTTGTTTTTAAGAAAAACATTATGTTAAAAGTTATTGTGAATTTTTTATGACCAAGGATGGTCAAGGATGACTATAATTGAATATTTTATTTATCTAAATAATTAAAAGAAGAGACACCTATCCAAATAATACTATTGAAGAGTGTTCACTAGCCCACTAGGAGGAATGATCTGTTGTAGAAGGCGAAATGACAAGTAGAAGCAATATCATTCACTTTCTAGTTGTTGCAGGAGGCAAAATCCCTAAAATTGTGGTCATGTTCCCTAAGAAGAGGAATTGAGTAGGTGGCTCATTTAATTGCAAAACTAACCCAAATACCTAGGAAAGCATATATATACCATCGAATTGAGCAGGAGTCTCACTACATTC
Source organism: Pseudotsuga menziesii (assembly GCA_001517045.1). NCBI lineage: Eukaryota > Viridiplantae > Streptophyta > Pinopsida > Pinales > Pinaceae > Pseudotsuga > Pseudotsuga menziesii. Next base: position 204,375 of record LPNX011005620.1, on the reverse strand, counting down.
TATTCCAAGTGATTAGAGCCTTGTGAATTTGCTGAAAACTAAAAAGTCAGGCACACAAGAGGAGATCGATGAGGGGATAGCTAAAGTGAAATTGCTGAGAGCTAAGTATGCTAGTGAGTTTGCTAATTTGCAGAGATTTTTGTGTGGGATGTAACACAACATCTTCGTCAAGGTGGTTCCATGAACAGGCTCGTGAGTCCTAAAGCAAGTGATCTTGGTTTCTTTCAAGAGACGGTTGAGAGGAACAATCTTCTTTGGGTGTTTGTCCTCCTTCAACAATTATCCAGGTTCTAAGATGTTTTTTTATTATCTGTGAATTTATTTCATATCTATATCTGAATTTTTTATGAATGTTGAGGGATTCTCTAAACAAGTAAATATTACTAAATTAGAATATCTTAGCTAGATTTTATTTATGTGTAATATTTATAAAGAATGCTACAGTTTTTCTTCTTACAAATTTTAATGGAAAAATTGTAGATGTATACATATAATATTATAAACAATTATGAGTTATTATACTAACCTTCTTAAGCTTAATTTACTTTCCATTCATATATTTTTATAATCATTGTTAAGTAAACAATGAATTTGATTCATGTAGTTCTTATTTTAAGATAGTTCCCATAACAAATTAAAATTACCAAGTTTTCCAATCAAAGTTGGAAATCTCCAACAAGTAAACTCTCTTATCACATATTATAGCCGATAGATTTATTAGGATATTACAGCATTTTAATTCATATAATTATAAAGTGCTATGTCCAACACTAAGATTTAGGAACAAAGTTATAATCATAAGTTCTACAATTATTATCTAGTACTAAAACCCTTTTATAATTTAAATAACATCATCATTTTCAGCCGAAAGGATTAAGTTTCTACAGAAGTCAAATGAGGGTTAAACTTACTCATCCAAAACCTACAAAGAGGTCGAATAAACACCCCACATGTTCTTATTCTCAAATACTATATATATCTATAAGTAAAATATTACATAACTAATTAGATATTATTTAAATTTACTAACTAAACTGTATTTCAGAGTTTCAATTGTAAAGGCCAATACCCACAATATTTTCCTTCACGAAATTGTCATTATAGTATTAAGAATAGTGGCATATAAATTAATACACAAACAAGTTAAGGAATGAACAAGTCGAGGGTTCAAACCCTATAAACATTTAAATTATAAATTTATACAGTCGAAAGGCCTTTGTTCCTACAACTAGGGTTAGGTAAAATTGAAAACATAGTAAAAAACATTAACAACCACTATTACACAAGATTTTCATAACTAAAATAACTTAATAAAATTTCAAAGAAAACAAACCAATTCCATTGATCAATTGCAAACCCTTTGTTGCAGGCCATAAGTAGTTATAGTTTCTAATTGTAAAATCTATTAAAAATAAAAGAAACAATAGCCAAACCATTAAGAGTAAAATGTAACCTTGCTTACAACACTATCGATATTTTGTCAACGCAACAGCCTTATGGCTTAAGACATTTATCCCACAATTCTCTTGACAAAGCAACACCCTATTTTATATAAAAGTGAACTCAACAATGCAATGTCCTCACGGCTTTAAAATTTCAAAATACAGTAAAAACCCTCACGAGAATTTTTATAACAGAAATCAAAAAATTTACAACTTCAAAGTGATAGTCGAAAGACTGCACTTAACGCTAAAAAAAAGAATTAAAAGATAAGAACTTTGTAGAAGCTTGATTTATAATCGATAGCAGAACTAAATAAAAGCATTACATTACCGTTCCATTTAGACTCCATGGTCGGAAGGAGACCTCTTACAAAACCAACTATAAATTCCTTAAGGCAAAAACCATAAGAGCATTTACCACTGAAACTGAAGAAAATTCATAAGAACCAAAGACTCCAGACCCAGGAGAGCATTGACCCAGCCACATAGCCACAAGGAGCAAGGAATACAGTTAACATGTCTTACCAAGACCATGCTTCCAATTCCATGAAGGTCGGTTCGAATCCCATGCAACAACCACAGCCAGAAACTCCTACAAACAATCGATGCAGAGGTCAAATATAGATTTAAAAGTATTTTCTAGAACAACAAAGAACATTAACACAATTTTTTTTAGAACTTACCCTTTTCAACTTCACAGAGTCGTCGATGGCAACAAGGACCAAGACAGGAACTCAGTTGTTTCAGCAATCCATCACCAACAACGCAACACTGCCGAACCAGAGCCAACCCATTTAACAATGCTAGATGGTGTTGAGGGCCAAGAGCCTCAGCTCCTCCACCATCGTTTACGCACAGTAAAGATACAAAGTAACATGGTGCAGACATTAGAGGAAATGTCAACTCAAAATAGACCTTTCAACACTAATTCAAATTCCATGTCATAATGTGTTAGCCAATGAAATTGCTTTAAATTTGAAATACCGTATAGGTAATAAACAAATTTTTAATATAAATTTGGGGATAGCTATAATAAAAAAACTACTTTTTTCTTCATATTTTCGACATATCTCCTTATGTTTTTACTCAAATTTCGATCGAGAGAGATCAACTCTGCATCCAACGAGTACCCACTATGCATACTTTTAACGGACCCCGCTACCCCAAAAATAAGAAATACCTGAAATACCCCACTCATCACGTTTTTTCAGGGATTTCTTGTTTTTAGGGTAGAGGGGTCCGTCAAAAGTATGCAGAGTGGGTACTCATTGGCTTTGGAATTTTATTCTGCATCCAATGAGCTCTCCCAAACGAAATTTGAGTAAAAACACAAGGCGATATGTCAAAAATACAAACAAAAAAGTAGTTTTTTTCTTTTCTTCCTCCAAAATTAATAAATAGCGATATGATGTATAGGTAAATCTTGTCATAGCTAAGTGATCATGTTCAATAGATAAAGCACTAACACAAATGAAAAGTTAGATGAAGGGGTTAGTATGGATTAGTTACATTATGTAATTGTAGTTATATCTTCATATAATTTTTTTTATGAATTTTTCGAGATGTTACATTAACAACACTCTTGTAGCAGTTGTGTTTACTTTATTGAAATTATGCTAAATGATTCACTTGTTGTATAACATTATATGTACAAATGAACTTGTTTTCTAATAATATCGTAGTTGAGGATCAACATGTGATTGAATTTTCTTCATTTTCATGGTTAAATTTCCCTCTTCCCCACAATTTGATTCAACTTTACTTTATTAGAAGTAGAATAGGATTTCTAGGTAGATTGTAAATAACATGTTAGTATTTAGAATTATAATTATTTTTGAATACATGCATATATTTTTCATGATACCTCACAAGCGTACAATCCATAGGTTGAAAATTAAATGCACTTTCAAGCTAAGTACCTTGTTAAAATTAACACATTGTATAGGAATGTTGTCATTTTTGGCGTTGTTGTCAAGGAAGTGTCAAGGGTTTAAGAAGTTATTATTTTTCTAAATTAGATAACACATGGTAAGGGGAATTGCACCATACAAAATTTTCAGCATACCTCCTTTTAAGGTCTCATATGAAGTGTTTTTCATTAAACACATAGATGCATGAATAGAGATAGAAATCCAAGAGCATGACACTACGATGTAGTAAGAACCATTTCCCATACTAAATCTATGGTAGGAGAACTGGTGAGAGGAGAAATAACATGAAATAATTCCAATTTACATCCAATTATAGATAATTATGGATTCCAATCATGTTGCTTCATAATTAAGCTTTACAGTAGAAGTAGATATTTTCCCTTTTCCATTAGAAACTATGCAACTTAGAGGATGCAATTAATGGACAAGAATCTCTCAAATACCAAGAGAATCCATTCCAAGAACTAGATCACTCTATCCCTTCTAAAGAATTAGTAACATTTGGACAACTAAAAAATTGGAAAATAAATCCTTTGAGAAATATGGTTAATCAAGAGGGAGAGGGTTCTAATGGGAAAGATACCATGACTTCATGTTTCCAATTTAAGAATATGATGGGACACTTCAAATGAAGAATATTCCACCAGTTTCTCTATTGAACTTTCATAGTATATCTAGTGAGGAACCTAATACTTTTCTCTTTGAGTTTGATGTACTTTGTCATAGTTATGACTATTTCTTATATGCCCAAAAACTGAAGCTATTTCTATCCACTCTCAAAGAAGCATCACTTCCTTAGTTTGGACTTGGGGGGAATAGTATATAAACATGGGATGAGATGCATCAAGAATTCTCAAGAAATATCGACGCCACTATAATAATAGAGATCCAAGTGAGGAATATTTAAGGTGATCCATAAAGAAGATAGAATTTTGGAGGATTATGTTGAGAGATTCCAATATAATCTATAAACATCAAAACAATTTCAATTGGATTAGGATACTCTTCAAACTATTATTCTTTGAGGCATTTGAGATGACTATATTGATGTGTTACATCTAATGGGAACTAGGGATATTTACCAATTATGTTATGAGAACATTTTTTATCTATGTAGATGATATTCAAGAGGAAATTCAGATCATGGTAAAGGTCCTAGAAGTGGTGCTACTAGAACCTTGAATTAGATGAAGGAGGATCTACTCAGGTTGAAATTGGTAATTTGTTGGAAAATTTTAATACTAATATTCGTAGTTCTTTGAGCTCGCAATTTGATATATTGTAGGCCAAAAAAGAAGTAGGTAGAAGTAGAGATGGGTTTTTACATATTTTTTTCCATGTGTAGGAAGAAGAATCCCCTCAAGGATTGTCCATTAAATGATGTTGAAATATGTAGAATTCAATAACAACACAATGCTACTGACAACTACCCTTCCCTTCAAAGACTCAAAGTTATATAGAAAGGAACTAATGAAGGGATGGGACATATTTGTTTCATTTCTCATAAATGACCTTGGAAACCTCACCCTTCAAGTATGGTTCAAGATACTTCTTCATCTTATAATTATTTTTGAACTAACCAGCCAATACAATATCCTTCTCAATTTTGGTATTCCTCCATGCCATGGAAACCATGTACACCTCAACAAACCGAAGACCATCAATGGACATGGGTCTGGAGGGATTTTCCCTATGGATCCCAACAATAATAAGCCACCACACAATTTCCCCAACAACAACTATCAATGCCTTGGTAGCAGCAATTACAATTACTTTCTAACAACCCTCTAACAAAAACACAATTACATGTCCATCCAACTACTAATCCAAAAAAATAAAACAACTCAATCCACTTACAACATTGAGTTGTCTAGATTTCCTAACTATATTGTCTATCCTAAATAATTCCAAGATATATGGTTATGATTAAGGAAATTACTCAATAACCATACCTCTTTAATCATCATAGACGATTATGTAGAGGGAGTACAATATATAGTATAAAATATTTTGCAAAAGATCCATTTAATTCACTTACCACACCACAACCTACTTCTCAAGAATCTTGAAAACAACAAAAGTTTGGGGTTGCATAGCTTCCTCCCTATCTGGAGAGATTAAGTTTCGACAAACCCCTTACCCATCCTGAGTTTGATTTTCTAGGGGAGTTGAGAATGTGTGTGTCAAGATCCCTTTATTTGAAGCAGTCGAGGATGTTCTAATTTATTCCAAATATTCCTAAGGATTACGCCTAAAGAAACTTGGTAGGAAGAAGAAATTCCCTCAAGTTGTCCATGTGGTCGTCCATATAGAAAATTTGATTCTTGGGAATGTCTTTACTACTAAGTATACCAATCCCGGGAGCCGTATTGTTATTATTCACATTAACAATGTTTATATCTCAAACAATCTTAATTATGTAGGGGCTTACATAAACATTATAAATAAAGAAATAACAGAGAAAGTAAAATTTTTAAATCTATGACAAACTCCTATAGTAATTTAGCTACATACCCAATCCATATTCAAACCTAAAGGCATATTAGAAGTATATATTGTAAATTCCATAGATAGTTCCTGGGAGTGTCTAGCAGATTTTATGGTCTTGCAACCAAATTTTAGCCTTGAATTCTATCCATTAGTCCTAGGAATACCATGGCTAGATACTAGCAATGCTTATATTGGTTGTAGATCAGGGAAAATGATAATAACCCAAGGAAATCCAACTAAAAATCTCATTTTGTATCCTCTTATCAATCCTAGTAATGATCACCATGAGTAGGAGTTAAGGATAATTATGAAGAGAATGCTTCACAAATAGCTACCCTAGATAGATTGGTCTTATATAAGGGAGAAACCAAGGATGGCATGATCAATAACTTAATCATAGATGTGAGTTCAATCCAGCTACAAGCTTTCAAATTTTTCAATTATATCTTGGATTAGAATATTCAGAAAATTTGTTTAATGGTTTCTCTCCTTATAGTTAGACTATATGCCTTATTCATTTTATGCCATAGAAAAGTATTTCAACCAACCTATGGAGATCAACCTAGGAAAACATTGGATATTAAATCTATGTTGTATCCTCTATACGAGGCAAACTGCTTGTCTTATTACAAGAGCATAGTGGTGCACTCACTTGGGAATACAATGGCATAAGAGTAATACATCTTGACTTGTGTACTCACCATATTTACACAAATGATGATTCCAAACCTATTAGAAAACCCCAAATCCAGATGAATCCTACACTATGAGAGATAGTGAATCAAGAACTACAAAAGTTTCTCAACATTAATTTTATTTAACCTGTTTATGATAGTCAGTGGGTATCGCTACTGCTAATCATTTCTAAGAAAATGGGAACCAATGAATTTTTATAGATTATGGTGAAATTAATAAATCACTTTAAAATACCATTTTCGACTAACCTTCATAGACCATGTTATGGATACATTGGTAGGTTTAAAGTATTTCTCTTTCCTTGATGGATTCAATCGATATAAACACATACATATTTTCTTTGAGGATCAAGGAAAAACTACTTTTACCTATCCATGAGGAATCTTTTCTTACATTATTTCTTTTTGTACTTTGTAATGGCCTAGATACCTTTCATGCCAGATTTTTTGAATTGATACATGATCATGTAGATGTATATATGTAGAATTTTACTTTCTAATAAGGTACCACATTTTTGGAAGTTTTGACTAATTTGGGTAAAGTACTTAGGATATGTCAAGAAAAAAATATTTTTCATAGTCATGAGAACTGTCATATGTGATTAACTAAAGGGATTGTTCTTGGACATCATATTTTCCTGCAACTATAAAAATGGACCCTGTGAAGATTGAGGTAATATATGTGCTTCCTACACTCAAAACTAAGAGAAAGAAAAAATCAAGCATAATTAGCATACCCCAAAGAGAAAGTTAAGGATGATCCAAGATTTTAGGAGGAGTAAAAAATGAGTTTCCCGATCAAGAGAGATATGGCTAGCCAATAGCTCAATTTCTTAATATATGTATGTTTCTATGAGACCAATGACTAAACCAACAACAAGGTTGACTAGATCCAGTTAATTCAACAACATCATTTGCAATGTCTATTGAATCAATGCTGTCAATTACATAAGGAACATATTCAATGGCGTATTCTATTGGTGTTGTTGCTACCCCCACTAATTCTAGACAAGCAACCCTTACTTAAGCAATTTATCCACCAACTTGGAAATTTCAACCACCATTACAAAATAATAATAATAATAATAATAATAATAATATACCTCTATATTAATTATGATGTGATTTTGCCGCACGGGTGTGTCTCATTGTCGGTTCAGTTGTTATGAAGTCACTTGTTGTAAATTGGAGGTCATGAGTTCAAATCTTGCCCGAATTTACCTATGTCCCATGTCTTGCAGTGGGTGTGGGGCACCTAGGGGTATAGTGGTAGCAGGAATGGATCCCTAGACCTCGTGTCACATGAGTACCAGCCCAACTCCAGTTGTCGATTCCCCTAGTTACAAAAAAAATAAAAATTTATGATGTGATTTTTCACCCCGTCCGTTGGATGTAGCTTGGGTGGTTGGGAGGAATGATTGTTACTCTCCCCACCCAGGTACAAATCTTGTAAGTGGCATGATGCTCTTATTGAACACATTTGTAATAAATGAGTGGATTATGTAATATGTGGCTCAACATGAGTATTTTTTATCCATGGATTCTATAGATTGGATGACTGGCATCATCTCTAACCATGAGACTCCTCCACCTCTATGTATGTGTGTTATTTATATCCAAAAGTGTGAATGTGTGGACTTGGCTAAACAATCCTAAAAATAGAAAAGAAACATTAAAATGATCTTAATAATTGACAAGCATAACCACAAAAATCCATGGGCCACTAACAACATATCACATGCAATTGGAGGACACCATCCCAACCACTGACATGTCTTGAACAAATAAACCGGGTTTGAGTAAATGGTGGAGAATTTGAGCTACCTAGTTTTCCATTGTAGAAACTTCTTACTGTGACATTCTTGTAGATAAATGGAGGATGGATTATCTTGGTAACTAGAATGTCTTGAATGGATAGATTTGTTTGGAGTAGATGGTAGATCATACCACCTAGCTTGTCATCATAGAGACTTCTTACTTTGACTTCTTTTTCCATTATAAGTAGGGACTAGTCACTACATGGCTTGCCTCCTTCATTTTCAAGTTAAAAATGCATGCTCTCTTGAGTTATTGTAATTGTTCTTCTACAACCCCCCAAAAATACACAGGAATGGATGGAAATTGCTATTTATTAGAAATTGTTCTTCTAGAATGTAGCTTTGTTAATAGATTAATGAGGAAAGCATTGATCTTTGCATTAACAAGAAGGTAGAGGGAATTTGAGAGAGATTAATTATGTAAAAAGAAGAGGGGTTTTGTATGTTTTCTTTATTGTGTTGAGAGTGACTTTCTACAACCTAGTGTGATGGAGATGTGTAATTCCATGCTTAAGATGAAAATAGTGCATGCAATAAAAAATATATTTGTCTATAGACCCTTAATAAAATATTTCAATAATCTTACAGCGCTGTTAAATATCATTTAATATATTATACCAAGTACTAAAGATATTCTTCAGGTGCCTATTTCTAGTGGTTTCAAATAAATAAAGTTTACATAATAATCATGATGTCTCATTCAAGGGAAGGAAGGCTAGGAGAATTATTAGTCCATCTATGTCAAATGTTTCCATAAAATATATATCTAGGTATCTTAATAGGTTCAAGTATCTCCACAGCTATAGGTATATAGTTCAAATGGATTGGAGTTAATAACAACAACAATAATAATTATCCATTTTAAGGTTACAACCTAGTCATACAACAAATGGAAGTTACAACCTAGTCATACACCAAATGGATGTCCTTTAATCTTTGAAAGAAAGACATGTTATTAAGCATTAAACCCACTCAAAGTGGTAGATTACAAAAATAACTCTATAGTTTTCTTATTTATTGTGATATGTATAAATGCGCATACATCTAAAATAGAAATCTAAAAAAAAAAAGTCAAATATATGAAGATGCAATCCTTCCTCAATGTAAAAAAATTATACCTCCATAAATTTGATCCTCTTGATATTTATAAATTCTAAATTAAAATGAATTTTAAAATTTAAAATAGTTAAATATACTTTAAAATTGTATATTTAATATATAAAATAATATATATATATATAATTCTGAATTAAAATGAATTTTAAATAGTTAAATATAGTTTAAAAACACAGATTCTTTGATAGGAGGTGTGGTCACTCCTCTGTCAAATGGCCCTATTTGGTTCGACTGCTATCCAAATTTCTTAGTCTATTCTTTTGATGAACACCTCCCTGACATTCTCAAACCTCAAATCAAAACCACTAGTTTTGATATGCGCAATAAACGAACCAATATCTCTATCCAGACCAGAGGATGTTTTCGCCACACTAATACCATGTATCCTGCTATTCTACATTCTCCTAGCCAAGATTCTCAGGCTAGTACTCTGGTCCTTACTGATCCCCTGAACCAAAAAATTGAACATCAGACTATTAAATGGGATCAATTATCATTTCCATCTCATTGGGTTTTTGATACTCCCCGCATCCCTAAGCAACGTGCAATCACTACTACAAATATCCAGGAAGGATCCTCCTCTGCCATCATCTCCTTCCCTCCATCTGCATCTCCTATGCCTACACACTGCCTTCATACTTTCTTACAGCCTCTGCTGTCCTCTCTAGGATTTGTCCCCATTTTTGTCAAATTCCCTGATTGCTCTCAACTCATATCTCTTCAAAGCTTAGCAGCCCAGCATGGTGATTGTTCTACTTTAGAGCAAGAAAATACTATCCTATTTACACAACATGAAAACCATAATCCTCACAACAATATTTCTCCACCTACTCTATCCAAAGAATACTGCCCTCATCCAAAATGTGTTGATATTAGTTTTCCCCATGATGATCATGTATTAATGATACATTTTATCCCTGCACTGGAAACTGATGACCCAAGACTCAAAGAAATCTTTAGCTACTGTAGACCTCCTGGTATGCCCAAGTATGGTTTAGGATACATAGAACAAGCCAACACAATCATCCCTGACTGTCGTTTCAATAATCCTCTACCAGCTGATATCCAAAAGCCTTCTATCCCTGAAATGCATAAATTCTTTACTCTCATAAAAGGCTGCAAACAATGGCAAGTAGATAAAGATTGGATGAAAAGAATGATAAATTGGGATCTCTTTTCTCATCCTGATGTAGTATAATTCAATGCATCAGTCCCCACAGAACAAAAACAAAGCTTAGCAAAAGAATGGAAATCCTGTATGAATAATCAAGATTGTTGGATTTCCTTTTATGAATGGAGAAAAAATATTTCTGAAAAATAGCTAGTCCAAATGATGGACTCTGAAAAGGGAAAAGGAATAGAAAGTCCTAAACATAAGTGGAAAATCATTGATGGGCAATAATTAGAATCCACTTCTACCTTTCCTCTATTCAAAAGTATTCTTCTTCTTGAAGAAGAGAAACAATCTAAAGTTGTTCCTCTAGTTTTGGATAAATAAGAATCTCAAATGAGTAACATTGATAGAAGAATACAGGTTGTTTCAGAACAAATAAATTGGACAAATGTTGCTTTAAGAGGAATGGCTACACATACATTTGTCACAAATGATTATGCTTGTAGGAGACATATTGACCAGTTGCAGGTCACCATGAATCAATTAGTCTCCTATAATTCCCTTTCTCTAAATATTTCAGGAATTAGAACTGAAGTCACAATAACAGCCTCTGAAGCCAAAAATTAGAGTGCAAAACTGGAAGAGTTACATGACTCTTATTTTGGAATGACCCATAAACTATCTGAACTTGATGAGAAAACAAAAGATATCAGGTACCAAGTTAGACAAATCCAAGCATATCTTCCTTCAAAATACCAACCTAATAGAGGAATCCCCCTCTCTAATCTTTTTACTAGACCAGTTGAAGGAGTTTCTAGTGTTTATCATTCAGAAAAGTCTGAAATCAAAGAAAAATTTCCCCTCCATTTTCCTAAAGAAAGCATTGAGGCAGATTATGCCCTTGTTACCCAACTTGCAACAGAATGGGCTTTGCCTATTAAAGAAAGCCTGCCATGGAACATGTCTAGGCCCTCAGCTCCATATTTGTATGGCAAAGGAAAGTTACCTGAAGTACCGCAGTTTTCTAAAGAAAGCTACCTAGAGTGGAACATTGATAGTATGTCTGTAGGACAAATCATACAAGTGTTAGACAGAATGTATGTATCATACATAATTATGTGCATGAAAGGAAAAGTTGATATAGAAGCATGCAAATGTCTTATACAATGTTTTACTAGTAATCTAGCCAAATGGTAGGAAATAGAATCATCTCCTGCACTTGTGGAAAAAATGGAAAAGGAAGTATTAAGAGATGATGCTGGAGATATAATTTTCCATGAAGACGAAAATCCACAAAGTAATATGAACAATGCTCTTACCACTATGATCCTAGAGCACTGGTGTGGAACAGAGCACAAAATATCTGATAAGCATTCTCTTATTTTAATGAACTAAAAATGTAAGAGTATGGCTAATTATGATGATTTCCAAAGAGAATGGATGCAGCACATCTATGAGGTAGAAGATAGCAAAAATATGCTCTGGAAACAAGTATACCTTGCTACTCTCCCCAATAAATATATAGATTACTTTAAATCCCAAGGCATTTTTCAAATGCCCTATGAAACCTACACTTGGGGTGAAATCTACTCTATTATTACTTCTGCTCTGGTTGGCCTATGTACTAGCACTAAGGTAAATAAATCTATTAAAAAAAAGTCTATATTTCTTGATAGCAAATCAATATGTGCTAAGTATGGATTATCAATAGAAGATCGGATTTGCAGGAAAAGAAAGGCCAAGAAACTATTGAAAAGAATCAGGAGTGTCCGGAGACCTCAAAAGAATTCTCGGTTTGGTAAACCTCCTAATAGGTTTCGAAAGAGAGCACATTATAAGAGGGTTCCTAATACCCATTAATATACTCCAAATGATATAAATCTGAAAACCTTAAAGGCTCGGGGAAAGAAAAAGCTCACTTGTTGGCTCTGTGGGCAACCAGGACACCTCCCAAACAGATGCCCACAAGGAGAGGCATCAAACAAGACCAAGGGAAAAGATTCCCAAAATAAGGTTCATAGGAATATCGAAAGAGCAATGGATTCTAGAATCCCTATACGTTGCAACCGATGTGGCTAAGATATGTACATCACTGATGCTTGCCCTAGAAGCCCTTTTATTAAGCAAGAAGAAGTTCATATAGCTCAAGGAAATTTCAGTTCTAGTCCTGAAACTTCTGAATTTGAATATGACACTAATGATTTGTCTGAATTAGAATAGGAACTTCTATTTATTTCTCAGAACTGTCAATGTTCAAACCCAAATCAGTGTTCTTGCAGCTCTATAGAAGAATCAGAAACAGATGAAAGCATAGAAGAAACAGAGGAAGAACTCGACAGAAAAATGCCCAAACTAAAAGTTTGCATGGCATCAAGCAACACAGGAGAAGATGCACAAATTCTTGCCCAAATCCAAGCATTATCTGAAGGATAAATGAAGGATTCCCTCCTTGACTCTTTTCTAAAAACTATGATGAAGACGACACAAAAATATCATGATGAAACGTCTTCAGGTAAGAAGCCTATATTTGTTGATGCTTCTTTTGAAAAGAATACCAAATCATTCATAAAGCATAGCATGAATGAAAGATTACAGCCTCTCACATTGAATGATTTAGGTAAAGAGTTAAATAATTTGAAAAGAGAAGTTTCTGATCTGAAACACAAAGTTCAAGGTCTTGAAAGTCGATTTTTGGAAGAAAATGCATACAAAGTCGATCTTTGGGCTCAAGATGAAATCCAGAAACTTAAAAGAGGTGCTCCTTCAGAAGAAAGATCAAAAGAAGAACACATAAACAGAAACATTAGTATATTTGACACTAATAGTCTTGAAGGCCTTAATTCTATGAAAGTTTTGGCTATTGAGCATCACAAACCTTTGGTACGGATACATTTAAAAATTCAAGATAGAATTTTCAAGATCAAAGCTATGATTGAATCTGGTGCAGATGTAAATATGCTGTATAAAGATCTTATTCTGGCCAAATATTGGATAAAAACTTCTCATGTTATTACTGGAGTAGGAAATACTCAAATCTGCTTGGGATATGAGATCCCCAAAGCAACATTGCGCTTTGAGCAACATTGTTTGGATATGAAGTTTTTCCTCTTAGATATTCTAGTTTCCTGTATTCTTGGCACTCCTTTCCTTATAGCTGTTGAACCTTATGGCTCAGCAAGAACTCCAGAAAGAAAAGATGCATTCTTCATCACTCTACCTAATATAAAAATCAGACAAGGTTCTGCAAAAGCTATCCGAGCAACCAAAGTCATCCTTCCTTTTGTCTCTTCTCCACAAATTTAAACAATGGTCCAGATTGCCATGAAAATCCAATAGAAAAATAAAAATATCCAAGAATTGAAAGATTTGAAAGCAGCTATGAGAATAGAAGACCAATTGAATTTGCCACAAGTTCAACAAAAAATTTCACATCTCAGAGAACAATTTGAGACTCAGGTATGTTCTGAAAACCCGACTGCATTTTGGAAAAAAGCTAAGTATTTTATTCAGCTTCCCTATAAGGAAGGATATGAGGGAAAACCTTGTAAAAGTAGAGCAATTCCCATGAATGCCCATTTTCAAAAATTATGTGAAGAAGAAATTAAAGGACTTATCAGACACTCTAAGAGTCCTTGGAATTGTTATGGGTTCTATGTAAATAAACACTCTGAACAAATAAGAGGTGTTCCAAGACTTGTTGTGAATTACAAGCCTCTGAATAAAGTTCTTGCAGATGACACATACCCAATCCCTCATAAGTCGAGTCTAGTAAACAGAATTACAGGAGCTAAGATATTCTCAAAGTTTGATCTCAAGTCTACATTTTGGCAAGTAGCCATTAAAGAGGAAGATAAATTCAAAACAGCCTTTAGTGTTCCTACAGGACATTATGAATGGAATGTCATGCCATTTGGGCTCAAGAATGCTCCTTCCAAATTCCATAGGGTGATGGATAATGTGCTCAAGCCATACTTTGATTGGCTGATTGTATATATAGATGATATTCTTGTGTTTTCATATTCAATTGAGCAGCATTTTAAACATCTAGAAACCTTGTTAAAAGTTGTCAAAGAAGTCAGTTTGGTACTATCAAAAAAGAAGCTTGAATTATTCCAAACCAAGATCAAGTTTTTAGGGCATATTATCTCCAATGGAACGTTGATCTTGCAACAACATGCAGTCGAATTTGTTGATAAATTTCCTGACAAAATCCTTGACAAAACCCAGTTGCAAATATTTTTGGGTAGTCTTAACTATGTTAGTTATTTCTACAAAGACTATGCTAAAGATCGAAATATTTTGAATGAAAGATTGAAGAAGGAATCAGTTCCCTGGACCCATGAGCACACCAGAGCCATGCAAAAAATCAAAGCAAGAGTAAAGACTCTATCTATTCTCTATGTTACAGATGATGATCTGCCAAAAATTGTTGAAACTTGTTGGAATATAATCCGTCGGGATTATACAATATGTAAATAGTGTAAATATATTGGGAATGTGAATAGTCATGTAGGAATATGAATAGGTTGGTTGGAATCTCAACCACTGCCTGAAATGTATAAATGTATGCATTAGCAATGGAATAATATGAATCGGGATTTATACCTATCAGTGGTATCAAAGCTTGGTTGCCTGCCATAACTCCTGCCTGCATGCCCTCCATTCTGCCCTTTGTCAATTTGTTTTAGACTACCTTCTCATTGTTAGTCTACATTCGAACGTTTCTCAGTCTGCGTGTGTTTCTCCTCTCCCAGCCTATGCCCAGCCTATGCACATTCTGTATGTGTTATTCTCCCAGCCTGATACCTGCGCTGAGGAATGAAACAAGTCCAAAGATGCTAAGTTGCCAGAACATTTGAATTAGCTCGGTATTTTCCTAACCCTAATTTTGCATTGAAGCGGCTATTGGTTCTCCTCACCAGGAAACGATATAGCTTCACGAGAAGCTTAAGGTAGATATCATCGCTCTTGGGAGCGGTACACCTGGTCTTCTTTCTCTTGCCACTGGAAATTAAGTTGATACCCATTGCTGCTGCTGCTGCAGATGTTGAACCCTCCGCCCTCTTGATCCGCGTGAGGCATCAACGCTTCTTTTTTGTTTTTGATAATGCTCTCATTCTGTGGCTGGGTATAGTGCGCTCTCAATTATATTCTTATTTTGATCCTATGTATAGAGTGCCCTTAATCCATCCCTTATAGCTTGATCTCTCATTCATTTTCCAATACTCGCTTCCCTCTCAATGACTATGTGACAGTCATCAACCACTTGTAGCATCCTTCCACATTATAAACTTGTTGTGTCTTCATGGAATTTTGTCATCGGTCTCCACTAGAGTGAGTCGATTGCCAGCTGATTGATGGCTAACATCATTGCCATAGAGATACGATTTCAAATTTTTCTCTCCCATGGGTCAGCTAGAGTGTTTATGGCATGAAACATTATGCCCGTGTTTGTATCCTTGCGTCGCTATGAAGTGCCTTCATCAATGCAATGGTTAATTTTTTATGCTAACAGTCATCACCTAAATGTTGTGAGATTGTGTAAGCTCATGGAGTATCATGCATATGACCTGCAAAGAGAATGAACATGCTGCGTTAAGTGTTGAGGTGGTGCGACCGAATCTAAAGTTGACTCCTCCATTTGAAGCTAAGAGCATATTTAAAGTTGCTGCGACCTACCGTTGAAGACTACTGAAGACTGCGTGGTAAAAAAAACCTATCTTTTATGCTAAAGACTACATGTATGCTTCATTGAAGACCGCTGAAGACTGCATTGAAGACTGCATGAATCTTGTGGAAGATATATGTTGTTGATTGCATTGAGACTGCTCGTGCAATTGGGAATATTGCCACTGTGCAATTATTCTGCTACTGCAACTAGAAGTACTGCATCAAGCTACTGGAGTTGCGACCTTCCTTGAAGAATAAAGTCTATGTGAAACAATTATATTGAAGAATCCTGTGTATGCTATAAACTTGCATTGTATTTGCCTTGGCAGAGACTGTAGACCTGCAAGGTTATTGTTTTTCTATTTCTCTTTGTCATATTAAGTTCATTCTTGTAAATTACACTAACAGTTGTAAAAGATGCAATCTATAGCATCTAGATTTGGTGCCACTCTCTCTAGCAAAGATCATCCCAAAGGAGAAAGAAGCAAGAGAGGCAGAGGAAGAAGAAACTTCAGAGGAAGAGGAGGCAGAAACAACTCCAACAAAAGATCAGATTTGCAGTGCAAGCGTTGTGGAAAGACTGGACATACATCAGGTTAGTGTTGGGCTTCATGGGACTCCATCAAAGACAGACATAACCAAAAGAAAGATGACAATAAAAACCAAGATGCTAGTAAATCATCTGATTCTGCTCATTGTATTGTTGCACATTGTAATCTTGGAAGTAATGAAATGACTTCACTTTCATCTTACAAATATTGTTGGCTGCTTGATACTGGTGCAACATCACACATGACCTTTAGAAAAGACTGTTTTGAAGAACTTAATGAAACAATAAATGGCATAGTGTACTTTTCAGATAAGTCAAGTCTTAAACCAAAAGGAATGGGCACCATTCGACTGAAGATGCCTGGATTCCCTGTTTTCGTGTTGAAGAATGTTCTTTATCTTCTAGAGTTGTAGAGAAGCCTGCTGTCCTTGGTGGAGATTCGATAGCAAGGCCATTCGATCCACATGTTTGATGGAATCATAGAAATAAGAAAGTCCTCTGACAACCAAGTCATCATGACTGGATACGAAGATGGGAAGCTGCTGAAGCTAAAGGGTTCATCTGCAAGAGTTCATAACTATGCCTACCTCTCTCAGCATGGAGAAGGTAATTTGTCATCTAGTTCATTGTGGCATGCAAGATTTGGTCATCTAAATTATAACAGTCTTTGTTTGTTGAGAAAGAATGGTGTATTTGGTTTTCCCACCATTCCTAAAGAGAAGAACAAATGTGATGCATGTATATTAGGGAAACACAGTAAGCTGCCATTCCATGAATCCAATTTCAGAGCAAGTAGGAAATTAGAATTAGTGCATTCTGATTTATGTGGTCCAATGCCAACTCCTTCTGCAAATGGGAATAAGTATTTTATGACATTTTTTGATGACTACTCAAGAATGTGCTGGATTTACTGTTTAAAGACAAAATCAGAAGCATTTCAAACATTCAAAGACTTTCATGCATTGATAGAAAAACAAGCGCAATAAAAAATTGGTACACTTCGTACTGATAATGGGAAAGAATACACTTCAAATGCTTTTGAAGATTATCTTTGCCAACATGGAATTGCACATCAGGCTACCATTCCCTACAATCCTCAACAAAACGGTGTAGCAAAAAGAATGAACAGAACCATAATGAATATGGTTCGCTCAATGATGTTTTTCATGAATGTAAAACTAATGTTTTGGGGTGATGCAGTAAAATGTGTAGCCTATTTGAGAAACAGAAGTCCCTCAAATGCTCTTGATAACAAGACTCCACATGAAATGTGGTTTGGCCATCTCCCTTCAGTCAGGCATCTCAGAGTTTTTGGTTCCACCTGTTATGCCTTGATTCCAAAGGAGCAAAGAAACAAGCTTGGTGTTCGAAGCAGAAAATGTATTTCCCTGGGGCATGAAGAATACTCCAAGGCATACCATCTATATGATGAGGTAAACAAGAAGTTTGTTATTTCCAGAGATGTCATTTTTCTTGAAACTAATAAAAATGACCAATCCGTTGAGAGACAGCTTGATCATTTGGAAAAATATCCTCATCCAAAGACATATTCTGAAAATGAATATGAAATTCCAAACCTTGAAGGGGGGATTCCTATTCTGGATCAACCTTTGGAATTTCCATATGAAGCACCAACTCCCCTGCATGAAGAAGTTCCTGCTACTTCACCTGATCAAGAGATTCAACTTGATGATGTGATTGAGAGAATTGAAAGAATCTCAATCAATGATGAAGCACCACCAGCTGATCAACCAGGACCATCACGGAAGGTTCCTAAATGGGCCACAAAGACACTTGAAAGTGTCCATCCGGATGAAGTTGGAAAGATGGGAACGAGAAGTTCAAAAAGACATGAAGATGGAGGAGGAGCAGATAATTCAGGTGATGACATGGATGTATCATTTGATTGTGAATTTAATTTATCTACTAACTTTGAACCAACTTCCTTTGAAGAATCTTCTACTCGAGTTGAGTGGAAAGAAGCTATGCAAAATGAGTATGATGCACTCATGAAGAATGGAACTTGAAAGCTGGTTGACCCTCCAGTTGGAACCAAACCAATTGGCTACAAGTGGGTGTACAAGAACAAATACAGATCAGATGGCTCACTTGACAAGCACAAAGCGAGGCTTGTAGAAAAAGACTATGCACAGAAGGAAGGAATTGACTATGAAGAAACGTTCTCTCCTATAGCAAAATGGGCTACCATCCGTACATTACTCTCTTTAGCTGCTCAGAAAGGGTGGAAAGTTCATCAGATGGATGTGAAGACTGCTTTCTTGAATGGAGACTTGAAAGAGAATGTCTTCATGTCTCAACCAGAAGGATTTGTTGTGAAAGGAAAAGAACAAAAGGTATGCAAGCTTGTCAAATCCTTGTATGGTCTAAAACAAGCGCCTCGCACATGGTATGAAAAGTTAGTCGAGCATCTTTTGAAGTTAAATTTTGAACATTTTGATCTTGATGATGAAACACTATTTATAAAGAAAGTTGGAAGATCTGTTGTGTATCTTGTGGTGTACGTAGATGATCTTTTGATGACAGGGAACAATGAGAGCTATATAGCATCCATAAAGAAAGATTTGAAAAAGATCTTTGAAATGAAAGATATGGGACATCTCCACTATTACTTAGGAATTGAAGTCACTCAACATCCTAAGTACATATTCCTATCTCAGAAAAAATATGTTGGAGAACTACTAAACAAATTTTGCAAGATAGAATGCAACCCTATCTCTACTCCAATGGAATAGAAAATGAAGCTCACATCAAGTGAAGGAAAAGAATTTGAGGATGCGACCAAGTATCGACAACTTGTAGGAATTCTTATCTACCTTACAACAACTAGACCAGATATTTCTTATGTTGTTGGCATACTTTCAAGGTCCATGCATAAAGCTTGTGAAGGACACTGGTCAGCTGCAAAAAGAGTTCTAAGATACTTGAAGGGGACTCAAGAAGTTGGACTCAAGTACTCTAAAGTGGATGAATTCAAACTTATTGGGTACTCAGATTCAGATTTTGATGGCGATAAGGAGACAGGAGTATCAACTTCTGGATACACTATGAGTCTTGGATCAGCAGCTGTCTCATGGAGATCACGCAAACAGTCAGTTCCGGCAGATTCAACAACATAAGCAGAATATGTGGCTGCAGCTAAAGCAACAAAATAAATAGTATGGCTCAGGAAGATACTTGAAGATTTGCAAGAAAAACAAGAGAACTCCACTCCATTGTTGGTCGACAATACTTCTGCAATCAAGTTGGCTAAGAATCCCAGATTCCATGATGGAACCAAACACATCAACACAAAGTATCATTTGATTCGACATCATGTAGAGGCCAAGACAGTCCATCTTCGACAATGTTCCACAAATGATCAAGTTGCAGACATCTTCACCAAAGCACTTGGACGAGAAAAGTTTGAAAGATTCAGAAACATGCTCGGACTTACTAACACCCCTTCGGATTAAGGGGGGGATTGTTGTAATATAATCCGTCGGGATTATACAATATGTAAATAGTGTAAATATATTCGGAATGCGAATAGTCATGTAGGAATATGAATAGGTTGGTCGGAATCTCAACCACCGCCTGAAATGTATAAATGTATGCATTAGAAATGGAATAATATGAATTGGGAGTTATACCTAGCAAAACTGATGCCAGAAATGAAGGGTGGGGAGCAGTTCTTAAGAAAGTAAGGATCAAAGAAAATAAAAAGAAGTCAGAAGAAATTTTACAATTTGCTTCAGGGGTTTGGCAGGATGCAGAGAAAAACTATGCTGCATTAGACAAAGAAATCAAGGCTGCACTAAATGCTGTGCAAAAAATTGAAATTTTTCTGATTAACAAAAAGTTTGTTTTAAGAACAGATGTTGTTGCCATGAACAAAGCTTGAACAAAGAAGTTAAAAAGGTCAGTGAGGCCAAGTTTGCAAGATGGAAAGCTTTGTTTTCATACTTTGAATTTGATATTGAACATATTAAAGGTTCTGAAAATTGTTTGCCTGATTTTTTGAGCTGAGAAAATCTCTTACAGACTGCAGAAAAACAAATATCAAATGAACCTGCCTCCTGTTTAATCATAGTCAGTGAGTGGAAAAACAATCAGGAAGAAACTAGAGAAATTCTAGAAAGTTTGATCTCCCTTCACCAGTGGCTTCCTTCGACGAAGACGAAGCTTGACAATTTCTTGGCTCCAACTGTTTCTTACACAAACTCCTACAGGAACTCTTACATGAACCTTCAAACGGATCAACACTTGTCTACTCCCATATGCATAAATAATATAATTTTCTTAATATTTTTATTTTTATAAATAACCTATTTAGTCTATTTTATAAATGCAACCGCGTCTAGTTTTATAGTAACCTTCCTTACTCTTATTCCTAAAGTTGATAGGCCTGTTACCTTCGCTGATTTCCACCCTATTTCTCTCTGCAATCTTTGCTATAAGCTGATTTCAAAAATTGCAGCTTTGAGACTCAAGCCCTTCTTAGATGCTTCCATTTCCCCTCAACAGTTCAGATTTCTTAAGAATCGCCAGATCCTTGACCCCATAGCTATTACTAAGGAATTCTTACATACTATGAAAACTCGCAAAAGAAGTGCTCTCATCCTAAAGTTAGACTTGTCAAAAGCATTTGATCGGGTAAATTAGACCTTTTTCCGTCTGATTCTTTTACAAATAGGAGTTCCTTTGGTTGGGGTGAACTGGATATTGAGTTGTATCTCTTCAGCAAATTTTGTAGTCCTAGTTAATGGTTCTCCTTCTTCCTTATTTTCGGCCTCTCGTGGAATCAGACAACGCTGTCCTTTGTCTCCCCTGTTGTTTATCCTGGTTATAGAAGGTCTCAGCATTTTGATCGAAGAGGAAAAAAGGATTGGTAAGATTAAAGGAATTAAAATTTCGGCTCGTCTATTCCTCACCCATTTACTTTTTGTAGATGATGTGATTTTATTTGGTTTTGGTTCCCTTGAGGAATGGAGGGCTTTCAAAGACATCCTTGATACCTTTTGTGAGGCCTCCGGTATGAGTATAAATTTAAATAAATCATGCTTCCTTCACAATGATTTGGAAGAGGATCTCCTTTGAAGAATCAATGGTCACCTTCCTTTCAGATTTGAATCTCTTAATAGAGGTTTTGATTATCTTGGTTACTACTTGAAGCCTTCAGGTTATCAGATTAAAAATTGGTACTGGCTAGTCTGTAAATTTGAAAAGAGGATTACCCATTGGACTAACCGATTGCTATCTATTGGTGGTCGTCTTCTTCTCATTCGATCGGTTCTGTCGAGTATTCCTATTTACTGGTTATCCCTTTTTCCGATTCCAGCCACTATCCTAGACAAGCTCAGAAAAATGATTTTTTCATTTCTTTGGGGCTCTTCTGCAAATAATAAAAAATGCCATATTGCTGATTGGAAATTACTGGCTCATCCATTTTCTCTTGGTGGCTGGGGGATAAAACACTTACCCAGTTTCAATCTTTCTTTGAGGATGAAAATCTTTTGGCTGGCACTTAATAGTAATGGCATATGGCACCAACTCATATCTGTTAAATACTTGAAAAAAAGGCATGTTCATACTGGGTTAAGGGAAAAAAGATTTGTTGTTGGAAATGTCTCGATTATTTGGAGAGGTTTCATTGCTACTTTAACGTGGATTGGTAAAGGGATGATTTGGCTTGTTGGTAATGGTTCGGCTATTTGCTTAGGTGCGGATCCTATGGTGGGACTGGGTTCCTCTTTCATTCTACCAAATGATATGAGGGAGTATTTGGAATATTATGGAATTGTTACTCTAGCTCAAGCCAGAAATCTTACTCCCTTTGCTTCAGGATACTGGTTCACGACAGAGGATCTCGACCTATGTGGTGAGTGGAAAATTATTTGGGATCAGTTTATACGAGGGCTGGATTATGGCAGAATAAAACTTTCTGATCAACCCGATTCCCTTCTCTGGTCTCATAGTAACTATGTTGGCTCCTTATCGGCTGCTAAAGGTTATGATTGCATCTCTGTCAATTGTATTGAACCTCAAGATCCTTTATTGGAGTTCCTGTGGACACAACGTATTCCTTTGAAAATTGTATGTTTTACTTGGCTATTAGCTATAGGTCGTATTTTAACTTGGGATCAGCTTCAGAATAAAGGTTTTCAGGGGCCGGGCAGATGCGTTCTGTGTGAAAGAAATCTGGAGGATATTTCCCATCTCTTTTTGACCTATCCTTTTAGTGTGTGTATCTTTGCATACTTCACTGCAAAATTTGGGTTCTCCCTCCCTTTCCACGATTCCGTCCCCTCCTTTCTGATTCAGTGGTTTAGCTCCTCTTTGCGCTCTGCTACATTTAGATATTTTCCATTTTTTATTTTCTGGAGTATTTGGCTTCTTCGTAATAACTGCATATTTGAAAATAGAAAACCATCCTTCCCTACTCTAATTTCCAGGATTGAAGGTTTTTTAAATTCTCATCCTGCTCCTTTAAAAACTCAGAAATTTCGGGATATTGGTCCTAAAACTGTTTTGGCCTTTCCTTGTGGATTTTTCGATGGGGCAACAATAGAGAATATTGGTGGCTTAGGGTTTGTGATCTTTTTAAATGAGTATCATTATTTCAGTTTCATCATGGGATGTGGTTACAGCACAAATGCTAGAGCATAATTATTGGCTCTTTGGGCAGTTCTTAAAGTTAGTTAGATGATGGGTCTTCCAATTCATTTGATTTTTGGAGATTCAATGGTTATTATTTCTTGGCTCAACCGATCTGCAGCACTTGATGTTCCTGCTCTGATGCATTGGTGTAAGGATATAAGAAACATGCTTCAAATGGTCCCTCAAGTGATTTTCAAGCACATTTTCCTTGAGCATAACTCGCTGGCAGATGGACTCTCAAAACAGGACCTGAAATTGGATATGGGTCATGGATTCTTCTCTAAAAATTTGGATGGTATGGTCATAAATGATGGCCATTTTGTTCTTTTCTAGTTGTTGCGTCACTTGTTCTACAGTATTTGACTTTCAGCATATGTTTGATCATAGTTTACCTGTTATGGTTTGAGTCCTTTCTGCTAGCAAGTTTTGCTCAGGATTATCTGATTGACGATCACCTTCGATTCATACTCAGCATATTCTGACCTGATATTTCAGGGATGATGAGAAAAGTCTGCTATGATCAGACTTTTTTACTTTTTCTAGTTGTAGTAGATAGAATGTTAACTTTATGTCTATGTGTTGCATTGTGATGCAGAAGTTTGCTCAGTCACATAGCTGCTTTGTAAATGATGTCTTTTGATTCTCTCGAATAACAAAGGCTGGTATTTTTTCCTCTGAAAAAATAATATCTCCTTTTTCTTTTTAGACAATTCTATAATATCCACTTATAGCTTTACGTTTCACATGACATGAATGTTTATAAGATTGAGCTTTTAGTTTTTCCAATTTTAATAATAATGTTTTTTTTATATAAATGATTTATAAAAGTATTATATATAATATATATATTATTTGTTTATTGTTTCAAGTAGAGAGGTGTTTTATAGTTTAATATGAGGAATTATAAAAAATAAAAACAATAAAAAATTGTATATTTACTTATAAAATAAAAATTTAAACCAAATAAAAGATTATTAAAAAAAGACAATTCAATATGAAGGAAGAAGTTTTGTCACATAATCTAACATAATATTAGGTTGCAAAAATAAAACTTACATGCTAGCTAGTACTTGATAGATTTGGGTTTAAGATGGATCTATGTTGGTTGTCCAATTTGGGGGAGATGTCATGTAACCATAAAGTTATGTTACGAAAATAAAAATAAAAGTAGAGATGCCCCCTTAAAAACATACATCATGTGCACTCATTAAAAATATTAATAATCAAATCAACATAGATCACATAGGGATAAAAATATTATAAAGAAAATAAACCTTAATATAAAAATAAAAATATTATTTTATTTTAATTAGAGCAAAAAATGATTCAAAATATGAAAATAAAAACAAATTCTCACGAGCTCCATAGTGAAACATGGTAGGGTGTTAGACAATTGCTAAAACATTATGGGTAGAGAAAATTTTGGGGGGCCTCTACCTTTTAGCCTTATCACAATAAACCAATGTATGGTTAGAATTTGGGAAGGGATAGTACAAAACTTACCTCCTAACCATCAAGTCGTTGGTCCCCCAAGGTATTCCATTTTTTTTAACTCTCTTCTTCCTTTAATCTTTTAAGAATATAATTGTGAAATGAGAGAACTCAAAACTTACCTCCTCACCATTAAGGCATTGATCCCTCAACATATTCCATAAAAAATTATCCTCTTCTTCTTTTAATCTTTTAAAAATACTAATGTAAAAATCCCATTATTAAAGAACATTTACTTCTCCATATATGTTTATGGAATTACCAAATCCTCACACGGCTACATAGTGAAATATGATAGGATATTGGACAATTGCTAAAGAATCATGTGTTAGATAAAATTTTGAGACAAGCTTATCACAATAAACTAATATCTCATTAAAATTTTGAATTCCATTAAAGAAAGTGCAAAAGTCACCTCTCACTTTCGAGTTGTTATCTTATTCTTTTAAATTTTAACTTTAATTTTTTGATATTTTAAAAATACCAATATGAAAATGACATTTATAAAGATTTTTACTTCCCATATATGTCATGGAATTGAAAAACAAATAAAGAAAGTGCAAAAGTCACTTCGTCACTTTCAAGTTGTTATCTTATCCTTTTAAATTTTAACTTTAATTTTTTAATATTTTAAAAATACCAATATGAAAATGACATTTATAAAGATTTTTACTTCCCATATACGTTATGGAATTGAAAAAAAATAACTGATTTCTCTCTTTCTTTCTAGACAAGGTTTGCAAATGCACCCGTGACCCAACAGACACGAGTTTTTTGGAGAGGTTTTTCACACTCACGAGTCACGACTTTATGTGATTTGCGCCGCCCAAGGCACGACTTTACATGAGATTTTTCTGCAAAGGAGTTGCGTCAAAACATACAGCTCATTTTTAGCCGAAAAATAGCAGCTATACCGAATTTAGAAGATTCCGTAGGGCCATATCTCCTGCTTTTCAAAGGCGTACTAACCCCTCGCTTTCCAAGGAACCGACCAAAAGAAGTTTTGAAAAGAATGTTTTTGACTTGGAAGAAATGGATGTTAGAAATCAGAATTCACGGACCAAAACCCCTGCCTTCCAAAGACGCAACCACTGACCAAAACAATGTCGAGCAAGGCATTTTTTTTTTAAAATTTCCGAGTCAATAGAGCTTATCACTAAGTGCTTCAATTTTCAACACACAAGATGTGCCTTGCTCCGGAATGTTCACACTAAGCCCTCTTTCTAAGGATTGCCCTCTTTGCATAGAAAATAACTAGCATGCCCCTAAAGTTGGGGAAACGAAACATGGAAGAGAACTTCTATATGTTTAAAAAAAAAAATGAGGTACACGTATCGGCTGGTAGGAGGGAAATGATGACGTGTGCTTGTTTTGAGGGGGTGATTTCAATTATCAAAAAGAAAAGCAGGAGGTTTAGCCCAGCTGAGTTGGGGTTAGAGAGTGGACTGCACTGGACTTTCTCCAAGGACGGGCTTAAAAGGGGCTTGAACGCTCAGCAAGCCAAAGGTTCGAAGGTCCCTGCTTATTTTTGTTTGTTGTCGCTGTGTTTTGATCCCACGACTTCTCTGTCACTGCTTTTTGATCCCAAGCACGCGCTTTTCGGGAATAATGATGAGTTGGAGGGAGGGCAAGAATAGGTGTGATTGTCGTCGGTATTGAGATAAAGAGGTTTGATGGTCGAAACGGCTTAGCGGCATTGCGTGGTGGAATTGTGTGTGGTATGGGATGAACCTTCGTCGGAGGAAGAAGGAGGGGAAACGAACTGGGTTTGTCGAGAGCTGGGCTCTGGGCAATCCATCCATGTCTGTTGGAATGTAAGAGAGTGCAAGGCAGAATTTCCATGGCGTGGCCTGCGGGGCGATTGGACTAGGACTGGAACATTAACATTAGACAGAAGAAGGATGATTCTTTGTAGATAGTATTTGTAGGAAACATTGACAGAATATTAACATCCTCCAAAAAGAAATCCATCATTGGAACAAAGGAATCGATATATATATATACCAAAGTAAAATGTCAATATGCATTCAAATGGTAGTGGTAGCCTTCCTAATGTGAATTGTGAACGGAGATATAACTATATGGTTATACTTCTAGACAAGAAATTTATTAAAGATGCACTTGGTTCAAAATAAAGAAAGTAGTTCACCAATTACCATCTCAAGATAACAAAAAATGATAAAATGGACCATTCTCGGAAGAAAGATGAGAATTGTAAGAACAATAGAAATGTGAGGAGTAGCATACATGACTGGCAGCCTGTGTATAAATACTATCCTCAAACTGCAAAGTATATTTGTTAGATTATTCATGCCATTTGGATCTCTATGTGGTATCTCTGAAGACTCCATTCTGTACCCAAAAACATAGCCTTATGTTGAGGCCTGGAAAATCACAGGCAACAACAGCAAGGGATCCTCCCCAGTCAACGTTCCCAACTAGCCCATGACTGTTTGGTGTAGATAATATGTCCAGTTTGCGGTCCGGCTACTGTAGGTCAAGTAACAAAACTAAAAGGGTTTACCGGTTGTGGCCTGGGTCCACTGTATATATTTTTGTACTTTTGACTTAAGCTATGATATGCACGTGCCTAATTAACAATGCAGGGTGATAAGGATGCAAGGAGTAGTCACAAAGTGATGCGCAGGTTCTTACCTCTCGTCTTAGAACTCACAAGCATCTAAATCATATAAACAATAATAAAGTCAACTAACTAAGCTATCTCTAGAGAGTTGGATATTAATTCATGAGTAATGCACTACTGTCCATATGTTATAGCAAATCGTAGATAGTTGTTCTTGTAGCCAAACATATAAACATGAATAAAAGTATACATGATAAGATAGCTCATCAATAGTTAATACTCACATTACTCATAGTGGAAAACATCATAAAGAAACTGAAGAACATTCAGACAAGAACATAGGTTCAGGAAGTTAGAACGCTCTCACAGTTAATGAAACACAGTCGAAAACGAAATAGTTCTCATTCAACATCGCTCATTTAAATACATTGATACATTCCACATAGCCCTTTCTCCAATAGGAAAACTTTGCGATTTCTCATTTGTAAAACGAAATAGTTCCTCTTACAAGCAATAGTTTACAAGTTTTTCGAGGGAAAAAGCCCCTCTAAGTTCTGACTTTCAAATATTTAAACTAAAACAGTAGACCGTCTGGGTTGGCCCCACATGTGTGACCCTTCGGTTCCTCAAACGTTTCATATCCCTCTTTTTTATCCTTTCTGCATGTACTCAAGATCCACTGAGTAACCGACAGACCTTTCTGGTCTGCGCCTTTTTTGCTTTTGATTTTTCCTTCGACTTTGCTTGTGCTCCTTGAGATCATGTCAGTTTCGGTTCGACCTTCGCCCCGCAGTAGTCGGAACAGTCTCTTGGACGCTCCTGCAATTAAACGACAATAAATCATTCATTGGGACTGTATTTCAAGAAAATCAAACTACGTTAAATTATAACAACCACAACTGCTAAGCAGCAAGAAAAGCCATGCACTGCATTACTGTTATGAAACTTGACAAGCGCCGACACTACTATCCCGTCTACCTACGGGTTCGAGAGAAATCACCAATGACAGGAAACAAAGAACTCATTGACGGCTTAGGATGCTAACATCAAGAAGGTAGGCCTATTCACAGCCGCATAAGCGGGTCTTAACAGGCGATGGGTACTATGAAAACACTTAAGCACATCGGAGTCGGAAGAGTTAAGACCTAAGCTGGAGGCGGGAAAACTTCCAATCGAAAATCGGAAGGACATTGACCTCGGAAGCCAAATGCTTTGCCCAGCCGCAATGGCGGAAGAGAAAAAAACTACGGACCCACGGCTAATATCGACACGCATCGGTGGGCGGAGTGCTTATATTTCGGGTAGCTAGCCGCTTTGGGAGCCGCAACGGCGGAAGAAGAACATACAACAACCTCCGATCAAACATAATTTGACGCCCGATCAACAAAAATATTAAGTGTTCGGAACAACTTTAAAATTCAGCAGAGGTCAAAAATCAGTTTCACCTCCAAAACAACGGCCTTTTCAAAGAACAATTGATCTGATCGACTAGAAAAACCAAACTCAAAATCTGCGACCCACAACAATTATCAAACACAAGCAACTTCTGAAAACAGGACGAGAGTTAATCTTCAAAATCATCCCAAAATTAAAGCATGACCAAAAAGTTCACGGATCCAAATGATTCAAAGCAACACTAATTCATGAGGAGGGGACCAAAATTTAAAAAAATTGGGGAGAACAGTTGCAGCTGCAACAATTGGCGATTACCTGGTGAACCTAGATCTCTGGGCGATTATTCCTTGAGTGGAAGACTGTTTAACAACACACGAGCTTATTGAAGTCTTCCAGCTATCTGGATTTCTCAAATGGCAAAAGTATGTACCTTTAATCATTGATGATTGTCCAATTTGGGAGAGTGGAAACCAAGATTTTCAAGTCCAAATAACTCTGTTGAGGCCGACAGATGAGTTTCATTGTTACTTTTGTCTTCAGGTAGCTGGCAGCCCAGACACCACAGGATTGTAGCATATGGTAAACATAAATATTCATTTGTTCCTCATTCCCATGCCACTTTAGCACTTTTTGTGCTTTTGGACTTTTGTCCTTTTCATATCAGTCCTCCTACATGCCTTTCTTTATGAATTTTAATTCAGGCTCCTCTATCCCAAGTGTCCTTTTGTGTGAGAGGTGTATTCACGTTTCAGCTCACGGGTGGAGAGGAACTTTCGGCAATTTGGTACTTATGTGGTTCAGCATTTGCTTGGATATATAATGCTTTCAAAGGAGTTCTTGACTCTTATCTGCCTTTTGGCATTCATTTCTTGGCATGGGATCATTTGTATTTAATATATGGTTTACCTCGCTTCTTTCCATGGGCCCTTTTCTATCACTCGGGACATTTTAAATTTGACATGGATGGAGCCTCAACATAGTATTCCAGACTTTTTGATTCTGGTTTATTTCACAAGGGTTAAGCATGACTTCAATGCGTACATAGCTATTCGAGAAAACTGCTAAAATGGAAGAAGTTCTTTTAGATAAACAACAATACACAGTCTTATACACAAGAATGTTAATCATTCCAAAAATTCTGATGTTCCCTATGCAACCGTGGGTTCCTTTCCTTTTATTGAAATCAGTAAAACTTAAACTAAAACAAACTAAACATCATGACTCAAAGATGATGGCCAGGCCATATTATTTATATACAAGATAAAAGAACACAACAGAACTCAGGAAAAATAAGGTTTGAGAACTAGGCCATTTACTGGCAAGTTCTCTTTCCACCCTTGTAAATCTTGCAACCTATAAGTTGAAGGACCAAGCTTTGCTGCAATCTGGAAAGGACCTACCCACAACTGTTGGAATTTCGTGTGTTTTCCTTTCTCATCATGGGGGTGGTCCCACTTGAGAACCAAATATCCTACTTCAAAGTCTTTTGTTCCTGCCTTGTGTTTGTCGAGCCATCTCTTTATTACCTCTTGTTGTTGCTTAAAACGCTCTCTAGCTTTTGATCGAGCCTCTTCTGCTTTCAGGAGATTATATATCCTCATTTGCAAAACTTCATCATCCGACCCTCTAGACTCTTGAGCTAATATGGAAGAGGGTAGCATGATATTGGGGGGGAGAATGGCTTATTTACCATACACAAGGGTATACGGAGACACTCCTATCGAAGACTTGGGGGTGACTCTATCGGCCCAAAGGGCGTTTGGTAGCATTGAGTGCCAACTCCTCTGGTTTTCTATCACAGTCTTCTTTAAAATTCTAATCAGATTTTTGTTAGTAGACTCAGCCATGCCATTTCCTTGTGGATAGTAATTAGCAAAATAATGCAACTTTATTCCTTTCTCATGAGCGAAAGCAGTTAATTTAATCGATGAAAAGTAAGTAGCATTATCGAAGACTAAAGAAACTAGAACTCCAAACCTGGTCATGATATGGTCCTACAGGAAGCCGATGACCGCATCCTCATTTATTTTGCGCAATGGGATGGCTTCGACCCAGCGAGTGAAGTAATTGGTTGCAGTCAGAATGTAGTTGTGTTGTAGGGAAGAGTTCGGCTTTATCTCTCCAATAATATCCAACCCCCATTGCTCGAACGGCTTTGTGATCATCACAGGCTTCAGTGGTGCGGTTGCTTTAGATTGTCTCCCACCACACCTTTGACAAATGTCGCACTTCTTGACATGGGCGTGTGCATCTTTGAAAAGCGTGGGCCAATAATAACCGCCTTTGAGAATTTTGTGAGCTATAGTATCTCCTGAAAAATGTCCCCCAGCAGGCCCGTCATGCAAATCTGTCATTACTTTTGTCGCGTCTTCTTTCTCTAAGAATCTAAGCAGAAATCTGTCGTAATTTTTCGTGAATAATATTCCTTCAACAATTTGATAGGAGGCTAATTTGAGACATAGCGCTCTTTTTTGCTTAGAATTCCAACGTTCTGGCAATAATACTTCCTGAAGGTAATTCACGAGGTCTCTATACCAAGACTTGGGGGCTGTGAACAAAGGACATACATCCATCAAATGTAATTCAGCCTCGTCTTCCCAGGCGTGTTTGTCATTGTTTCCATTTTCAGTCATTAGTTTGCACAACCTCTGCCCTTTAACTATAGAAGCTGGCTTGAATTCGAGGTCATATTCTTGAAGAGCTGTTACCCAATTGCCCCTTCTTTCTCCTAACTCCTTCTGTACAAAAAGGGACCTCGCAGCTGGGTATGGGACGATCACCTTGGTTCGATGTTTTAATATGTAGGGCCTGAATTGTTTCACTGCTTTGAATACTGCATAAGCTTGTTTATCAATAGCTGGGTAATTTAATTCAGCCCCTTGTAGACAAGTGCTCAAAAAAGATATTGGGAATTCATCCCCTCTATCTTCCTTTTGGGTAAGCACAACTGCTAGTGAATCATCGGATGCAAACGTATAGAGAATAAAATTTTTATCGAAATCTGGGATTTTTAGGGAGGGTGCATCTGCAACAGCAGTTTTAATTTTGCTAAATGTGTTCATCTCAATATCAGTCCATTTGAATTGTGCACTTTGCTTCACCATTTGCTGCAGAGGTTTGACAATCTGAGCAAAGTCAGGCACAAATATTCGCATGAAGTTTATTGTTCCCATAAATGATTGCATCCCTTTTTTTATTATGGGGCAAGGAAAACTGTTCAATTGCTTTGATCCTTTCCGGATCTATAGATATTCCCTTCTTTGAAAATACGTGACCCACCAACTTACCCTCTGTGACAGCGAACACACACTTCTTGGGATTGAGTGAGATGCCATATTTCCGACAGCGTTCAAAAATCTGCCCTAGATGGAACGTGTGTTCTTCTCTCCTCTTTGAGAATATCATAATATCATCGAGGTATATCACAACACTACGGCCAATCAAACCACAGAAAGCTATGTCCATAGCCCTCTAGAACATGGCTCCAGCATTTATAAGCCCAAAGGGCATTCTTCGATAAGCGAAAGCTCCCCATCTGGTCCTGAATGTTGTCTTCAATCTGTCTTCTTCAGCTACTAATACCTGATTGTAGCCTGAGAAACCGTCCAATAAAGAAAATAGTTCAGAACCTGAGACCATTTGTATTAGTTGCTCCATGGGTGGAACAGGATAGTTATCTTTATCTGAAGCGCAGTTTAAATTCCTAAAATCCATGCATAGCCTAATTTCTCCAGATTTTTTTCTCACTGGTACCAAATTTGACACCCATTCAGAGTGTCTAACCTTAAAAATGATCCTAGCTTCCAATAATTTCTTAACTTCACTTTGAATCAGAGGTTCCAATTTGGGGTGTATTTTCCTTAAAGGGTGCTGATAAGGTTTGACACCAGATTTAATGGGGATAACATGCTGGATGATGCTAGTGTCATATGTTTTTAAATCTTCATATGTCCAGGCGAAAACATATTTATATTGATTGAAAAGACTGATGAACTTATCTCTTTCTACCGGTGAACAGCATTTGCCAAGATTCACATATTTAGGACTTGTCTTAGTCCCTAAATTTATCAACTCAAACTGTAGAGATGAGCTGTGAGTCTTCACGTTTGCTGGTCTTCTAAATTTTTCATTTAGATCGAACATTCTTTCTAAGGTTTTGACTCCTTTAGGGATGAAATTATCATACTTCAGCTCGGCCTGATGTTTTTCATCATCTATAATCACCCCTTTAAATACCTCGTCATTTGTTAAGCATTCTATAATCTGCTGATCATCATTGAACACTCGCAGGTTGGTGATCATATCAAGGACCGAGGGCCTGAAAAGCAATTCAATAGAGCATCGATTATTAGTTCGCACGAGCCTAGTAGCTGATGTGGCCAACAAGTCAGCTGCTGCATTTTTAAGTCTTGGGATTGAAATAATATTAAATGCGTTAAAACATTTGAGTAGGTCCCATACCTCATTTTGATAAGCCTTTAATTGAGGAGAAACAAAATGCATTTGATTTCGAATATGTTTTACAATTATTTCAGAATCTCCAAAAAATTTCAGATTACTTACCTTTAGTTCAATTTCTTTCCTTAAGCCTTGCACCAACGCTTCATACTCAACCGTGTTATTTGTACATTCAAACTCTAATCTACATGAAAGAAAATGTTTATTCTTGTTGGGGTCGATCAGGACACAACCGGCCCCTGACCCTTCTAACCTCTTAGAGCCATCAAAAAACAATGTCCAAAAATTGCTAACTATTGCATGAGAGTCTGCTTCTACCGCTAAGTTTACTATTTTATAGTCGATTTCATTAGCCTGCGAAAATCGAAGAAGATCAGGCTGGGCGTCTGATGTGTTGCTGGCTTCCTCTGCTTGGTAATTTCCTGGTTCCAGTTCAATAAAATAATTTCCCAACACAGAATCCACTAGTTCATTCCTTTCCTCTAGTTGAGTAACGTTGTATTTCATGTGAGGTTCCCTTAAAATTTTAATTTGGTTCAGGCTTCCTTTATACGGCAGCCACAGATGTGTCCAATCCAAGGAAAAATACCCATTTAGTTTTGCTGACCAGTTTCTACTCAGAACAAGACCATAAGCATCTGGTATGTTGGCCACCACGATATCAATAACTTGGCACACTTTATCATTTGAAGACAGGAAGACTAGGACATCCTCCATCTCACCAACTACCTTCACATTCGTCCTGTCCAACTAAACCACCCTCCAAGTGGATGGCTTAGGCTGCCCATTTATCCTTTTGCAGACTGATATCGGCATAACGTTAACCGATGCTCCTGAGTCTACCAGGCAATTATGTACGTTGTGATTAAAAATTTCAAAAGTGAGGAGAAAAGGTGGATGCTTGTTTTTAGACTTACCTCCAATGCTGGCTTCTCCGATTTCTTCTTCATTCTTGGGTCGATTGTCAGTGGGAAACCTCTCATCCGATGCTTCAAGCACTTTCAATAGCCTTTCTTTTTGCTACTACATTTTACACATTTCGAATAGTGAAACGTTCGCCTTTACTTTCTTTATATCTTCCACGATGTCATAATCCATCTGCAATTCGGTGGGATGCAGCTTATTAACATTCATTTTCTCTTCACTGGGCTTGGCAAACATATCATTCTGCTTAGGATCTTGGCTGGTAATGGTGAATTCGAGAATTTCATCAGCCGAGGAATTATTTTGAAATTTATTAACATTTTTCTGAAGCCTTTTAATCTTTGGGAGCATGAGACTATTTTCTTTAGCCAACCCTTGACTCCTTGTTGTTACGTTGGTCTCCATGACATCCTTGTAACCCCAATTCTTTTCTTCCTCAGCATCGAATAATGAAATAGAGTTCCACAGAACCATGGTCTCTTCTTCTTGTTCTTTTGTCGAAGTGGTACTGTCTTTCCTTTCCTCATCTCCATCTTCTGTCAATTTAGAATCCAACAGCTGATTCATAACCAACGTCATTGAGTTTATCCATTGAGGACAATTCTTTTCAGAGTGGGGTTGTTGGTGAAAAGTGCAAAAATTGTCCATTCCTACCTCTGTTAAATTCATAGATGCTGAATTGTGTGGAGGAGGTTGGGACTGATTGTTATCCTCTCTTTTCTTGTAATAGGGCTTGTAGAACTTTTGAGTTTCCTTCTCTTTTTCCAATTCTATGATTCTATTAGAAAGCTTCTGCATCATTTTTTCCATACTTTCAAAATATGGTGATTGCTTTTCCTTAGGCTTAGTAAACAACAAGGATTTCCTTCCCATACTCTTCTCTCCTGACTGTTCGGGATAATCTTCAATACTTTCTCTTTCATCCTCTACCTTTTCTGCCTCCTCATAAGTTTCTGCTAAAGTGGGCTTGGCCTTCATTTTGGAAAACATGGCCAGCTCGGGTCCTAAAGCCGAAGTATAATATTCAATCAGGACTTTATCCGAAGGTCTGTTAGCTTCAAAAAAATTCTTGAGGTATGCTGCAAATCTCTGAGTGAAGCTGTGCACCTTCTCCTTTCTCTCTTTCTTCAAGGCGCATAGTCCTTTCATAAGGGTTGCGTGAGTCTTTTGAGTCGCATACTTACTTCTAAATATCCTTTCGAAGGTCTCCCAATCAGGGATGAAGTTTGCAGGCAAACCAAAATACCACGATGTTGTAGCTCCCTTAAGGGTGTGGGGGAATAGTCTGCAAACTACATCCTCATACTCCCCAGCCCTTAACCCTTCTATTGCCAAATAAAAACTTTGTAGGTGGTCTTATACTAGTACCTTCTCATTTGGGTCAAATACGGGAAACATTTTCTCAAAGGATTGAGGTAAATCATGCAACGGAGCTGGTAGGTTTAAAGGTGATCTGGCTCTCCAGGAAGGTGTTGGATTTGGTGGGTTGGGTGGTTGATTGGAATTTACGCCTGCCATGAGTTTGGGTGGAGAGTGAGGAGGTGAGCGAACAGGAGAACTATGAGGAGTATATGGGCCTTTTGATTCAAAGGCAATACAACTTCCTGTAAGGTTGTTTCTACAAGTTCTTCCCAATCCCCAACCAACATTGAGTCTTCCAATATAGGATGATATTTCCTTTTATATTCTCTTCTGGGCAATTCAGGGATGATTGGAAATCCTCCAATCTTCTTCACATATGCCCTGGTGTGTCTTCTCAAATTATTAACAACTTCGTTGTCGACAAAAAACAAATGTTCTCTACCCCTTTCTTCCGGGATTGGATTATGAAGTCCACTGCTTTTTGAAATGTTACTGGTGGAATAGTCTCGGGAAAACGGGTTTCCTTGGCCAGCCATGCACTGGCGGCCCTCCTTCTAGCGCCAGAAACTGTTGAGGCCTGGAAAATCACAGGCAACAACAGCAAGGGATCCTCCCTAGTCAATGTTCCCAACTAGCCTATGACTATTTGGTGTAGGGAATCCGTCCGGTTTGCGGTCCGGCTACTGTAGGTCAAGTAACAAAACTAAAAGGGTTTACCGGTTTCGGCCCAGTCCACCGTATATATTTTTTTACTTTTGACTTAAGCTATGATATGCATGTGCCTAATTAACAATGCAGGGTGATAAGGATGCAAGGAGTAGTCACAAAGTGATGCGCAGGTTCTTACCTCTCGTCTTAGAACTCACAAGCATCTAAATCATACAAACAGTAATAAAGTCAACTAACTAAGCTATCTCTAGAGAGTTGGATATTAATTCATGAGTAATGCACTACCGTCCATATGTTATAGCAAATTGTAGATAGCTATTCTTGTAGCCAAACATATAAACATGAATAAAAGTATACATGATAAGATAGCTCATCAACAATTAAAACTCACATTACTCATAGTGGAAAACATCACAAAGAAACTGAAGAACATTCATACAAGAACATAGGTTCAGGAAGTTAGAACGCTCTCAAAGTTAATGAAACACAGTCGAAAATGAAATAGTTCCCATTCAACATTGCTCATTTAAAGACATTGATACATTCCACATAGCACTTTCTCCAACAGGCAAAATTTGCAATTTTTCATCTGTAAAACGAAATAGTTCCTCTTACAAGCAATAGTTTACAAGTTTTCTGAGGGAAAAATCCCCTCTAAGTTCTGACTTTCAAATATTTAAACTACAACAGTAGACTACTTGGGCTGGCCCCACATGTGTGACCCTTCGGTTCCTCAAACGTTTCATATCCCTCTTTTTTATCCTTTCTGCGTGTACTCAAGATCCGCTGAGTAACCGATAGACCTTTTAGGTCTACGCCTTTGTTGCTTTTGATTTTGCCTTCGACTTTGCTTGCGCTCCTTGAGATCATGTCAGTTTTGGTTCGACCTTTGCCCCGTAGTAGTTGGAATAGTCTCTTGGATGCTCCTGCAATTAAACGACAATAAATCATTCATTGGGACTGTATTTCAAGAAAATCAAACTACGTTAAATTATAACAACCACAATGGCTAAGCAGGAAGAAAAGGCATGCGCTGTATTACTATTATGAAACTTGACAAGCACCGACACTACTATCCCATCTACCTACAGGTTTGAGAGAAATAACCAACGACAGGAAACAAAGAACTCATCAGCGGCTTAGGATGCTAACATCAGTAGGGTAGGCCTATTCACAGTTGCATAAGAGGGTCTTAACAGGCGATGGGTATTGCGAAAAAACTTAAGCACATCGGAGTCAGAAGAGTTAAGACCTAAGCTGTAGGCAGGAAAACTTCCAATCAGAAATCAGAAGGACATTGACCTCCGAAGCCAAATGCTTTTCCCAGCCGCAACGACGGAAGAGAAAAAAACTACGGACCCGCGCCTAAAATCGACATGCATCGGTGGGTGGAGCGCCTATATTTCAGGTATCTAGCCGCTTTGGGAGCCGCAACAGTGGAAGAAGAACATACAACAACCTCTGATCAAACATAATTTGATGCCCGATCAACAAAAATATTAAGTGTTCGGAACAGCTTTAAAATTCAGCAGAGGTCAAAAATCTGTTTCACCTCTGAAACAACGGCCTTTTCAAATAATAATTGATTTGATTGACTAGCAAAACCAAACTCAAAATCTGCGACCCACAACAATTATCAAACACAAGCAACTTCTGAAAACAGGACGAGAGTTAATCTTCAAAATCATCCCAAAATTAAAGCATGACCAAAAAGTTCACGGATCTAAACGATTCAAAGCAACACTAAATCATGAGGAGGGGACCAAATTTTAAAAAATTTGGGGAGAACATTTGCAGCTGCAACACCTTACAATCTTACTTTTGTGGTTTCTATTGACAAACGAACCAATTACAACTTTTTGCAAACTTAAAAACACTTGCATTTCTTTGTTGCGTCGAGAGGCGATCTACAACCCAGTATGGGGGAGATCTGGGAGATCTTTGCGTCGAGAGGCGCTCTACAGCCCAGTATGGGAGAGATCTTGTAATGTTACGTAACGTTATGGGAGAGATCTTGTAACGTTACGTAACGCTATTTTTATTAATAACAAATCATTTTTTTAATTATAGGCCAAAATAAATGTCGGCGAGAAAAACCACCTAATATGGGGAAGATGTTGTAATATTCCTACCTAACAAAACAATAAAAAAGTAAAAATTTAATTATCCGTAAAAAAATGTGGATCGGGAAAAAAACAAAATATGGGGGAGATGTTGTAATGTTTCTACCTAACAAAATAATAAAAAATAAATAATTGAATTATCCCCCAAATAATGTTGGCCTTGCACATGGTTTTAAAACCATGTGCAAGGCCTTTTAAACAACCCATGCTTTTATTGTACATGGTTTAGGAGGGCCTTTCAAATGGTTTTAAAACCATGTGCAAGGTCTCCTAAACAACCCATGGTTTTATTGTACATGGTTTAGGAGGGCCTTGCAAATGGTTTTAAGACCATGTGCAAGGCCTTGCATATGGTTTTAAAACCATGTATGGGGAAATGTTGTAATGTTCTTTCTTAACAAAATAAAAAATAGTAATAAATACTATATGTCGGCCTTAAATAATATTAAATATTAATAATAATAATATTATATGTGGACCTTAACTAAAAATATGTGTCTTTTGATTTGAATCAAATCAATGGATACCTAAGAAGAGATTTGATTCCTCTCGGCGCTTGATAGAGCCTAGGATTTGGATCTACGCTGGTGTAATTGCGTCGAGAGGCTCTCTACAGCCTAGTATGGGGGAGATTTGGGAGATCTTGTAATGTGATGTAACGTTAGTAACGTTTGTCGACAAAAAATAATAGTGATAGTGAATATTATGGGAGAGATCTTGTAATGTGATGTAACGTAGTAGTGTTTGTAATACCTAAAAATTAATAAAAAATAAAATATTTAATTATAGGCCAAAATAAATGTTCCCAGGAAAACAACTTAATATGAAGGAGATGTTGTAATCTTCCTACCTAACAAAACAATAAAAAAGTAAAAGTTTAATTATCCCGTAAAAAAAATGTGGGTGAGGAAAAAAAAACAATATGGGGGAGATGTTGTAATGTTCTTACCTAACAAAATAATAACAAATAAAAAATTGAATTATCTACACACAAATGTTGGACTTGCTCATGGTTTTAAAACCATGTGCAAGGCCTTCTAAACAACCCATGGTTTTATTGTACATGGTTCAGGAGGGCATTGGACATGGTTTTAAAACCATGTGCAAGGCCTCCTAAAAAACCCATGGTTTTATTGTACATGGTTCAGGAGGGCCTTGGACATGGTTTTAAAACTATGTGCAAGGCCTCCTAAACAACCCATGGTTTTATTGTACATGGTTTAGGAGGGCTTTGCAAATGGTTTTAAGACCATGTGCAAGGCTTCCTAAACAACCCATGGTTGTAGGAGGGCCTTGCAAATGGTTTTAAGACCACATGCAAGGCTTCCTAAACAACTCATAGCTGTAGGAGGGCCTTGATTTTGGTTATAAAACCATGTATGGGGAAATGTTGTAATGTTTGTTCCTAACAAAATAAAAAATATTATATGTCGGCCATAAATAATATTACATATTAATAATAAAAATATTATATGTGGACCTTGAATAAAAAGATGTGTCTTTTGGTTTGAATCAAATCAATGGTAATATATAGGACACACCAAAGTTGATAGTTCATTCACTACAATACCTAAGAAGAGGTTTGCACCTCGATAGATTTGATCCCTCTCAGCGCTTGATCAAGCCTAAGATTTGGATTTACGCTGGTTTAAGATCATACAGCTTTGATCAGGTTGAAATTAAATTGTAACAAGAACATAGACCAATCAAGTAAATTGAAATAACACAATTCAGGGGCATTCAAGGAGATCACTAATGATTCTATATGCTAACTGTTTCTCATTGAAAAGGAGGCTCATTACATTGACTTAAATGTATAATATAGAGATATAGAACTCTGATTGGCCTGATCCAAAACTGGCGAATAAATATGGCTGACCTTGACATTAGGCCAACTGGACCTGCTAATCTAACAAAACTATAATGCTGTTCCACTATTCAGTTTGCCTCCAATCAATTGCAGATACACACGATTCTATATGTTAACTATTTCTCAGTAAAAAGGAGGCTCATTACATGGAATTAAATGTATAATCTAGAGATACAGAACTCTAAATGGCCTGATCTAAAACTAACAAATAAATACGGTTGACCTTGACATTAAACCAACTAGGCTTGCTAATCTAACCAAACTACAATGCCAGTCCACTATGCCTCCAATCAATTGTAGATACACAATTTTTGAAAGAATAGTACCCTAATAATTTATCATCAGCACAGAAGATAATTCATTGAGTTTTGTACTCAATTGGAAACATAATCAGTGCTTAAGCTATGCATTGTAATTTTTCTATAACATTTCGTTTGGCTGAATTCAGGGATTATGTGAATGGTAAAGATGTGTTTCTAACGAATTCTGGTTTGAACCCTCTCATTGAGGACTGTTTATCTTTGTGGTTAGATGATCATATCTGGAGATGAAAAACCCCACTTTCAAGGTTGTTCACAATTCTTTATTTTGATTAGTAAAATAAAAGGCATGGATTCCAGGTCGTAAGTACAAACAATCAGAGAAATTCACAGCACATTTCTTGTACCAGATAACATACTACACCATGAAAAACTTCAAATTTGTATTTTGAGCTAGGGATTTTCTAGCTTTGATCATAACACCGTGCTTATTAGGCACCCACACTTTAACTTTGATTGATTATTTTACTCATAATAGTTTGAATGAGCCCAGGAATTCTCTAAATAAGTTTAACCCCAATATTCCACCAGGAAAAAGAACACAGACAAAGCCATTTTAAAAAGGGGGTCAATGATAAAAGCCCCTTAGTCCTGAACAGATGGAAAGCTTAACCATACGATTGTTGAATCATTC
Organism: Pseudotsuga menziesii; assembly: GCA_001517045.1. Taxonomy (NCBI): domain Eukaryota; kingdom Viridiplantae; phylum Streptophyta; class Pinopsida; order Pinales; family Pinaceae; genus Pseudotsuga; species Pseudotsuga menziesii. Next base: position 163,063 of record LPNX011005620.1, on the reverse strand, counting down.
CATAAATTGTGAACAGATGGAAATCTTACCCATACGATTGTCGAATCATTCCATAAATTCTTTACTGTACCTCTGGGAATAAAGCAACGTCGAAAAAATTCCTCTTACTATATTCCTTTCTAGTGACAATATGAAGGGGTAATCCGTAATGGTGGGGTGTGACAGAGCCCCTACTCGTAAACATTATTTAACATATCCCCTTCTTCTTAACATGATTTAAAACCCCCCATCCATATACATACATGTATATGGGTTTATTGGTGCCCTAAACTATCATCAATAAATCCAAATGGACATCGAAAGATCCACAAAGACCCAAATTGAACAAACAAACAAAAACAATAAACATGGATGTTGTGAGTCAATTGATTGTCGTCGATATTGAGATAAAGAGGTTTGATGGTTGAATCGGCTTAGTGGAATTGAGTGGTGGAATTGTTTATGGTATGGGATGAACCCTTATGTAAGCTGTTGTACTTCGTCGGAGGAACAAGGAGGGGAAACGAACTGGGTTTGTGAGAGCTGGGAACTAGGAAATCCAGCCATGTCTGTTGGAGTGTTAGAGAGCGCAAGGCATAATTTCCATGGCATGGCATTAGACTAGGACTGGGACATGAATATTACCGCTACAAACCATAAGCCATTGCTATTATCTTCTCACCACCGCCATCACCAAATGCGAGATAATAAGTTATGGGTAGCGAAAGCATAAATGCGGTGGACAGGGGTTGGCACCTCATAGGCCATCCACAGATGACGAAATACGGAGGAGGCCGTCCCCTTAATAACACCTTCGATCTAATAATGGATAGAGGATAGTCTCAAGAGATGATATAGTCGGTAATTAGTGAGTAGAGTATCCACTCCAAGAGACGGGGAATTGAGAATTTGTCTAATGTGATGAATAGAGTATTTATTCCAACAAGTTATAGAAATGGGAGAATCACATATTTGTTTGATGTGAGACGAGTACTTAGGATGAAGAATAATTTTGTTTTAGTGAGTTAATCCATTGTTCATTGTTTTATGATTTAATGTGATTTTCAAATGGAATATCTGCAACTGTGGGAGTGATGTAGAGTTTTTTGCTAAGAGAATCAAGTTTGGTACTCTTTATAGGATGGATATTATTATTTATGTTGAGGTTTGATAGTAATGTTAAAACAATTAAGAAAAGTCAAGACACCAATGAAGAATTTAAGAAAGATCAAGGATGCATGCTTTAGTATTCGAGGATTAAGCACTTAAATGAGAAAAATCTACGAGATATGCATTCCAAAGGAGTGGATAAATATATTTTAATCTTGATATATTTTAGTTTTGTGAAGCATGCATGTTAACATGTAAAGGTTAAATTTTGTTCAATCTCTTGTAGAACTAGAGACATGTCGCCTATAAATGTGGCCTCCATTGGTGTTTTTATTAGTGCTTCTCTATTAGTTCTATAAAATGTATACCCTCGATTGTATGGCATAAAAATACACCATATTCTCCACATCAAAATAGACATGTAAAGATGTGTTGAACCCTAGTAGAGAAGTCCAAGTTCATGATATCCGATGTAATATACAATCCAGGTTTTTGAGCTAAAGCGATTCCAACATCTTGTTGCTTAGTCAACTTGTCGCCTAGTTTATCATTGGGTCAAAAGAAAATAAGGGAAGGCTGGAGTCAAAACAATCAAACTATTTATCACTTGAGATCTTTTCACTATGCATATTATATGAATGTACCTAAGGAAAGTGGGAAAATGATGAATTCGAATATGTTCATTGGATATGGAGATCTTGTTGGAATAAAGGGCTACATGGTATGGATCACATATGAGCACATGAGTGCTTATAGCTAGGATGTTGTGGTTCCCCAACCCAACATTCCCAACCACAACACAAGTAACCACATTACAAGGCTTTCAAACGTTGGCCATCAGAGGGAATCCCCCATAATACCAACAAAGTAAACCACCTACATAGGGCCATAACTAAATGAAATGCATGGGTAGTGCCAAAACTAATGCAATCATGGCTTCATAAAAATTCATGGAAACCAAATAACCATGAACAAAATCAAATACAATCACACACAGTTGCATAATACATATAAAAATTATAACAAAAAGAACACGAGTTTTTCACCTGATAATCAATGATAAGGAAATTATATTTTAACTAAACAAGTCCAAGAAATAGGTTGTGTAGGACCGATTTTCCACCCAACCACAAGTATTTAGTGCATATACCACCTTCAAGTCATGTTTTGAGGCCACTAGGGGGGAGGAACCAAGATATATGCTTCTATATCTCTCAGACCAACCCATTTACTCTCTTTCTCAACCAATTTTCTCACCATAGATAATTATTTGCATCTCATTCAACCATCAACAACTAAGGAACTTTCTTCCACTACCCCACGTAAACAATATATTTCTCTTCTCTACTTATAATCCTTAGAGATCTTCTTCAATCTAGTGCTCTTCAATTTGTGCAAAAAAAGAGTTCAAATTGTCATGTGCTTTTGTGAATTACCTACAAGAACAATACTTGCATCTAAAGCATACAAAGAGAAACAAATGCATAGTGGGTGAATGGTTACTAACTTTCCTAGCTTCTATGCTCATCTACAACCAACAATATTCCATTCCAAGTGTATAGTTTCCTCTTCAAAGTGTTGATTTTGGTTAGTTTTCATATTGGTAATAATTATCAATGGATAACACATAATAGTTATCAATGGAGAACACAACATGAATGGATTAAAGTAACCATGTAATGGTTGTTCCATAGTTGAAATCCTATAGACATTTTTCTTAAATTTACTTAGCCTAATTTAATCTACATTAATTGAAAGAAGGCCAATTTTCAATGAAAAAATCAAAGAAAAAAATATATTAAGAATGCCCTTAAGGTGCAATGCCACATACGCAATAGCCTATTTTCCACTATGGAGAGCACAAGGTACCCAAAACCACATATAAATTATGCTTTTGATACCAATTTCAAATTTCCATTCCATTGATTTGTTACTCCATGAATTTTATAGCAGGAGTAATCAAACATACATAACAAACAATTATATAAATGATCCAGTCTAAGCATGCAAACATTCATACCATGAATGCATTCAAACCATGCTTAGTAATTCATACATGACAACAATTCCATAATAATAATTGAAACACACACATAACATAAATAAAATCCATGGAATTCATTCATTCACCATTCCAACACTTAGTTTTTAAAGGTAAATTTCCTCCAACTAATTGCAAGTGAAGGATGTTCCTCCCAATCGTAGGCACTCTGTCAAAATTGCTCTTTTTTTCATAGAGGTTTCCTTTAGCTAGGGACATTATTCCACAAGGGGTCAATTCTCACTTCTTTTAATCAATCCAAGAAACAAAACCCAAAGGTGCAAAAACCACTCCATAGTTTTCCCTGATGCTGCACTCATCCCCCATCATCCTACATAACACAAATGATGGAACGTCTTTCTCTGATCCATAGTCCCCTAAAGTTCTCCCCATCCCCTTCAAGTGTTCTTGTAAAATCCATTTAGAGAGTCTCTGTTCAAGAGCCCCAGGTAGTCCAATTGAAGGTCAAGTCTCTCTAAGGAGGGCACCAAGCCCATTCACACCAATTTATGAGGTTGCTCGTGTGAGAAAGTATAAAACTAAAATTTTCCTTTATGTAATAGTCAAAGATTAGATGGCATGATGGAGTGGATACAAAACTAAATGAATGGTTTTTGAATGATGGATTTTCTAACAAAATATATGCATGGAAATGACTTGACAAGTGGCTTCGCCATAAGTGATAATTTTCCACTTCTTCATCTCACCAAGGGTAAGTAGTCCCATAATTAATTTAAGGTGACTCCTATAACATACGATTAGATAAATTTGGTTAAAAATTCCAAACAAGGTCGAGGATTTAGGTTAAATCCAACCTAGGTCATATCCATAACCCCTTTTATTTTCCCCACTTCTGGAATCATAGTTTCCCATCTCTTCTTCATCCTTCTTCACTTGCAATTATTAGGGATTTTTATATTAGAGGTATGTAAAAAATATATAATATCCATGGTCTCTTGGACCATATAACTATGTAATTTATCTTTTGTTTCATTACATACATACTGACATATTGGGGTCAAAGACACAATGTTACATTATCCTCCCTCTTAATTTATGCATCATCCTTGGTGCATATCAACACTATGTACATGCACAGTTTTTAGAACAAAATATTTCATTATGACTCCCAAATTACATCTTATAGTTCCCAAGTTTCTTCTTTATGGTCATAGTTCATCCATTATACCCTTACCTACCTTATTGCTTTGTTCCTAAGCAATGTGACCCTCTTGTCAAGGATACATATTGTATGCACTTAGAATATCTCCTTCCAATTGCACCTTAATCACAACCAAATTAATCATGTGGTTACGATTAGGTGTATATTTTTTCAATAATGGCACATGAAATAGATTATATGCACATTTATGTAGGAAGAAAATGTGATCTCATATGCAAGATGCCCTATCCTAGATAATATTTCAAACAACCCACAATATCTAGTTGTTATCTTAGGACAAATTTCAAGTTCCATTGAACTCTTCTTTGACATAACTTTCAAATACAGATGTTCACCAACTATAAATTATCTTGTTACTCTACCCTTATGTTGGATCAAACCTCAACCAACAAAACCTAGTCGACAGGGGTCCCACTTTGTCGACACTCAACTCACTACAATCTCCCTGAGCATCGACCCAGACATGTTTTACCCTGTCTAGCAACACCCGTAGAGCGGATGAAGTCTCACTTGAGATGTTCAAGGGAGGGTTGTCAGAACCAATTTTTATCAATATAGAAGAGGATTAGGGCATCAACGATTCATCAACTTAATGACTAGATCAGATCAATAGAACCATTCATCATTGTGCATCATTCATTCATAACTGTAAAAGATCTACTAGTGCAAAAAAAGATCTAAAAATATAACAACATTCATAAATAGTAAACATCACATCATATATCCATATTTTACATTCACTTAGCATTCATCATCAAATTTGTAGGAACATAACGACGAAAAAAGATAAAAGAAGATAACAACGATTCAGGTCAACATCCATCTTATCATATTACTTCTACGCAATCAACCACATATTAAAATAGATAACAATTCATTTATTGATTGACTCGCCTTACATTCACAATTCTTATTCTATATATAGGCGTGCGCCTTTACATTCATGGTCCACTTCTAACTAAATCCTAACTGATTTAACTGATTAATGACCAATATCCACAAAAAATGGTCAACAAGTACAAAAAGTGACACAAAATAATCAAAAGTAGTCTATCTTTAGCCTATCGCGCTATCTTCATCTTGTGCGGTGTCTTTTGAGCTTGCGCAGCATCACCGATGCTGCACAACTTACCCCAACCCATTTCCAATAGGCCCCCAACAAAGTCTTGTGGCTCGTCCTCGAGCCACGTCAGGTGGACATGGAGTACAGGTTGATTTTGATCTTGAAGTCTTCGTATTGCTGAGAAATTTTGATGACCTGTGCTTTTAATTTCTCAGCAAGATCCTGACACATAAGGCGATCCTGTTTCAATGGGTGATCTGCCATCTTCACATTGAATTCCTTCTTACCGTCCTGCACATCCTGTAGTGCAGCGACTGCTTTTACTGACAATTGGGCTCCAATTTCTTAGAACCCATCGAGATGGTCACTGCGTTTCTGCTGTCGCTCCTGCGATTTTCCCACTCGCTATTGTAGCTCTTTCAGCTCTATAGACCACCTGTTTGACACAAGTGGTGGCATTGTCCTCAATGCTTTCTTTAGTGTTGCCAACTAGTTCTCAGCTTCCTAGAGCTGCATAGTAAGTTGCTCTAGTTGTTCATTGTGAACTACTCTACCCCAAAATTGTGTCGTTTCCTCTGTGGTCTTCTTTGCATCCTATTCCATTTCATCAAAATGTGTTCTAATTTCCTCAATGACAGTCTTTCGTTCCGCAACTTGATTTGGTGGTATGTTTGGGTAAACCATAGCATTTAGCATCCTATTGTCCAAGTTGAGCTGCATGATGGCTTCTCCAAGTCTCTTGGATTTGGCGACTGCATCTAAATCCATCGTGCTTTCATGTATGTACTAGAAGGAATTCGTTATGGACTCTTATATCTTCCCTTGACTAGTGAAGAGCTGTGCCTTCTCAATAACAAGACAGCCAGTTTCTTTCTTCAGCTTGCTTATTTCTTCTGCAGACTTTGTCTTTATCTCTTTTTGCGCTGTCTTCAATGTTGTGATCTCCTGTGATTTTTTTGCTGTTAGTTTCTCCCTTACCCATTGTAATTCATTTACTTCCTTCTTCATTGCCTCTTATTCAGTTTGTGACCACAAGTATTGGTCACTAAGCTCCTTTTGTATATCATCCAACTCCTGGTTGGCAACCCATTGCATGTGTACTAAGGTCTGGGTGGTTAGCTTATTGATATCCACCACGATGCTCTGCAGTTATTGTAGTGCAGAGTTCACATATTCTTTTCAGGTGTCAATTTCAGTTGGGGTAACCCAAACGTTCCTGGCCCATAGGTTAGTGCTAATTGACATGAAATCCAACACAACTACACTCTCTGGTTCCCTACTTGAAACTGCATTATATATTGAATCTAGCTTGGTGCGTACCTTAGCAAAACCTTCCTGAGTGGACTACCGCATCTCTTTTGCTGCTGTATCAGATAATTTAGTGACAACCTTAATGAGTCACTATAATTGTGTCTTCATCACTGATCTGGTGCTACTTCCCGCATCCTGATCCATCCACCACTTGGTCCTGTTCTCTTCTAGGATGCGCTGTGCTTCCATAGCGATGTCTGTTGATGAATATCCATCAGAATCATGATGAATCTACTCCTTGTGCACATGCTCTTCAAGGGCATCTTCTAGTAGCCCCGTCGACACTTCTTCTTCACTTATTGGTTCATGCCAGTTTGTAGGCCAATCTTGAACCACTGTGTTAAGTTCTTCATCTGTGACCTTATATCCCATTGGAAGCCATTGCTTGTCAGGGTCGCATTGAGCCTAGATCTGAATAGTATGCGACCCGACGGGAAGCCACATAATCTGCTAATATTTTACTGCTGTTGTGTTTGATAACCATGGAACTTTGAACACTACTACCTATAATGCCTCCTAGTGGACTTAAAAGTGGATTGCGCAATCTGTTTCTTGACTGGGATCCTCTACCCACCACATGTTTTGATACGGTGTGCCTTTGCACACCTTAAAAAATTCAACATCATTCTTTGGTAGTCCTCTAGCTCCATCCAAGACACCAATGCAATTAGAATCAATATCCAACTATAAGTGAAAGGCCGCTTCCTAGCCTGAACTGCGACCACATCCTCTATTAACTGATTCAACAGAAAGAGGGACCATTTCAGTTGGACTCTGTAATGTCCCCATTATACAGTTAAAAAAAATATTTACTAAGTAATAATATTAGTTTACTAACACTTAGAGCGTGGTTGCTAGTCAAACCTCTCTTAGTTAAGCATATCTATGGTTAAAAAGATTAAGATGACATTAGTTAACTTGTTTTAAAGATCTAACTTCTTGTGAAAAGGTAATTTGGTGCTAAGCTGTTTGAGTCAACTAAGAGTTGCGCAAGGAAAGGGTTTAAGATCTTACTTAGTCAATTATGGCTAAAGCAAGAATCTCTTTTCTTTTAAAAGTGCGGGTACTAGAAGGTCTCGACCATACCCTTTGGATACATTCCACACCTTGAGAAGTAAGACCATGTGCACAAAATGTTTGGTTCATTTCTAACATTTAAACTTTAAGAGTTATATTTCAAAATTTAATAATTTTTTATTTGTCTTAGAGTTTATAATGTAAGATGTTAATCATCCAATATGGTTTTACACTTGATTGCAGGCATTATATTCGTAGGGTTTATAAATATACAAACATTCACCCAACCCCAGGCTGATGATTACGGTATACTATGGTTGGTTCAAAGTGTTAATTATTAAACCTCTTAAATGGAAATCTAAAGTCAGGACAGGACCAGGATTTGATGCTTCATAGATAACAAGACTCCTCCAGTTGTTGACAAATTATGGGCATAAAACCCTAAGGGTTTTAATTCACCTTGATGCTCGTGCTGACCCTCTTGATGGTATGGGTGTAACTCATTTTTCTCCATTCTCCACTACACTTGGATCTTGGTTGCTGCGGCACTGTGATTTCCTTTCTCAAAACCTCCAATGAAAAGGTGAGATCTTAGACATTGACCTCATGGAGCTGCCCAAATCTCAGCCTGCTTACCTTGGTGTTTCTCATTATGCAACACGTGATAACTAGGGCTTCAAACTAATGTATAGTGAGTTTTCCTTCGCAAAAGTTAGTGACATGTATTATGTTTTCTTTGGTTAAAATTTTATTCTCTTTTTCATATATTAACGTTTCACTGGTTTTGTGAATTTGTAGGTACCACCCATGAAGATGAAGAAAAACAACCGGCTGCTAAATTCTTCTGCTAAATTCTTCAAATCATAAGATTACGGTCCTTTCCTAGTGTGACTCTTAGTTAACGGGATACTCCCATACCAGTCTTTTTTATTTTGGTCATAGCTTTCGAAAAGGGAAAAGAACCCTAGGTTGTAAAAAAAACATTCTTCAAATATTTAACTGTTTATTTAAGGATTGTTCTAAAAATAGATGGGAGAGTAAACTTTTATTGCTATAAATTCCGAATGGAGTTTGTGATATATTTTAACAATAAAACAATCGCGACTTTACTATTGTAAAAAGAATGATACTATTTACAAAAATAGTGGCGTTGAGTCTTTTTCTTGAACAAATGTTTTATGAGTATTAAAAATATAAGTTTTGGTAATTCTTGGATACTCAGGTTAGGATTTCACTACAGAGCATTGTTTTTGAAGAAAAATTTTAAACTCCATTTAGAGTACTATCCTTCTTAAATTACTGTGAAAGAAAACACTTTCCTTTTTTTTTACTAAAACATTATTTGCAGTCTATTTATATGAAAGATATGTTTTCTTAAGTTGTAAATACTTTTAGGGTGTTGAAACTCATCTTAAAAATCTACTCTAATTATTACTTGGATCTACGAAGAAAATACGCTGTCTTTCAAAAGAAAGAAAAATGGAAACACAAATCGTAAGTCCTGCCAGAAATTTAATGAAAAGCTTGGGAATTATCTTTCTGGAAAAACTCGTTTTGGTTTTCTGCTCAACCAGAGCTTAGAAAATATAAAGAAAGATGGTATTTCCCTGTATGTTTTGTTAAATTATTTTCTAGGAAATTTATTAAAAGAATTATGAACCTAACTTACTTTCTTGTAAAAATATGGTTATAAACCTGGTTATTTTATTTTTCCTTAAAACGAGACAACATGCTTATCTTGAAAGGATTTGTTATAATGTAGAAATTATTACGACTTGGTTTTAAGGACTTGATGGGAGTAGGTAAAGGATTTAATTGCAGAGCATTTTATTTATCTTAAATGGAAATTAATAATTTTGAATGTGTAAGTAGATAAAATTCAAACCCCAATTAAATCTCCAGTTTTAGTAACTTATTCATAAAAATTCTATGCTAAATATTTTTTATTTTTATTTTTTTATTTCTAAACATAAAACTTCTCTATGAATCATAAATATATGTGAACCTTATCTATTATATTATTTGAATGGAAAATGGATAAGCCCTAAACAATAACTTGCTATTTATAGCAGAATTACTTTGAACAATATCAAATCAAACTGGAAGCCTTTTCAATAAGTGCTAAGGTTCATTGATCAACCCGACTTGATATTATTAGATAAGTATAAGATCTAAATTTAAGAAACTCGTAATATCTATCTTTGATGTTTTCAATTTTCAACATAATTGAACTTTCTTGTAAATTATGTTATTTTGTTTTGAAAAAGAACTGTATTTTATGATTTAATAAAGGTAGATTCGTTTAAATTAGAGGAGAGTCTATGTACAACTATATAATGAACCCTTGCTCTAGAAACAGTATAATATACAACTTATTCATCAATTATAATTCCACTTAATAAAAAATAATTCTATGTTCCCTGTACTAAAGTACGCCACCATCATGTTGGTGAGAGGAAAAATACAGGGAATAAATATTTTTCAATTCTAAATCAATTAGTAACTTTCCATTACTAAATTCTAAAGATATTTGCACTTCATCAAATATTTTTGAATTCTAAATCAATCAGTAACTTTCCATTGCTAAATTCTAAACAGATTTGTAGATCATCTAATCAGAAATAAATAATGACATAAACAGTTTAGTGTTAGAGCCTGGAAGTTTTAGAAAGAATGGAACCAATAGCCAAGGGGAAATGTTCCACCCAACCTTTCTTGAAGCAGCCAAATCAATTGCTTAGGACCCTTGAGCTTTCTCACTACACCACTAGGATGGAGATTTCTGCTACACAGTAGACTTCTGCAACTCAACTCAACAACAGAATTAACTCAGCAATTCACTTTAGCTATCCCCTCATCAAATTATTTGTGTGCCTAACCTTTTCAGTTTGCAGCAATCACAAAACCATTCTCTTAGAAAATCAGAATGGATGGTGAGCCTCTTTCTCAACTTGATGGTTTATATAATATTTCCTAGGTCTTAGGGTCAGTTTGGAATTAATGAGCCACCCAGCTCAGGTCCCCCTCTTAGGGAACATGACCACTTTTTTAGGGATTATGCTCCTGCAATAGCTAGAAGGTGAATGTTGGTGTTGCCATTTGTCAGTCAACCTTTTACAGCTACTCCTTCCTCCTAGTGGCAGTGACATCTCATTTAACAATCTCCCTTGAATAGGTGTCTCCATTTATTAATTAATAAAATAAATAATTCTTCAATTACAATCATCTTTGACCACTTGGTATTAATATAATTTAACATAATGTTTTGCTAAAATAAATATTAAATATTTATTTTTTCCAATTTTTTTGGGGTATGTTACAGACTCCCTCGGTGCATTGTTGCGCACATGAAATCACCCCTGAAGTGCACTGAATAGGGCAATTATTTCTGAAAATATTACTTGCCAAAATCTATGCGCCAATACGAACCATCCTATCGTTAATGCTGTTGATGCGATATTCTCTGCCATCATGCTGGAAATCATACCTCTCCTTCAACCGTGTAGCAAGCCGCTTGTCATTATCCCTTCCTTTGAAATATTGCGATGGGTCTGGCCCATCCTTTGGTAACCCCGTGATCTTTGAGATTAAGTCCATCGTAATCACAATTGGTGTGTCCAACCATAGCATTCCTCCATGAAAAAATGCCAATAGATGTTTGACGCTCGCATTTGATTCATTCAACCACCTAAAATGCGGCATGTTGATGAGCCCCAACAACCCAAACTTATCCATCCCTTGCTCCCATGGCTACGGAAAACGCACTACGGGACCTCCTACGACCGAAGGAAATGAATTGTAGGGTTCATCTGCTACATCCTTTCATAGAAGCAGATCATGATCCTTGTACTTCATCTTCAACAATTGAGGGACAATGTCAATGGTGCACATCATCCCTTTCGGCAACAACGACATTTTTAGCTGATAATTCTGATTTTTGGTCAAGCACCTAGGATTGGCACCAGGTCACGTGGGAGCGATATATCCTGGGAAATATCTAATGAAAAATCCCTTTGGCGCCGCAGATTCCATAGCCCCAGAGCTGGAGGAGACCATTTGCGCATTTCCATCCCCTTGTGCCTTGATGGAAGTTCTCGTTTGTCTCTTCTGTGGTGGCTTGGAGCTCGACTTCTAGCCCTTCCACTTCCCCCATGAAATCGATGATGATCTGACCAACATGCTCATGAATTCTTCAACAATGGAGGTTGGTTGAACTAGTGAAGGGACCATTTGTTGGCTTAAACCTCAACCAACAAAACTCAGTTGACAAGGGTCCCACTTTGTCGACACTCAAATCATCGCAATTTCCCTAAGCATCGACCTAGATAGGTTTGACCCTGTCTACCAACACCCATAGAGAAGATGAAGTCTCACCTGATATGTTCAAGGGAGGGTTGTCAGAACCAAGTTTTCGTAGTATAAAAGAGGATTAGGGCATCGATGATTCATCAGCTTAATGACCGGATCAGATCAATAGAACCATTCATCATTGTGCATCATTCATTCATAACTGTAACAGATCTACCAGTGTGAAAATAGATCTAAAAAGATGACAACATTCATAAATAGTAAACATCACATCATAGATCCATATTTCAGATTCACTTAGCATTCATCATCAAATTTGCAGGAACATAAAGATGAAAACATATAAAAGAAGATAATAATGATTTAGTTCAACATCCGTCTTATCATATTACTTCTGCACAATCAACCACAGATCAAAACATATAACAATTCATCTATTGATTCACCTGCCTTACATTTTGTTGCTGAATCAACCTCTAAATCAACTTTTTTTCATGTTTTAGGGCCCCCCTTTCACTTCTAGTTTTTTGAACCTTCCCAGACTACCTTTTCCTTTTATGAAACCTCTTTCCCCGACTTAGTTTTTTCATAGATTGAAAAAAATCTTAAGTTGAAACTTAATTTTTCCACCTGCAGTATTAGATGAACTCATTGAGTTTAGTCAATGTAACAAGTGAGCCACCCGCTAAGTTTTATGATCCTTCACTTTCTTTCCGCCTACCATACAACTCATGCAAGTTTGTCGATCCATTGGTTAAACTGTCATATTTGGAGTCGATGTTTCGGAAAAGAATTTCAAGTCTTGTTCTGAGCGATTATCGACAGACTATCCAATTTATTAGACTAGTTAGAAAAAACTTATTGGTAGCATTGGGAGAATTTCTATGTACTTAATGGCCCGCAATTTCGGAAGCTACCAACTAGTTTTTTGAGGACCCCTTTGGGATTTTTGGCCAATGTCTCGGGTTTCTTCTTTGTTCTCAACCGACAAAGTTTTGAAGTCCTTCCGATCACCGATGGAGTTAAGTTTGTCACTTCGGGCGCCTGATATCATACCGGAAAGGAAATTCTCTGTCTACTCGATGAATGAAAGGGTAACTCCTAAGTTTCCACCTGATGTTATGTTTTGCAGCTGCTGATACAATAAATTATCGACAACCCTCTCGAACACATAGCTATTTAAGCCCCAAAGGTATGGATTACAACATTATATTGTCCATTTGAGTTTTCCAATGTCATCATGCAGAGCTATCAGGTGCTGCATGGTTCTAGTCAGTTGCGCAAGGATTGAACTCCTTCCAGCCTCTTTTCTTTCACCAGGTAGGATTCCAAGCTTTTGCATGGTCAATTCTGAAGCTTTCTTACAGGGATTTTGTTCTAGTCTACGGTGGTAGGTTTTCTTTCCCGTAAGAGGTATTTATACCCCATGACCATAGATATTTATTCATCATCTTAGGTTTTGAGGATTATTTGTTCCCATGCAAACGAACCGTGGTCATTCCACTACTGGATAGCAGGGCCGTCAGGTCTCCCTACTTTCCCAAGCCAGCCATCCCCTTTGCCCTCGCCATGGGGGGTTTTCTGTCAGTTTGTTTTCATGGAAGGGTTGTGTTCAGATGAGCATTTCACCCTCTGCACCACTCCTTGTCCTCTTTATTAGCGCAGGAGTAGAGGGTTTTTTCACCATTGGTCGGGGTAGGTGTAGAAGTTGATTGGCCCAAATAATTTTCTAAGCTCGTCGTTTTGAAGTTTGGAACCACAGACGATTATCTTTTTTATTTAAAATGGAAAGAGTCTTGGAAATTTGGATGTGAGATGGGTAGGGAATTATTTGACAAAGCCAAGATGTTTTTCTTTTGTTGAGTGTGTGACAGGTTCCCGCTGCCTTTTTGGTCCACCCCTAGACTATTTTCATTTCAAAGGTTCTATGGTAGTCGGAGGTTTTCTCCCGCTGTCATGAAGTTTGTTGAAATGTTTCAAGATGAAATGGTAAAAAAAAACTCTTTTGTTTGATATAATTTCACACTGTTTGTGGCTGATTTTAGTTTATCATGCATGCATATTAAAAGGTTGAGATGGATCTAATACATTGTTTTGTGGTTTTGACAGCCTCAGTTTTTGTATAGCACTATGCCTAAAAATGGAAATAAGAAGGTCCAAGTTATGGAGGATGATCCAGAGGTGGAAATCATAACGAAGGTGGAGATTATCTATGAAGATACTAAGGCCTTCACTCGAGTGGAACCATAGTTCATATGGGGCTAGATCTATTAGATGATTAAGGATTAGACAGTCCTAGACGTTGGTTTAGAAGATATACCAATCTATGCAAACATAAAGAGGAGAGGTATCATAAAGGTGTCCACACGTTCTGAACTCTTTCCATGTTTCGAGGTCATCGGTTGGATTCTCCCAAGGGAAGACATAACCAAGATGATCTTGTCAAACATTGATGGCCAAGGTTATGCTGCCTACAGTCCGACATATGTAGCTCAAGCATATAAGCTAACCACAACTCATATCTATTTGACAGAAAAATGGTTGAAGGAGATGTACTTGGATGTTTTTGACTGTATAAGAAAGATGACAGTTCATGGGAAGTAGTTCCGTACAAATCCTTCTGTAGAATATGAAACTGCAAATTTACGTACCCTGTATCGAATTCTAGCTCTAATGTTAAACTGAATTTTCAGCCAAGCGAATGGAAAATTTTATAGGATGAGATGGGTACCAATGATTTTCTTTGTAGCCACAAAGGGAACCATTTTTAACTGGGCTGACATAGTATCAAACAGTTTGTCCTCATGCATAAGTGTAACACTTGGAGGTGTGTCGCAAAAGAAGTTAGAGTTCTATATGAGATCTTTCCTAATTGATTGCATTTTGTGCACTCACCAGTTCCCAACACTAAATTGCAAATGAGATAAGACGAAGACCCCTGTGTACTTTGCGTACCAACTTCTTTGGGCACACAAATATTACAGTTTCTACAAGAGCATCTGCAAAGATTTCCTAATGCCGCTCTACAATTTAATATTCCTCACAGAGTGCAATTGCATGTTTGAAGAGATGTTAAAGATAGTGGAAGAGAATGGACATTATTACCTCTCAAAAGAAGGTTTGAACCTAAGAATGTTTGGGGGATCTAAAGCTCCTTCTTTTTTACCTAAATATGCAACAGATTATGTTGTTCACAAAGAGGTGGTGAGGTAGCTTTACATAGATGGGAATGGAAATTTATTATTTGATCAGAAAAAGGCTGTGTACTCACCACTCCCATTCAATATGGGTAGTTATAAGTTTACCAAAGTAGAGAGTGCACTCGAATTTGTGAAAGAATTAGAATACTTTCACTTTAGAGAAACAAAATTTCACTGAAATGATTCAAAGAACAAGATTGCAAATTAGTGTTCGTCGGTAGGAGTGCATTTTGAATATACCAACTACTAGGATAAAGATGAGGATATTTTCCACAACACCTGCAATATGAGAGCCTTGGGAAGGAGATTCGAGAAGAAAATAAATACTGTGGGAGGAAAAGGAGGAAGTAGTAGTACTGTTGAACAACAAAAGAAATAAGAAGAAGCTGCAAAGAAAAGAGAAGAAGAATCCCACAGATTGTCTCAGGAAGCAGAGAAGCGGTTATTAGAGGAGGCACAGTGGAAAAGGTAGGAAGAAGAAAACCATAGCGGAAAAGAAGAAGAAGAGTAGAAATTGTGGGAGGAGACTGAAACAATAAAAGAAGAAGCGACCAACCGAGCAAGGGAAGCAACAAAAAGGGAAGTCGAGGAACTAAAGCAGAAGGAGGATGAAGACCTAGATCGAGAAAATCAGGAACATGGACAGGCCCATGATGATCCTATGGATCCATTTGTCCCATCAAGTAGCACGAAAACATAAGATCGAGTTCCCATGGTAGATCTTGGAGTAATACTTTTCATCCCATCCTAGGAATAGGCGGTAGATGACCTTAACAATATTTTCTTTGATAAAAACAAGAAAATGATTGTGACAAGAACCAAGAAAAGGGTGGATATTGTAGACCAGCCTATAGAAATTATGGTAACAGAGAAAATAGTCACACATGGGACGAAAAAAGATCATAAACTCCTTGTGATGGCAGGAGTAGCCTCAGCTCTCGCCAATGTTGATAATGTTGGAAAAATGGTGGATGATGTTGAACAGTACAAGGAGAAAATGTCTCAAATGAAGGAAAACCTAAGGAAAGAAAGGGGAGAAGGGAAAATCCCGAAGATAAAACACAATGATAGTCTCACAGAGTTAGAGAGGCTTAAAGAAGCATATGAAATTTTGCAATCAGATAAAGATGCTTTAGTATTATCAGTTAATATCATTGAAGGAGAGAAAAGGGACCTTGAAAGGAAATTTTTATAATTAGAAAAGAAAAAGGACATAGCTAATAAAAGGGTGGAGGAATTAGAAATTTGGAACAATTTGCTAGATAGGAAGCTTCGGGTGGCAAATAAAAAACAACTTGATATTGCTCCTTTTTGAGATCAAGCATATTTGATGCAAAAATAAATGAATCAGATTCTTTTGAAGCTGGAAGGAGAGATGTACAAAATTAAACAAATTGAAACTAGATTGAAAGAGATAGCCTAGAACTCAACAGAATTCCAAAAAAAAATATCAGACGTAGAAGAAATTGTGCAAACCTAGCTAAATTGGATAGGAGCTAATTCATCCTTCCCAAAAAACATGCCTAAGAAAACCTCAGGAAGTCTAAAGATGGAATTGGCAATATTAAATTTTGGCTGCAAATCAGCAGTGAGGTTCAACACAGTCATTGAAAAAATGGTGGAGTAGTGTACCAAGTTCTACAAAAGAATGGTTTCAATCCACCATCAATCCCAAGTTTTAGCAGGTACTGAAGATCAAGATTTCCCAGAAAGAGAGAAGCACTTAAAGAACCTACAAGACAGGCTGCAGATCAGAGAAGAAATCATAGATAGGATTGAATGCATTAGTGAGGAAGTTATTGGAGTCTGGATTGTACAGGTTTATGTACAAAAGAATATATTTGAGGAGCTGTTGAGTTAGTATGCACCTAAAGTAAAGGAGATAGAGTCATAGTTATCAAAACATGAAATAGCAGCACGTGTGTTGGAGTCAGCTGAATATCGAATCATTAATGAAGAATCTCAAGCATGTGCTGTGTTCATTAAGAAACCAACTGGGCCCACTTATATTTTTGTCTTATTCATAAGTGGAGGATTTTTTTATGTAATATTTTCTTTATTCCCTTTTTCCTAGTGAGCACACTAGAGGACAAAATGTTTTAAATGAAGAGTTGGGGAATCCCAAAGGGCATGGATAACTAACAGTCATTTTGTAAATGTATAAGTAGGGGTAGAATAGAAGAGAGAGGGAATTTCTATCTCTCATATGCTAAATGCTTTTTGTAAGAAGAACTATTTCTTGTTATAATAAAGAGGACTGAAATTTTGCTAGAGAAGGGACTGCTTGAGTTTCAAAAACATGCTATGTAGATTTATGAATAAAGAACTATTTCTGTTTTAGCTTGCTATACAAATTTGTGTGATCGTTCTATCACTGAACTATTTCTGTGTTATGAATGATTTCATTTTTATGTTATGAATCTTATGCAGTAAATGAGTAATGAATGATTTAACTTCACAGAGCTATCTCTATGTTATATTTTCTGCTGCATTTATGTATTATGAATCTATCAGCTATCTGTATAATTATTTGTGCAGAAAATGCAATACATTTCTCATATGAATAATAATATTTCTCCCTAGGGATAGGTTAGATAATATAGATTAGATTAGATTAGTTGTTCTTTTTTTTCTATGATTTAGGAACAAAGGGGATAAGACGGGAGGTAAGAACCTACACATCACAGGTTGAGTTCTTTGTTCCCTGATCACTTGCATTTAATCTAGGCATTTGCATATCATTTATTAAAACATAAAATTACATAAACGGTGGACCCGGCCACAACCACTAAAACAGATTTAAAACTTTACTTTAATTATATGGTAGTCGAGCCACTAACCGGACAGATCCCCTACACCAAACAATAAATGATCTATTTGAGAACGATTATTGGGGAGAATCCCTACTGTTGTTACCTGGTATTTTATAGGAATCAATAGTTTTGGTGCTAGAAGGAGGGCCACCAGTGCACAGATGGATGAGGAAACATGTTCTCCTGAAACTGTTCCACCAGTGACAACCTTGAAACTAGTTTTTTTGAAGAATGAGTAAACCCAGAAAATATCAAGCACCTTTACCGGGTTCCTTTTTAAGTAGTTGATCATTTCAAGATATACACAAGGTCGTATGCGAAGAATCTTGGGGGATTACAGATAATCCCTGAATTACCGAGAAGAAGAGCATCTAAAAAAGCCCACTTATATGAAAGATTCATTGTTGGTAGGTAATTCGAAAGAATTGGTGAACTTATCCTTACAGGAAATCGACCAACCGCTTAATCAGTTGGGACTATAATCCCCATATTGTTCACCTTTGCAATCACCATGGAACTCTCCACCTCAATCTACTTGTAGAATCATGGCTGGAAATGTAAATGAAAATCAACCCGTGAATCCAAATGATAATCATCCCCCACCAGTACCAGCTTGGAGAACCAGAACACCACCCAATATGGCTCCTCCATTGAATTCTTTTCCCTCGAATCCTAAAAAATAATTACCCAAATTTGATCGAGGAGAAGGCATTTCTATAGACGATCACTTACAAAGTTTCTTATTAGCTTTAGGTCTTTTAGCAGTAGATCATGATGATGTAGTATGCATATTGTCTCCACATACTTTTAAAGCTAAGTAAGCATCATGGTATTTTGGCTTACAAACAAATTCAATTACAAATTGGGATACTTTTGAAATATTTTTTAAAGGCAAGTTTGGTAGACAAAGAACTACTACCCCTTTGATGAAATAATTACTTGCTTTAAGGATGGATAAGAAAGATAAAGTGAAGGATTTTAGCCAAATATTTGCTACACATTTAAACAATTTGAGTGCTTCCATAAATCCTACTAAAGAAACTTTAATCGAGTATTATATCTCAACACTATCCCCTGACATAGCAATGTTTGTCAAGAGATTAGTGAATCTTACTTTGGTAGAAACCTATGAAGAAGCTATAAACATAGAGGCTGAACTTGAATGTATAACCAAACACTCTGTAGAACCAAAGATAAGTAATTTTGGTAGCAAGAAACCATTATTGTTGACTAGACCCAAAGAGGAACATTCTAATGAATTAGAAGGTGTTGTCAAGATGGTACATAAATTATCCAATAAGATTGTCGACCTTGAGAAGGAGAAAGAGGAAAAGAAGCAATTCAAGCCTTATTATAAAAGAAGAGAAGAAATTGGCCCCTATCAACCACCCACACACATTTCTTCCGTTATGAATCTCATTGAAGTTGGAATGGACAATTTTTGCACATTTCACCAACAACCTCACTCTGAAAAGAATTTCCCACAGTGGGTTAACTCCATGACTTGGTTATGAATCAATTACTAGAATCTGAATTAACAGAGCCTGCAGTCGAAGAAGAAAAGGATCATGAACCAGAGGAGGCACCTGAGGAAACTACCATGGTTCTATGGGATTTCATTTCCATGTTGGGTTTGGAAGAAGAAGAACCTACTAAGGAAATATAATTTTCAGCTGTAAATGTCACAACGAGAAGCAAGGGGTCACTGATTGAGGATAACACATTACTACATAAAATTAAGAGAATTCAGGAAAATATGGAGAAAATCAGAAATAATTCTCAAACCCCACCTCTACTTGATTTAGTCATAACAAGGAAGAATGTTCCCACAAACAATAAACCTCTGAAGGATGCAGAGAGTAAGGTAGAAAGTGTTAAGAAAGGTTCAACAAAATGTGAACTGGGGTGTGATATAGTAGAGGATATCGAGAAGACCAGGGAAAATATTTCTTTGTTCGAAATGTGTAACTTACCCCAGCAGAGGAAAAAGCTCTTGGAAGCCTTTGATGCACCAGCTAGTAAACCCCAAGATGATAGTCAGTTAGAGGAAGAGATTGGTGAAGAAAGTATTGGGGGAAAATCCCTATCCAGAACATTTCCATTTCTACTTACCTTTGATATCTTTAATCACAATGTACACAACTATCTGGTAGATTCTGGAGCATCTGCAAATCCTATGCCTCTTTCAGTCTGTAGAAGGAAAGATGGTGAAACAACACCTTCTTTAGGAAAAAATCATCTAGCTGGATAGAACAACAGTGAAGGTGGTGGGATAGATGACAGATGTATTGATATGATTATATGCAGACGAAAGAGTGTGACAATTAATAGACATTATGGTAGTGGACATACCAGATGCATATGGACTAATTTTGAGCAGGGACTGGTCTACGAAACTCGATGGGTACTTTGCTACTGATTGGTCACACTTGTGGTTTCCTTATAACAACTGTCAGAACCAGATTAAAGTAATGAGGGAACCACATATGAAGTCTAATGTGACGCAACTAGAGGGAGAAAATGAGACTGCAAATTTTTCACATTCGGTTTTGGGTAATTATTTTATTGAGCTTGAACCAAGAAATTATCAAGCAGAAGAATCCAATGATGAATCATATATACAACCTGAATGCCTTCAGTTTTTGCAGGCTGATAAGATTGACTATAACATAGTTAACTTAGTCTCAGATGTAGAAAGTAGCACTAGTTCGATAGAATTAGTAGATAGGTTTTGGGTGTTATACTTTGATGGTTCTAAAACTCAGGAAGGATCAGGAGCCGACTGTATCCTGATTGATCCAGAAAAAAATAAAAATTTTCTTTCTTATATAATAGAATTTGAATGTACTAATAACACAACCAAGTATGAAGCGTTAATCCAGGGCTTAAATAAGGCAATTGAATTCCAAGTAAAAAATTTAAAGGTCTATGGTGATTATGAAATTACTGTTAAACAAGTTCAAAATACAATTCATTGTTTATCACCGCATTTAAAGGGCTATCAAAATGAATTTTGGGACCTCCTCACGAATTTTGATGCATTTAATATTATTTCAATTCCTAGGTTGAAAAATGCAGTAGCTGACTTGTTAGCTACTTTAGCTGCAAGGATTGTTCCTACTATTAATAGATGTTAAATTGAATTAATTTTTAGGCCTGATGTACCAAAAAACATTACAAATTTGAGAGTATTCGATGACGATCCATAGATCTTAGGGTTTCTAACTAATGATGAGAATTTAAAAGATTCTGTAATTGATGATGAGAAACATCAAGAAAATATCCAAAATGGGAATTTCATACCTAAAGGGGTCAGAAATTTGGAAGGAATGTTTGATCTGAATAACAAGTTCAAGAGGCCAGCCATTGTCAAAACATACACTTCATCTATGCAATTTAAGCTAGTGAATCTTGGGACAGAAGTTGAACCCAAGTATGTGAACTTGGGGAAATGTTGCTCACTGGGTGAAAGAAGCAAATTCATTAGCTTGTTTCAATAGTATAAAGATTTCTTTGCATGGACTTATGAAGATATGAATACTTATGACACTCGCATCATCCAACATGTGATTCCAATTAAAGTAGGAGTCAAACCATTTCAGCATCCATTAAGGAAGATGCACCCCAAATTAGAACCCCTAATTCAAAATGAAGTGAAGAAGCTACTTGATGCAAAAATTATTTTCAGAGTTAGGCACTCAGAATGGGTTACGAATTTGGTACCAGTAAAGAAAAAGTTTGGTGAGATAAGACTTTGTGTAGATTTCAGAAATTTGAATCATGCCTCAGATAAGGATAACTATCCAATCTTGCCAATGCAACCGATATTGTAGATGGTTTCAAGCTTCGAATTATTCTCTTTGTTAGACGGGTTTTCAGGCTACAACCAAGTATTGGTAGCAGAACAAGACAGGCTGAAGACTAGCTTTAGAAAAAAATGGGGGAGTTTTGCATACCAAAGAATGCCTTTTGGTCTCATTAATGATGGAGAAACTTTCCAATGGGTGATGGATATAGATTTATATGGTTTGATTGGCCATAGCATGTTAGTCTATTTGGATGACGTTATAGTTTTCTCCAAGAGGAGAGAGGAACACATGTTTCATCTAAAACATATTTTTGATCGCTGTAGAAAATATGGTATTTCCTTGAATCCTAAAAAATGCGTTTTTCATAGTGTTGCAAGGAAAGATATTGGGCCATCTAATTTCCAAGAGGGGAATATCCATAGACCTAGAGAGGATTAAAGCTATAACATAGATCCCCTTACCCCATAATAATAAAGGCATGCAATATTTCATGTGGACGATTAAGGTTTGTGCCTGATTTTTCTCAAATAGTCAAACCTTTGCAACAAATGGTTAAGCAAAGTGTACAGTTTAAAGGGTGCGTTTAACAAAATCAAAGCAGTGATAGCTCATGCACCTTCCCTCAAAATTCATGATTTTGAGAAATATTTCATTTTATACACTTTTTATTTGGATAACTCGCTATCAATAGTTCTTATGCAGAAGGAAGAAGGGGGACATGAGTACCCCATATCATTCATGAGCACTGGTTTACAAGGTGCCGAGTTGAACTACCCTGCTGTTGATAAAGAAGCATACAAAGTTTTTAATGTGGTAAAACAAACTCAGATCATACATCCTCAAGAATAGAACCAAAGTGATTGTTCCTCACCTGACAGTTTGAAATCTTTTTCGTGCAGAAAGAATTAGGAGAGAGGCAAGGAAATTGGGTAACAACCTTACAAGAATATGACTTAGAATTTAAACCAGCCACTATCATCAAAGGGAAAGGACTTTGCAAACTAATGGTTGAAGGTAAAGATAATGAAGATGATGATTGGGAGAATGAAGATGAATTACATATGATCGATATGTGCCCTGTATTCACAACCCTAGAATATTGGTACCGATATTTGGTATTCTATCTCCAGCAGGGATATTTACCTGAACATTGGAATTCTAAACAAAGGAGAGAATTATGCTTGAATTCAGAATCTTATTAGATAATCGATAGAGTTCTTTTCAGGAAGAACTATGACAGAGTATTTCTAAGGTGTTTGGAACAAGAAGATGCATCTAAGGTATTTAAAGAATTACATGATGGCCCTACTGGAGGTCATTTTTTAGGAGATACTATGGCACAGGAGATTCTACGAGCTAGATACTATTGGCCAATGATGTTTAAAGATTCCTACGCATACATAAGGAAGTGTGACACATGCCAAAGGAGCAGCGGGAGAAAAGCAAAGGAAGCTGGGCCATTACAATCATTCTTTGTTTTTGAACCATTCGAGCAATGGGGAATTGATATAATTGGGGAAATCAATCCAAATTCTTCATTGCAACATAAGTACATCCTCACATCCACAGACTATTTTATAATATGGGTTGAAGCAATCCTGTTACAAAAATTGAATGAAGATGCGGTTATGGACTTCTTGCAAGATCATATTATGACTGGGTTTAGGGTTCCAATTTCCCTAGTTTTTGACAATGCATCTTACTTTTCATTAATTAATATTACTACATTTACTAATGAGAAAGGAATGAAATTACATTATTCTACTAACTATTATCCACAAGGTAACATATTAGCTAAATCGACTAATAAAAATCTCATTAGAATTTTAAAGAAAACTATCATAGAAATCTAGAGAAGATGGCATATAGCTCTTCCTAACACGCTGGGTTGATCGTGTCACACCCAATAACTCCTTAGGTGTGTCACCTTACACTTTAGTTTATGGAAAGGAAGCTATTTTACCCCCTAACATTTTGTTTCTTTCTTCTCAATTGGCACTAGCATCTAGAGGATCCAGCAGTGAGGTTTTGCAAACTAGGATCAATACTCTGCTAAAGTTAGAAGAGTCTAGATCTAAGTATAAGGAAAGGTTTAAGAACCAACAAGAAATTGTGAAAAGAAGGTTTGACAAGAACAAGTATAGGAATATATATCTTGAAGTTGGAGATTTGGTTCAGAAGTGGGATCACCAGCATGAAGAAAAGGGCAAGCATACTAAGTTTCATCAGCCATGGATAGGCCCATTTCAGAATGGAGAAACGTTAGGCCCCTTGATGTACAAGTTACAGGATTTATAGGGGTGGGAAGAGAATCTTCCAGTCAATGGTTTGGTTCTCAAGCATTACTTCACTTAATGCCTTAGAATTTTTTTTGCACATAAATAAACCTTTTGTCATTGCTTCAATTTTTCTGTAGTTATGTTGTTTTCTTTATGCTCATTTGTTTTCTTTACATTTGATTTATTTTTAGTTTTATTTATTTATTTTAGTTTGTTTTAGTTTTAAATAAGCAACGTAGCTTTTGGTGTTTAGGGGACTGGAATTCAAACAAACTGCAAATATTTCAATCGAAAAACTGCTTGTTAGATTTAACTGTATAAAAAAATGTATCATGACCTAATTCTTTAATTTGATAGACTATTCAAAGGGAAGTTATGTTATGAACACATTGAAGTCCTCTTTTGAACCCTGTTAAATAACTAAAGTAAGAGGAGTCTAGAATACTATTTTGGGGCTCCATCCACTTCACATTAATGTCTGTCCTAGGAAGCTTGCAACGATAGAACCATGGAAAGGAAGCAGGGTGGATAGGTGTATGGTATTTAAAATGATCCCATGCCAACAAATCAAAGCCAAAAGGATTAAAAGAGTCAAAATTTTCCTAGAAAGAAAGTATGTATCAAAAGATATACTGAAAAAATCAGTAAGATTATGGTTTTCTCAGAGGTTCTTCTCCCTTTGTGAGCTGGAAACAAATTATCGCTCAGACAAAAGGACACCATGGATGGAAGAACCTAAATCAAGTTTCACATAAAAGGAAGCAATATGGGAAGACTCAGAAGACAAAAGTCTAAAAGAATCATAAGAATGCAAAAGGCATGGGAATGAGGAACAAACGAATACGCCTGTTCACTCTTTGTTACGATCCTGTGGTGTCTTAGCCAAAAGAAACTGAATGCAGAGGTAAATGAACCTTGTATTTTATCCTCATAAGAGTTATCGGGACTTTGAAAACTTGGTTACCTTACCCTAGTGGACTACAATCAATGTTAAATTCTAAAGCTTACATTCCTAGAGAGGTCTAGACATATTGAATTAATCTTGAAAAGAATTGGGATAAATTGTGTTAACAGAATGCCATAAAGTAGTGTTGGGTTGTAAAGACAGTTTTTCCCAAAGACATGTGTTCACCAGCCAATCACCAATTATTGCTACTGCAACCTCTACCCCAAATGTTTTTTAGGTTTTAGGGCCCCCCTTTTCCCTTTTAGTTTTTTGAACCCTCGCAGACTTCCTTTTCCTTTTATGATACCTCTTTCCCTGACTTAGTTTTTTCACAGATCGAAAAAAATCTTAAGTTGAAACTTATTTTTTCTACCCACCGTATCAAATGAACTCATTGAGTTTAGCCGACATAGTGGGTGAGCTACCCACTAAGTTTTTCGATCATTTGCTTTATTTTTACCTACCAAAAAAATCATGCAAGTTTGTCTATCCGTCGGTTAAAGTGTCGTATTTAGAGCCAATGTTTTAGACAAAACCTTCAAGTCTCATTCTGAGGGCTTGCCGATAGACTATCTGATTTATTAGATTGGTTCGAAAAAACTTGTTGGTAGCATTGGGAGAAGTTCTATGTAGTTACCCCCACCCGCTATTTTGGAAGCTGCCAACTAGTTTTTTGAGGACCACTTTGGGAGCCTTGGCTGATGTCTCAGGTGCCTTCTTTGTTCTCAATTGATAACATTTTGAAGCCCCGGTTGATACTGATCTCATGGATGACTTTGGCCACTGATGGAGTTAAGTTTGTCACTTCGGGCACCTGATATCCTACAAGAAAGGAAAGTATCTGTCTACCTGATGAACGATGGGTGACTCCTAAGTTTCCACCCGATGCTATATTTTGTAGCTACTGATACAGTAGCTTATGGTAACCCTCTCGAACACATAGATATTTAAGCCCTGGAAGTTTGGATTACGGGAATTATTTTGTTTGTTTGAGTTTGCCAATGTCGCTATGTGGAGCTGTCAGGTACTGTGTGGATCTATTCTGTTGTGCAAGGATTGAACTCACCCAACCCATTTAATTTTTCCACGTAGGATTCCAAGCTTTTGCATGGTCAGTTCTGAAATTTTCTTATGGGGATTTTGTTCTAGCCTAGGGTGGTAGGTTTTCTTTCCCGTAGGAGGTATTTATACCCCATGACCATAGAGGTTTATTCATCGTCTTAGGTTTTGAGGATTATTTGTTCCCGCATAAATGAACCCTGGTCATTCTGGTCCTGGTTATCAGGTTTTTTAGGTCTCCCTACATGCCCAAGCCACCCGTCCCCTTTTTCCTCACCACGGGGGGTTATCCGTTAGTTTTTTTTCATGGAAGGGCCATGGTAAGATGAGTGTTTCTTCATCTACACCACTCCTTTTCCTCTGTATTTGCACAAGAGCAGAGGGATTTTTCACCATTGGTCAGGGTAGGTGTAGAAGTTGATTAGCCCATAGAATATTCTAAGCTGGCAGTTTTGAAGTTTGAAACCATGGACGATTATTATTTTTATTTATAATGGAAAGAGTCTTAGAAATCTAGATGCAAGCTGGGTAGGGAATTATTTGAAAAAGTCAAGGTGTTTTTCTTTTGCTAAGTGCATGACAAGTTCCCACTGCATTTTTGGTTCACGCCTAGACTGTTTTCATTTCAAAGGTTCCAGGGTAGTCAGAGGTTTTCTCTCACTATCACAAAGTTTGTTGAAATTTTTCAAGATGATATGGTAAAAAAAACTCTTTGGTTTGATATAATTTCACACCGTTAGTGGCTTATTTCAGTTTATCATGTATGCATATTAAAATATTGAGATGGATCTAATGCATTGTTTTGCGGTTTTGACAGCCTCAATTTTTGAATAGCACCATGCCTAAAAAGGAAAAGACGAAGGTCGAGATTATGGAGGACGATCCAAAGGTGGAAATCATAAAAAGGGTGGAGATTATCTATGAATATACTAAACTCTTAATTGAGGTGGAACCAAAGTTCATATGGGGCCATATCTATCAGATGATTAAGGATCAGATAGTCCCAAATGTTGGTCTAGAAGATATACCAATCTATGCAAACATAAAGAGGTCAACTATCATGAAGGTGTCCACACGTCTTGAACTCTTTTCATGTTCCAAGGTCATTGGTTGGATTCTCCGAAGGGAAGATATAGCCAAGATGATATTGTCAAACATTGATGGCCAAGGTTATGTTGCCTATAGTCCAACATATGTAGCTTAAGCATATAAGCTACCCACAGCTTAGATCTATTTGACAAAAAAATGGTTGAAGGAGATGGACTTGGATGTTTTTGACTATATAAGGAAGATGATGTTTCATGGGAAGCAATTCCATACAAATCCTTCTAGAGAATATGAAACTACAAATTTACGTACCCCATACCAGCTTCTAACTCTAATGTTAAGCTGAATTTTTCAGCCGAGCAAATGAAATTTTTTATAAGATGAACTGGGTACTAGTGATTTTCTTTATAGCCACAAAGGGCACCATTTTCAACTAGGATGACATAGTATCAAATAGTTTGTCCTCATGCATAAATGTAGCATAGTGGAGGTGTGTCACATAATAATTTAGAGTTCTATATGAGCTCTTTCCTGATTGATTGCATTTTTTGCACTCACCAATTCCCAACACTAAATTGCAAATGAGATAAGATGAAGACCCCTGTGTACTCTACGTACTAGTGTCTCTGGGCACATAAATATTACAGTTTCTACAAGAGCATCTACAGATATTTCCTAATGCCACTCTACAAGTTAATATTCCTCACGGAGTGGAATTGTATGTCAGAAAAGACGTTAAAAATAGTGGAAGAGAATGGACATTATTACCTCTCAGAAGAAGGTCTGTACCTAAGAATGTTTCGGGGATCTAGAGCTCCTTGTTTGTTACCTAAATATGCTATGGATTATGTTGTTCAGAAAGAGGTGGTGAGGCATCTTTACATAGATGGGATTGGAAATTTCTTATTTGATAAGAAAAAGGCTGTGTACCCACCACTCCCGTTCTATATGGGTAGTTATAAGTTTACCAAAGTAAAGAGTGCACCCAAATTTGTGAAAGAATTAGAATACTTTCACTTTGGAGAGAAAAAATTTCATCGGAATGATTCAAAGAACAAGATTGCAAATTATTGTTCATCAATAGAAGTGCATTTTGAATATACCAACTACTGGGATAAAGATGAGGATATTTTCCACAACGCCTGCAATATGAGATCCCTGGGAAGGAGATTCAAGAAGAAAATAAAGACCGTGGGAGGCAAAGGAGGAAGTAGTAGTACTGCTGAACAAGAAAAGAAAGAAGAAGAAGCTGCAAAAAAGAGAAGAAGAAGCCCATAGATTGTCTTAGGAAGCAGAGAAGCGGTTATCAGAGGAGGCACAATGGAAAAGACAGGAATAAGAAAAACATAGCAAAAAAGAATAAGAAGAGCAGAAATTGTGGGAGGAGATTGAAACAATAAAAGAAGAAGCGTCCAACTGAGCAAGGGAAGCAGCAGAAAGGGAAGCCAAGGAACTAAAGCAGAAGGAGGATGAAGACCAAGATCAAGAAAATTAGGAACAAGGACAAGCCCATGATGATCCTATGGATCCATTTGTCCCATCAAGTAGCACGACAACATAAGATCTAGTTTCCATGGTAGATCTTGGAGTAATACCTTTCATCCCATCCCAAGAACAAGCTGTAGATGACATTAACACTATTTTCTTTGATAAAAACAAGAAAAGGATTGTGATGAGAACTGAGAAAAGGGTGGATACTAGAGACCAACCTGTAGAAATTATGGTAACGAAGAAAATAATCATACACGGGACTAATAAAGATCCTAAACTCTTTGTGATGGCAGGAGTATCCTCATCTCTCGCCAATGGAGATAATGTTGGAAAAAATGGTCGATGATCTTGAATAGTACGAGGATAGAATGTCTCAAATGAAGGAAACGCTAAAAAGGGGAGAAGGGAAAATCCTAAAGATAAAACACAATAACAGTCTCACATGGTTGGAGAGGCTCAAAGAAGCATATCAAATTTTGTAATCATACAAATATGCTTTAGTATTATCAGTTAATATCATTGAAGGAGAGAAAAGGGACCCTGAAAGGAAAGTTTTAGAATTAGAAAAGAAAAAGGACCCAACTGATAAAAGGGTGGAGTACTTAGAAATTCGAAACAATTTTCTAGATAGGCAACTCCAGGAAGCAAATGAAAAACAACTTGATATTGCTCCTTTTCGAAATCAAGCGTCTTTGCTGCAAAAATAAATGAATCAGATTCTTTTGAATTTGGAAGGAGAGATGTATAGAATTAAACAGATTGAAACTAGATTGAAAGAGATAGCCTACATCTCAACAAAAGTTTTGAAGAAGTTATTAGACGTAGTAGTAAATTGTGCAAAGCCATCTAACTTGGATAGGAGCTAATTCATCCTTCCCAACAAACATGCCACAGAAAACCTCAGGAAATATAAAGATGGAATTGGCGATATTAAATTTTGGATGCGAATCAGCAGTGAGGTTAAACACAACCATTGAAAAAATGGTGGATAAGTGTACCGATTTCTACAAAAGAATGGGCTCAATCCACCATCAATGCCAGGTTTTAGCAGGTACTCAAGATCAAGATTTACCATAAAAAGAGAAGTAGTTAAAGAACCTACAAGACAGGCTATAGATCAAAGAAGAAAGCATAGTTATGAATGAATGCATCAGTGAGGAAGTTATTGGAGTCTGGATTGTACAGGTTTCTGTACACAAGCATCTGTTTGAGGAGTTGCCGAGTTAGACTGCACCTAAAGTAAAGGAGATAGAGTCCCATCTATCAAAACATGAAATAGAAGCACGTGTGTTGGAGCCAGCTGAATATCGAATCATTAATGAAGAAGCTCAAGCATGGGATGTGTTCATTAAGAAACCAACTGGGCCCACTTAGATTTTTGTCATATTCATAAGTGGAGGATTTTTTTTATGTGATATTTTGTTTATTCCTTTTTTCCTAGTGAGCACACTAGAGGATGAAATTTTGTAAACGAAGAGTTTGGGAAGCCCAAAGGGCATGGATAACTAACAATCATTTTGTAAATGTATAAGTAGGGGTAGAATAGAAGAGAGAGGGACTTTTCTAGCTCTCATATGCTAAATGATTTTTGTAAGAAGAACTATTTCTTGTTATAATAAAGAGGACTAAAATTTTGTTGGAGAAGGGACTGCCTAAGTTTCAAAAGCATAATGTGTAGATTGCTGAATAAAGAACTATTTCTATTTCAGCTTGCTATACAAATTTTTGAGATCATTCTAACTGCTGAACTATTTCTATGTTATGAATGATTTCATTTTTAGGTTATGAATCTTATGCGGTAAATGAGTAATTAATGTTTTAACTTCACAAAGCTATCTCTATGTTATCTTTTCTGCTGCATTTATGTACTATGAATTTATCATCTATCTGTATAATTCTTTGTGCATAAAATGCATTACATTTCTCATATGAATAATAACCCTTCTCCCTAGGGATAGGTTAGTTAGAGTAGATTAGATTAGATTAGTTGTTCTTTGCTTTCTGTGATTTAGGAACAAAGGGGATAAGACAAGAGGTAAGAACCTACGCATCACATACTGAGGTATTTGTTCCCTGATCACTTGCATTTAATCTAGGCACTTGCATATCATTTATTAAAACATAAAAGTACATGAATGGTGGACCGGGATGCAACTGGTAAAACATATTTAAAACTTTACTTTAATTCTATGGTAGCCGGGACGCTAACCAGATGGATTCCCCACACCAAATGATAAACGATCTATTTGGGAATGGTTATTAGGAAGAATCCCTACTGTCAGTACCTAGTATTTTCTAGGCATCAACACGTTCACAATTCTTCTTCTACATATAGGCTTGCTCCTTTACATTCATTGTCCAATTCTAACTAACTACTAACTGATTTAACTGACTAATGACCAATATCCACAAAAAATGGTCAACAAGTACAAAAAGTGACAAAAAATAATGAAAAGTAGTCTATCTTCCGCCTATCGCACTATCTTCGTCTTGCGCGATGTCTTCCGAGCTTGCGCAACATCCATGATGCTGCATAACTTACCCCAACCCCTTGCCAACACCTTATCTGCATAACTTTCCTTTTAATCATGTGTTATCATTAGATTCTACCTAATATTAATAATCCATTCTTCCATTTCCTTAAGTAACTTTGACCCATCTGCTATTCTATCTACTAGATTTTCCCAATTGATTGGGCTATTCCACTTTCTACCATACAAGGCTTCAAACAAGCTCATTTTAATAAAAGTATTGTTGTAAGCAAAATCTACCAAATACAATTAAGTCCCCCATTTATATGGATGATACATCCAATGGATTCTCAACATATCCTCAATAACTTGATTCACCCTTTCAATCTTCCCATCAATCTATAGATGATATACCATACTCAAATTCAGATTTACACCAAATCCTTTAAACAATCGCTTACAATATGTTGATGTAAACATTGGATCTCTATATGAGACAATGGCCTTGGGTATCCCATGAAATTTGGTCATCTCATTCATATAAATGTCTGCTATATGTTCTTCCTTATGTGTTGAGTTGACGGGAATAAAGTGAGAATCCTTCATTAACTTATCCACCACTACCATGATGTAATTGTGTTGCACCATTTCCTTGGGAAACATAGTGATGTAATCAATGGTTACTGCATACCATTTCCACTCTAGTATTGGTAGTCAATATAGAAAACCCATTGGATGTATGTACTCCATTTTTACCTTCTGACATTCCCTGGATCTAGTTATGCACTCAATAACATATTTCATCTTTCTTGGAAAAAGATTTGATTTCTCACTACTATAATTGTCTTTTGGTATCTAAGGTTTCCTACATGTGGAACCTTATTCATATCATTCATTAATATTTTCCTTCATTTATAAAAATCAGGAACATAAACTCTATTTTTATGCATAAGAAGTCCATCATCTTCTAACCTGTAACCTTCATATCTTTGATGTATATTTTCTTTTTGCAATCCTTGTTTTCCTTGAAGCTAATATTAATATGATGTGACAACCTCAATAATTCTAGTTCTTAAATATGATCTACACATGCTAATGTATGTAGCATGCATTTCATGTGCTCTCCTATTGAGTGCATTATCAAACCCATTCTCCTTTCCTTTAATATGTTTTATACCAAATTCAAACTCACAAACAGATTCTATCCATCTTGTTTTTCTGACACTGAAAGTCTAGTTTTCAAATAAATACTTCAAACCATTGTGATATGTTCTCAACTCAAGTATCATACTTGTGAGATAATGTATCTACATCTTCAATGCATGGACAATAACTACAAGCTCTATGTCATGTGTGACATAATTTTTTCATTCCCCTTCTTTTTTTGGATTCATAATAGATTGCATTCCCTTTTGATAAGCACTTCATCGATTCCTTATTTACAACCATATGTGCATACCACAAAATATAATTTTGGATCAACAATCCTCAGAAATGGTGTACTAGTAAGCAATCTATTTAGTTGTTGGAAAATTTCTTCACACTATAGAGTCCATTCAAATTTGAATACTTTCTTATGCAATAATTTAATTGGATGTGCCACTATACATATTATATAGTATCATCCATTCCCATAAATGATATTTACCTTTGATACATTTAATGGTATATTTCATCCCATTATAGATTCAATATTCTTTTAATCTACTGCTAGCTCTTCCTTATATATGATGTGTCTCAATTACTAAATCTTCTTTCAAATTGGTAAAAAGAACATTTACTCCACCTACGATAAATTTGATGTTCTCAAAGAACCTATAGTACTAATCTCAAGAAATCTTCATGCTCCTCCTTTCATTTTGAATACATAAGAATGTCATCTAAGACTTGTTGCTGCTGCAACTTTTCTCCCCAAATCTCTTAAATTTTGGGCCCCTCCTCATAACTGAATATCACTTCAGTTTGTTCCATCCTTGATGTTTCTTCGGTCATGCTTTAAGTCTGGATGTTTTGAAAAATTTACATACAGCCTGCTCACAGAATTTGTTTGTGCTTGATTTTTTTGCAACGGGTCGCATACTTGGGTTGAGTCTTGCCAGTTGTCTTTGATAGGCCGTCGTTTTGAAAATGAAATGGTCCTTGACTGTTGTTGATTTTTAAAGGCTTTCGAACACTTAATTTTTCTATCAAATCGGCTATTTTTGTTCTTTTTCCCTCCGCCGTTGTGGCTCCCAAAGCGGTTTAGCGTCCGAAGTCCAAATCGCTCCGACGTCCGATTTGTATTTTCCTTCAATTGCTTGCCCGTAGCTTTTACCCTTCCGCCATTGCGGCTGGGAAAGCTATTAAGCTTCCGATTCGAATGTCTTTCGACGTCCGATTAAGCCCTCTCCCACCCGATTTTCGCATCATTTTAGCACTTGTCTTTCTGTCGTTACGGCTGGGAAGTCCATTTGGCGTCCGACGTCAAAGTCACCCGATCTCTGATGGAGTTTTCCTGCCCACAACTTTGAATCGTGCCTCTTAGTCTTCTTTTTCTTCCCTCCGTTGCGGCTGAGCCAAGACTTTGACTTTCAATGCCAGTATCCTTCTGATTTCCACTGTGGTGCACCAGGCCATTTATTTTTGTGGAGGAGTCGTTTCAGTTTGTATAATTCACCGCTTTGTTTCATAGCACAGTCCCAAATGGATAATACATGTGGGTTAATTGTAGGTGTGCGTAAGGAGCTGATGCGTGAAGATGTAGAAGAATAGTTTAGAAAAAATTGAAAGGACACCGACCAGATCACTGAAAGGGCCCTCGAGGTGGAAGACAAATTCAATAACGCTAAAGGCACAAACCTGACTGCTGGTCCGTTACTAAAAGAATCATGAGTGCATACAGACAACTCAAAAAAATACGAAACGCTGGGGAGACCGAAAGGTCATGCGTGGGGGAAACCCAAACGATTTACTACTTCTTTAAATACTAGAAAGGGGGAAGTTAGAGGGGATTTTTCCCTGAAAAATTTGTAAACTCTTTCCTTGTAAGAGGAACTACTTCATTTTACAGTCAGAAAGTGCAACTTTTGCTTGCTGGAGAGAGCGAAATGTGGAATGTATCAATGCAACTAAATGAATAATGTTGAAGAGGAACTATTTCATTTTCAGCTGTGTTTCATTTACTGTGAGAGTATTTAACTTCATGAACCTATGTTCTCATTGAGTGTTCTTCAGTATCTTTTGGGATTTCTTCCACTGTGAGTAATAAATGTTGTTCATAAAATAATCGGCTATCTGGTTGTTTAAATACCTGTAATTGTTCATGTGTCTTGAATGAAGTATCAACTATTTGTAACTCTTCATAATGCACGTACAAAATGTATTACTCACCAATGAATGATAACTCTACTCCCTAGGGATAGTTTAGGTAGTTAGTTTATTTTTGTGTTGTATGTGTTTTGGGTGCTTGTGAACCTTAAGACGAGAGGTAAGAACCTGCGCATCACATTGTGATTGTTCCTCGCATCTTTGGCACCCTGCATTGTTAGTTAGGCACTTGCATATCATATATTAAGTCAAAAATACAAAAACACGGTGGACCAGGCCGCAACCGGTAAAACCCTTTGTTTTGTTACTTTGACCTACGGTAGCCGGACTGTAAACCGGATGGATTCCCTATTCCAAACAGTCAGCGAGCTAGTTGGGAACGTTGATTGGGGAGAATCCCTTACTGTTGTTTCCTGCGATTTTTGGGGCCTCAACAGTTTTGGCACTAGAAGGAGGGCCGCCAGTGTATGGATGGTCGAGGAAACCCATTTTCCCGAGAATATTCCACCGGTAACAGTTCTGAAAGCAGTGGGTTTCAAAATCCAATTCCGGAAGAAAGAGAAAATTTATATTCTGTTGGCAATGAAATTGTTAATGATCTGAGAAGACATGCCAAGGCATACGTAAAGAATATTGGAGGATTTCCAGTCATCCCTGAACTTCCCAGAAGAGTGTATAAAAGGAAGGATCGTCCTAAAGCGGAAGGCTCAGTGCTGGTTGGAGATTGGGAAGAGCTTGTAGAAACAGCCTTACAAGAAGTTGTGCTACCTTTGAATCAAGAAGGCCCAGAAACCCCTCACAGTTCTCCTGCTCATACTCCATTTGGTTCACCTCCTCACTCTCCACCCAGGCTCATGGCAGGAGTTAATGATAATAAACCACCCAACCCGCCAAATCCACCACCGGCATGGAGAGCCAGATCACCATTAAATATTACACCTCCTTTACATGACCTACCTCAAGCCTTTGACAAGATGTTAGCCAAGTTTGATCCCAATGAGAAAATACTAGTAGATGATCACCTACAAAGCTTTTACTTGGCAATTGAGGGATTAAGGGCTGGGGAACATTAAGATGTGGTATGCAGGCTATTCCCGCATACCCTTAAAAGAGCTGCAGCATCATGGTGCTTTGGATTTCCTGCTAACTCTATCCCTGATTGGGATTCCTTTGAAAGAATTTTCAGAAGTAAGTATGCAACTTAGAAAACTCATGCAGCTCTCATGAAAGGGCTGTGCGCGTTGAAGAAAGAAAGAAAAGAAAAAGTGCACAGTTTCACTCAAAGGTTTGCAGCATATCTCAAGAACTTCTCTGAAGCAGATAAGCCTTCAGACAAGGTTCTTATTGAATACTATACTTCAGCTTTAGGCCCTGATTTGGCCATGTTTGCCAAAGGTAGGGCCAAGCCTACTTTGACAGAAACCTATGAAGAAGCAGAAGTGGTGGAAGCTGAAAGAGAGAGCATTGAAGACTATCCAGAACAATATGGAGAAAAAGGTACAGGAAGAAAAGCCTTATTGTTTACTAAGCCTAAAGAATAAAAGTCTCCAGATTTGGAAAATATGGCCAAAATGATGCAGAAGCTTTCCAATAAAATCATAGAGATGGAGAAAGAAAAGGAAGCACAAAAGTTTTATAAGCCATATTATAAGAAAAGAGAAGATAACCACCAGTCTCAACCTCCTCCGCACAATACTGCATCTATGAATTTAACAAAGGTAGGCTTGGATAATTTTTGCATGTTCCACCAACAACCACACTATGAGAAGAATTGTCTGCAGTGGATAAATTCGATGACGTTGGTCATGAATCAACTGTTAGATTCTAGATTGACAGAAGAGGGAAATGAAGAAGGAAAGGAAAATTCTACCTCTACGTCTACTAAAGAACAGGAAGAGGAAACCATGGATTTATGGAATTCTATCTCACTATTTGATGCTGAAGAAGAAAAGACTCAGGGGTTTGAAGACATTATGGAAACCAACGTAGCCACAAGGAGCCAAGGGACGGTTAAGGAAGACAGTCTTATACTTCCAAATATTAAGAGGCTGCAGAGAAATGTTAAGAAGAGATTTCGAGACAAATCTTTGGCTGATACAATTCCGGAATTCACTATTACCAGCCAAAGTCCTAGACAGAATGATACAACGGCCAAGCCAAATGAAGGTAAGAAGAATGCTGATAGGCCTCATCCCACAGAACAGCAAATGGATTATGACATTCTGGAGGATTTAAAGAAGATAAAGGTGAATGTTCCACTATTCGAGATGTGCAAAGTGCGGCAGTAAAAAGAAAGGCTATTGAGAGCCCTTGAAACGTCAGATGAGAAGACGCCGACTAACAATCAACCAGAAGAAGAAGAAGAGATTGGAGAGAACAGCAGTGGAGGTAAGTCCAAGCACAAGCATCCACCTTTCCTCCTTACTTCTGAAACCTTTAACTACAATGTACATAATTGCTTGGTATATTTAGGGGAAACTGTTAATGTCATGCCAATATCTATCTGTAAAAGAATCAATGGGCAGCCTAAGCCATCCCCGTGGAGAGTAGTCCAGCTGGACAGGACAGATGTGAAGGTGATTGGTGAGATGGAAGATGTCCTAGTCCATCTGGCTTCGAATGATGAAGTATGCCAGGTCATTAATATCGTCGTGGTTGATATACTAGATGCGTACGGCCTTATCCTGAGCAGAGATTGCTCGGCCAAACTTAATGGATATTTCTCTTGTGATTGGTCACATCTGTGGTTGCCATATAAAGGAATTCTGAACCAGATTAAGATTTTGAGGGAGCCTCACATGAAGTACAAGTTAAGATTTTGAGGGAGCCTCACATGAAGTACAATGTTACCCGACTTGAAGAGAAGAATGAACCTATGGATTCTGTCTTGGGAAACTATTTTATTGAGTTGGAACCAGGTAATTACCAAGCAAAAGAAGCCAGCAACCCATCTGATACCCAACCTGATCTCCTTTGATTCTCACAGGCTGATGAGATTGACTGTAAAATAGTAGACTTAGCAGTAGGAATAGATTCGTTTTCAGTAGTTAATGATTTTTGGACTTTATTTTTCGATGGCTCTAAGACATTAGAAGGGTCAAGGGCCGGCTGTGTCCTAATCAACCCACAGAAGAATAAACATTTCCTTTCATTTAGATTAGAGTTTGAATGTACTAATAATACTACTGAGTACGAAGCACTGGTGCAAGGACTAAAGAAGGAAATTGAATTAAAGGTAAGTAATCTAAAAGTCTTTGGGGATTCTGAAATTATTGTAAAACAAATTCGGAATCAGATACATTGTATCTCTCCTCACTTAAAGGCTTACCAGAATGAGGTATGGGATTTGCTGAAATATTTTAATGCATTTAACATTATTTCAATTCCAAGAATTAAAAATGCAGCTGTTGATCTGTTGGCCACATCAGCTGCTAGACTCGTACCCACTAATAATCGATGTTCTGTCGAATTGCTTTTCAGGCCCTCTGTACCTGATATGATTACAAACCTACGAGTGTTTGATGATGACCAGCAGATCATAGAATGTTTAACGAATGATGAGGTGTTTAAAGGAGCGATCATAGATGATGAAGAGCATCAGGCTGAGATGAAATATGATAATTTCATTCCTAAAGGAGTCAAAATGTTGGAAAAAATGTTCGATTTAAATGAAAAATTCAGAAAACCACCCAACATGAGGACCCACAGCTCATCTTTGCAGTCTGAGTTGATTAATTTAGGGACTGAAACAAATCCTAAGTTCGTGAATATCGACAAATGTTGTTTGCAAACAGAAAGAGACAAATTCATCAGTCTATTTAAACAATAAAAAGATGTTTTTGCATGGATGTACAAAGATTTGAAAACGTATGACATCGGCATCATCAAGCATGTCGTCCCCATTAAAGTAGGTGTCAAGCCATATCAGCAACCTTTGAGGAAAATGCATCCAAAATTAGAACCGCTGATTCAAAGTGAAGTGAAGAAGTTATTGGACGCAAGAATCATCTTCAAAGTCAGACACTCTGAGTGGGTATCAAACCTGGTACTAGTAAGGAAAAAGTCTAGAGAAATCAGACTCTGCGTGGATTTTAGGAACTTAAACCGTGCATCAGATAAAGATAACTATATTGTGCCACCCATGGAGCAGCTGCTACAGATGATTTCAGGTTCTGAACTGTTTTCATTATTAGATGGTTTCTTTGGCTACAATCAAGTGTTAGTAGCCAAAGAAGACAAATTAAAGACAATGTTCAGAACTAAATGGGGAACCTTTTCCTATAGAAGAATGCCTTTTGGGTTGATTAATGCTGGAGCGACATTTCAGAGGGCTATGGACATAGCTTTCCATGGATTGATTGGACGAAGTGTTGTAGTGTACCTTGACGACATTACAATATTCTCAAAGAAAAGAGAAGAGCACTCATTTCACTTAAGGCAAATTTTCGAACGCTGTCGTAAGTACGGCATTTCACTCAATCCTAAGAAGTGTGTATTCACTGTCATGGAAGGAAAGTTGATTGGGCCACATAGTTTCAAAGCAAGGGATCTCCATTGATCCAGAAAGAATTAAGGCTATTGAACAAATCCCCTTGCCCCATATTAAAAAGGGGATGCAATCCTTCATGGGAACCATAAATTTTGTACGAAGGTTTGTGCCCGATTTCGCCCAGACTGTTAAGCCACTGTAGCAGATGGTCAAGAAGAATGCACAATTCAAGTGGACTGAACTTGAGAAGAATTCTTTCAGCAAAATTAAAACTGCTGTTGCACACGCACCCTCCTTGAAAAGTCTAGATTTCGATAAAGACTTTATTTTATATACTTTTGCATCCGATGATTCACTAGCCACTGTGCTTAAACAAAAGGAAGAAGGGGGGGATGAATTCCCAATATCCTTTATGAGTACTGGTCTACAAGGGGCTGAATTAAACTACCTAGACATTGATAAGCAAGCTTACGTAGTATTTAACGTGGTGAAGCAATTTAGGCCTTATATATTAAAAAATCGAACCAAGGTAATAGTCCCCTACCCAGCTGTAAGATCCCTTCTCATACAGAAAGAGTTAGGAGAAAGAAGGGGCAACTAGGTAACGACTCTTCAAAAATACGACCTTCAATTCAAACTAGCCTCTATAGTTAAAGGACAAGGATTGTGCAAGCTGATGTCTGAAAGTGGGAACAATGAAGAGCAAGCATGGGAGGATGAGGCTGAATTACATGTAATGGATGTATGTCCTTTGTTTACATCTCTCGAGTCTTGGTATAGAGACCTTGTGCATTACCTGCAGTCAAGGTTGTTGCCAGAACATTGGAATTCCAAGCAAAGAAGAGCTCTGCATCTTAAATCGGCCTCCTATCAACTTGTTGAAGGAGTCTTATTCAGAAAGAATTATGACAGGGTTCTCCTCAGATGCTTAGAAAAAGAAGATGCAAAGAAAGTAATGTCAGAATTGCATGACGGTCCTGCTAGGGGACATTATTCAGGAGACACTACAGCCCACAAAATCCTCAGAGCTGTTTACTATTGGCCTACACTCTTCAAG
The DNA here is from genome assembly GCA_001517045.1 of Pseudotsuga menziesii. NCBI lineage: Eukaryota > Viridiplantae > Streptophyta > Pinopsida > Pinales > Pinaceae > Pseudotsuga > Pseudotsuga menziesii. The sequence continues at coordinate 123,084 of LPNX011005620.1, read as the reverse complement.
GATGCACATGCACATGTCAGGAAATTCGATATTTTCCAAAGGTGTGGTGGAAGAAAGCCTAGAGCAGCAGCACCCCTAAAGCTTGTGATGATCATGGAACCATTCGAGCAATGGGGGCTAGATATTATTGGAGAAATAAAACTGAATTCTTTTCTCCAACACAAATACATTCTGACTGTAATTGATTATTTCACTCGCCGGGTTGAAGCTGTCCCATTGCACAAGATAAATGAAGACGAAGTCATCAGCTTTCTGCAAGATCATATCATGACCAGGTTTGGAGTTCCAATTCGTTAGTTTTTGATAATGCTAAATACTTTTCATCAATTAAATTAACTGCTTTCGCTCATGATAAAGGAATAAAATTGCATTATTCTGCTAACTACTATCCATAAGGGAATGAACTTGCCGAATCCTCTAATAAAAATCTGATTAGAATCCTAAAGAAGACTGTAATAGAAAACCAAAGGAGTTGGCACTCAGCACTACCAAATGCCCTGTGGGCTGATAGAGTCACCCCCAAATCTGCAATAGGAGTGTCTCCATATACCCTTGTCTATGGTAAAGAAGCCATCCTTCCTCCCAATATCATGATACCATCCTCCATACTAGCTCAAGAGTCTAGGGGGTCGGATGATGAAGTTTTACAAATAAGAATATATAATCTCCTGAAAGCAGAGGAGGCTAGATCTAAATCCAAAGAACGCTTTAAGCAACAACAAGAGTCAGTTAAGAGATGGTTTAACAAGCATAAAGCTGGGACAAAAGACTTTGAAGTAGGAGACTTAGTCCTCAAATGGGACCACCCCCATGATGAGAAAGGAAAGCATACCAAATTCCAGCAGTTGTGGGTAGGCCCTTTTCAGATTGCAGCCAAGCTTGGTCCTTCTACTTACAAGTTGCAAGATCTGCAGGGGTGGGAGGAGAACCTACCAGTAAATGGTTTGGTTCTCAAGCCTTATTTTTCCTGAGTTTGTTTGATTTCTTCTATCTTGTATATAAATAATTCATTTGGCTGTCTTTTGAGTCATGTTTTTTAGCTTGTTTTGTTGATTTCAATAAAGGGAGCAAACCTGCGGTTGCATGAGGAACATCCAAAATTTATGGGTTTGATGAACGTTTTGGTATCAGACTGTGTGTTGTTGTTTATATGAAAGAAATTCTTACAGTTTAGCAGTTTTCTCAAATAGCTCCGTGTGCATTGGAGTCCTGCTTAACCCCTGTGAAATAAACCGGATTCCAGGAGTCCAGAATACTATGTTGATGCTCCATCCACGTCACACTTAAAATGTCTAGGGGATGACAGCAGAGGACCCATGGAAAGAAGCAAGGTGACCAGTATATTAAATATAAATGATCCCATGCCAAGAAACAAATGCCAAAAGGCAGATAAGAACTAAGGAACTCCTATGAAAAGCATCATACATCAAGGCAGATGCTGAATCATAAATACTAAATTGCCAAAAGATCCTTTCCATCCGTGAGCTTAAACTTGAAGTACACCACTCACACAAAAGGACACTATGGTATAGAGGATCTTGAAGTAAAATTCAGTAAGAAAGGCATGTAAGCAAACTCATATGAAAAGGGACAAAAGTCCAAAAGCACAAGAAAAAGTGTTAAAATGGCATGGGAATGAGGAACAAATGAATATTTCTGTTTACCATATGCTACAATCCTGTGGTGTCCAAAGCTATTAGACACCTGAAGACAAAGGTAATAATGAAACTCATCCTCTGGCCTCAGCATAGTTATCTGGACTTAACCATTCTGGTTTCCACTCTCCCTAAGTGGACTGTCATCAATGATTAAGGGTACACACTTCGGTCATTTGAGAAATCCATATTGCTGGAAGAATTCAATATGATGCTTTTGCTGTTAAATAGTCTGTCACTCAAAGGTTAATCGCCCAGAGATCTAGGTTCACCAGGTAATCGCCAGTTGTTGCTGCTACAACTTTTCTCCCCAAATCTCTTAAATTTTGGGCCCCTCCTCATAACTGAATATCGCTTCAGTTTGTTCCATCCTTGATGTTTCTTCGGTCATGCTTTAAGTCTGGATGTTTTGAAAAATTTACATACAGCCTGCTCACAGAATTTGTTTGTGCTTGATTTTTTTTGCAACGGGTCGCATAGTTGGGTTGAGTCTTGCAAGTTGTCTTTTATAGGCCGTCGTTTTGAAAATGAAATGGTCCTTGACTATTGTTAATTTTTAAAGGCTTTCGAACACTTAATTTTTCTGTCAAATCGGCTGTTTTTGTTCTTTTTCCCTCTGCCGTTGCGGCTCCCAAAGTGGTTTAGCATCCAAAGTCCAAATCACTCCGACATCCAATTCATATTTTCCTTCAATTGCTTACCCATAGATTTTACCCTTCCACCATTGCGGATGGGAAAGCTATTAAGCTTCCGATTCGAATGTCTTCCGACGTCCGATTAAGCCCTCTCCCGCCCGTGTTTCGCATCATTTTAGCACTTGTCTTTCCTCCGTTAAGGCTGGGAAGTCCATTTGGCGTCCGACATCAAAGTCACCCGATATTCGATGGATTTTTACCGCCCACAACTTTGAATCGTGCCTCTTAGTCTTCTTTTTCTTCCCGCCGTTGCGACTGAGCCAAGCCTTTGACTTCTGATGTCAGTATCCTTCCGATTTCCACAGTGGTGCACCAGGCCATTTGTTTTTGTGGAGGAGTCGTTTCAGTTTGTATAATCCATCGCTTTGTTTCATAGCACAGTCCCAAATGGATAATACACATGGGTTAATTGCAGGTGTGTGTAAGGAGTTGATGCATGAAGACGTAGAAGAACAGTTTAGAAAAAATCAAAACGACACCGACCAGATCACTGAAAGGGCCCTCGAGGTGGAAGACAAAGTCAATAATGCCAAAGGCACGAACCTGACTGCTGGTCCGTTACTAAAAGAATCATGAGTGCATACAGACAACTCAGAAAAATACGAAATGCTGGGGAGACCGAAAGGTCATGCATGGGGGAAACCTAAATGATTTACTGTTTATTTAAATACTGGAAAGGGGGAAGTTAGAGGGGATTTTTCCCTGAAAAATTTGTAAACTATTTTCTTGTAAGAGGAACTACTTCGTTTTACAGTCAGAAAGTGCAACTTTTGCCTGCTGAAGAGAGCGAAGTGTGGAATGTATCAATGTGACTAAATGAATAATGTTGAAGAGGAACTATTTCATTTTCAGCTGTGTTTCATTTACTGTGAGAGTATTTAACTTCATGAACCTATGTTCTCGTTGAGTGTTCTTCAGTATCTTTTGGGATGTCTTCCACTGTGAGTAATAAATGTTGTTCATAAAATAATCTTCTATCTGGTTGTTTAAATACCTGTAATTGTTCATGTGTCTTGAATGAAGTATTAGCTATCTGTAACTCTTCATAATGCACATACAAAATGTATTACTCACCAATGAATGATAACTCTGCTCCCTAGGGATAGTTTAGGTAGTTAGTTTATTTTTGTGTTGTATGTGTTTTGGGTGCTTGTGAACCTTAAGACGAGAGGTAAGAACCTACGCATCACATTGTGACTGTTCCTCGCATCTTTGGCACCCTGCATTGTTAGTTAGGAACTTGCATATCATATATTAAGTCAAAAATACAAAAACATGGTGGACTGGGCCGCAACCGGTAAAACCCTTTGTTTTGTTACTTTGACCTACGGTAGCCGGACCGTAAACCAGACGAATTCCCTATTCCAAACAGTCAGCGGGATAGTTGGGAACGTTGATTGGGGAGAATCCCTTACTATTGTTTCCTGCGATTTTCGGGGCCTCAACAAGACTACAATGGAAATTTTATCCCAATATTGTCTAAATATGTCATTTATCAAGAACATAAAGGTATTTGGTGCATTTGTTAAACCAAATAATACTACAAGAAACTCATAATGATCATATCTGGTTCTATAAGTTGTTTTGCTAATGCATTCTTCCTTTATCCTCACCTAATCATAACCTGATCTCAAATCTATCTTTGAGAAAATCCTTCTCCTTTTAACTAATAAAAAAATCATCAATTTTAGGTAGAGGATAGTTATTCCTCACAATGACCTTGTTCAATTGCTTGAACTCATTACATAACCTAAGTGTTTCATCCTTCTTGTTTAAAAAGAGTATTACAACCCTTCCAGTTACATCTCTAATTACTTCAACTAATGTGTACTCATTATGTATGGAACTTTATAAATTAGGGAAACACTAAGTCAATAGAGAAATCAATGTCTCTTTTAGGTGGAAAACTTGATATTTCCTCAAACACATCTATGAAATTTTGTAAAATTGGAAAGTATTTCCACACTTGGGCCTTTACATTTTTGTGTCTCTTCTATATGAGTTTCATACAAATGACACCCTTTCTTGAAACATATTTTCAACTGCACAACTAAAATTTCCCCTATGGAAATGTGCCTTGGAATTCCTTTTAATATCTTCTTCTCTCCTTTTTCATCAAGATAAGTGAGCATATTGTTATGGAAATCCAAAATAACATGGAGTGCATCCAATCAATCCATCCCAATATCCACATCAAAGAAACTAACAAATTTGCAAAAATATGGATTCTAATCATACCTAATGGACAACCCTTCATTAACTCGTTGATTTTCCTCTTTGTTCTAGTTTTTTTGTAGTTTGTCTCCTACTTGTAGGACTAGCATGTGGTCTAAGAAACAAATATCCATGGGAATCTTGTTATTTAAAATGTAAATTCGGAATATATTCTTCATTGTATTATTTGTATTATTATTATTGTATTTTATTGTATTCTTATAGTACTTCCTTTAGGGGATGTCAATATTATAATTGGTCATGTAAAGAATTAAGGAAAATATCCATTGTAAGTCATGGAAATAGTCCCCAAAATAATATTGTAAAATATATTTTTTCATCCCCCCTAGGATAGGTCTTCCCAGTAAGGTCCAAAAGTCATCCTTATTAGACCAAAATGTCACACACATAATTAGTATAAATAGGGAGGCACCCTCCCTCATTTGTACACGATACAAGATCAAGTAAGTTCACTCAAAGGAAGAGAAAGAGTACAAGTTCACTGGTGAAAAAATAAGAAGAAGCACTAGAAGACATCTTATCTTTGGTTTTTCTCTCTTTGACATCTAACATTGTACTAATTGACAAATTTATACTGAAGAAGTTGTTGGGTTTTCTCCCGTTTGGGTTTCCGATGATAAAATATTTTGTTTATATATTTTATGTTTTTCTTCTCTATCTTTTAGTGATCCTAGTATATTATATTAAAGATATAATATATTTGAATTAAACTACAAACTTTAACAAATCTAAGCCATCAAATCACCCAGGGATCACATTTGGAATATGAAACACCAACCCTTATCATGGCTATATTTTAAGTCTCTAATGCCATCTACCTTGTGGGGTTTGAACTGGGGTCACCATGTTGATTGAGGCTTGTTGAAACCAACTATGTTAGTAGGATTTCACTCCTAATTGTTTTAGTTTCTAACTAAACAATCTATTATTTATGATGCATTCTTCTCTTTAGTTGAAATATTTCAACCAAATTAGGATCAATATAAATATGAATTGCTCCTAAATCAATTAAAATGGAAATAGGTTGATTGAAAATATTAACTTCAAATTAAATCATATTGGATTGATTCTCTACTTGTCTATTGTCTAAAGATGCATATATTCTAGAAATGCTTATGGCCATGACCTGCACTATAGTTTATTCTTCACTTTTGTGCACAATTGTCGTTATGTATCTTCTACAAGAATAATTTCTATACTAGTGATCTCCTTCACATCCCTGGAACTTGGGTTGATACCCTATTAATTTTACTTGTGACTCTAGCATCCTAGGCTCATGTTGAGTCATATTTATTTGCTAGTATGATTTGGAATAATTTATGAATAAATATGGTTTAAATCCTTTATTCCTTTGATCCTACTTATCTCTCCTCTTATATCTCTAACAATTTTGAAATTCATCATTACATTTGCTCTAATCATACATGTATTTTTATTTACGATTTACTTCTCAAGCTGAATTCAATATCTACAAAATGAAGTTAATCCACTAAAAAATATCAATATATTTTCGTTCACTTCTTTGACAAACCCAACATACCTAAGAAATTTCAAAAACTTGAGTTCAAATATTTCCTCCATCTTCTTCTCTTAATAACACTAAGATAAATACTTCTGTTGAAAATGTCTCTTGAACGACTTCCATGAGATCCTCTTTTCACTGATATGTCTCACTTGGACTAGTTTATCCCACCAAATGGAAGTATTTTCCAACAAAATGTTGATGGAAATTATCCTCCACATTAGAAGAAAATAAATGTAATTGGATATGTTTATTCCCAATAATCAAGCTTTATCATCTTCCCCGTTCTTGTTCTCACCATCAAAATTTGGTGGATTAATTAATCTTCCTCATCTCTCTGTGAAATTCATGTTCCACATATCTTGTTTTATGATATCTAACTGGAAAACATTCTAGGCTTCTCTTATACTCTTCAAATGAGTAGGAATTCACATCTACATGAGGTGGCACACAGTGATGTTTATGGCTCCAAGTAGAATTCCTATAATTCCTAGATATTTCATATGATCTCTTCTTGGATTATTCTCTATATTCTTTCTCATGAAATACAACTGATCCAAATTACACTTTCCTTTGCAATAACTTTAAACTATGCATCAATTGAGTATTCAATTGATTTTTTTGATGACTTTGAGCCCTCAACATTCTTTCATTGTCTTATATACAAATCTACACCTCCATTTTAAAACTTTTCATGATTTCCAACACCTTTATTGGTTCATTATTGGTTCAATTCCCATTAGACTCTATTTCCTCATTTCCCATACTAATAATTTGTCCTCGGGCTTCTTCTTCAATCATGTATGGAAGTTCCCCTTCTACGATGTTGATTCTTTACTTCTATTTTGAACTCTACACTATATATAGATCTAATGCAAACTTGTAACCTATAACATGTAGTAGATTGTTGTAACCTATATCTACAAAGTGTTCAAGAAATGAATTTGCTAGACAACTTTATTTCAAAAATGTAGTAAAATTTTTCACACATATATGTAAATATTATGGGATTACTCATTTGAAAATTTATCAAATAAGGCTACAAGTCCCTCTTCTACTCAATTTTTAGTGTTTGAAATTCAAGCAATACTAAGAGGGTGGGGGGGACAGGGGGAGTGGGGGGTTGAATGAATATTGATCTATCTTATTGAATTTTTACCACTTTTAAAAATAAAATAAACAATATAAATAGAACACACAATATTATCGTGGAATCCCAATTGGGAAAAAAAACAACACTTTCTATTACTGCAAAATTATATTTACAAATAGTTTGCAAGAACCAACTTGTTGGATGCACCAACACCCAAGTTTTTCAGCTACAAATGAATTATTTTCCAAAATTGTGTTTACCAATAACAACTAGAAGGAGGCTACGACCCTCTACAGGCATGCATCCTGTCCTTGTGTCCCCTAACCACCCTTATATGATAACTCGATCTTCGACTTCTGTACACTTATGGATCTTTCAATAAATATACAAAGATGCTTGTTTGAAGGTTTAAATATTTGCTTATATACCCTCAACCATGCCTCTTTATATAATAACCATGTATCTTCATTGTGACTCGTCACAAATAAACAAATCATAAAATAACCTCTTCGTTACAAAAAGTGCGACTCAATAGTGGGATAATGCATCACTCTGACTTTGCAATACTGACTCCGACATATCGATTCTGACTAACAAATACACTTAATATTTTGATATCTGTCAATGATCCAGGCTCCAACTTGGTGACTTCACTATTCCAACTTCTTGACTTTCTAGATTTCCAACTTTGGGAATCAAAAACTCCAAAAATTTAGCATTGGAAGCTAACGCTTCCGAATTCGACTTTCCATCTTTACACATTTCTGACTTTTGGAATGAGAAACTACAAAAACTTAACATTGGAAACTAACACTTCCAACTCCAACTTTCTTCCTACTTTTTGACTTTTCAAATTTCCACCTTTCCAAATTTCGTAATTAGAAAGTCCAAAAACTTAGCATTGGAAACTAACTCTTCTGGCTTTGACTTTTTGACTTTACAGATTTTCGACTTTCCAGATTTTTGACTCTCCAGATTTTTGAATTTCTGACTTTTGGACTCAAAAAATTCAAAAACTTAATTTTCTGACATGTCACTTCCAAATCTGCCTTGCTGACTTTCCAATTTCTCACTTTTCTATTTTCAGATTCAAAAATTCCAAAATCTTTAAATGCCTCACCGACTTTCTGACTATGATATTTTGTTAAGGATTTTTAACATTTTTGTTTTTCCAATATATGCCTATTTCATCAATGTTTCCTTATAATCTTAGGTTGAAAAAAGTTCCAATTTAATCAACAATATCCCCATCTAGAATTGATTGGAAACATCTTTCTTTGACATCAAAAAGGAACTTTTTCTCCCCCTTTGACAACAATGACAAATTTTCGAGAACCCCCCCCCCTCCCTGTAATGTTGCTCCATTTTTCTGTATACCTTCATAATTATTGACCTTTTTAATGCTAAATAAAGTGTCTCGTAGTATTTTACTAATATTCCACATGTTTTTTTTAAATCACTCCCCCTGTGCGCATGTCTCCCCCGGTCAACATTTATCTTTTTCTTGTGATAGGTTTTAATCCTTTTAATTAATTTTTAGTGATCAGGGATAATCCCCAATTTCTACCTAAGATAGAAAAATGATTCTCCATGTAATGTATTAGTAAAAATTTCTACAATTTGTGTGGAAATTGAACCCAAGTGATATAACAATTACACTCACAAAATTGCTAATGAAACATGCAAAATTACCATCAAAGGAGACTGAAATTGGAGCATAACACTAATCTATATTGAATAAGTGTAAAATAGCTAAACTTGTGAATTCATAGTCTGCTGCAATATATAATTACATGAGAGATTCTAATGCATAAGGATTCCATTCGAATTAGTCAAAAAGTAGTCTTACTAAATCTAGTCAAATCCCCCATAGGTGCATAAAGCAGTTTCCAAATCCACATAAAGGCTCACAAATTAGAAAAGTCAAGTAGACAAGATAATAAGGGATGGAAATACAAATCATACATTCTTTTATTAGGAGAAAAGGATGGAGGATGATGTGGGAAGAAAACAAGTCAACTACACCTAATCTTGCTTTCCCTTTTTCCTTAATTCTCAATAAAACATGCAACTTTGCAGAAAAAGCAGATATGCACTTTGGAGGATCTGGAATAAAATAGAAATTATAAATATGGTTTCCAAGAGGTTTCCCAAGCACTCCATTACTCATTTTTATCAAGTGTTGACTTCTATGACATGTATAAGGCAACTAGCATATAGTGGAAATAGGAGACTAGGTAACTAAGACAAAAATGATTTAATTAACGTCTAAGGTAGGTAACTATGGGTTGATTATTCTAACACTCCCCCTTAAGACTGAATTTATGAGTAAATATCAGAAAAATATAGGGCCTAGAAACAAGGCTTAGTCACCATTTACATACTGCATGTCCATTTAACCAAAGAAAGAGACAAAAACCCGGTGGGAAAATCCTCCCTTAAACATGGACAGTAAAACAAAATTTGAAAATATTGTCATCAATCATGATTCACAGCATGATCAACAATCCCCAATAGTTATTTGATATTGCTGAATGTATTCTCACAAAAAACTTTGGTGAATATGTGTGCTACTTGTTCTGAAGATGCATAGAAGAGTAGGTGAATGGTGCCATCATGCACAAGCTATCTGATGTAGTGCATATGGATCTCAATGTGTTTGGTTCTTTGTATCTGAACTTGATCATTGTAGATTCCAATGGTTCTCTGATTATCACAATAGATAATAGTTGAAAACTCTAATTCGAAGCCACACTCACCAAGTATTCCCTGCAACCACAAACATTGAGTTGCTGCATTTACAACTCCTTTGTACTCTTCTTCTGTAGATTAGAGTGCTATGGCACTCTGCTTCTTGATTGACCAGCTAATTGTTCTTTCTGCAAGTATGAACACATACCTTGATGTTGAATTTCAATCTGTGTTGTCACCTGCCCAATCACTGTCAGTAAACCCAATAAAATCAAGATCAGATTTAGCTTTGTAGAATATCCCATGAGTTCTTGTTCCTTGAACAATGTTAAGAATCCTTTTGGCTGCTCTCCAATGGATCTCATGAGGCTGATCCATGTGTCTTGAAGCCACACTAACTGCATAAGATGTATCAGGTCAAGTGTGTGTAAGGTAAAGCAAACACCCAATCAACTGCCTATATAGTGTATTATTTACCATAGGAGAAGAACTTGCTTTTTCAAGCTTAACTCCTGAAAGGAAGGGAGTATTGCTTGGCCTTCAATATTTCATGTTGAACTTGTTCATCAAATATAAGGCATACTTGGACTGATTTAATTTGATTCCATGTTGGGATTGATCAATTTCGAGACCCAAGAATTGGATCAAGAATCCTAAATCAGTCATAGAAAATGCATGGTTCATTGCATCCTTCAAGGAGGCAATCTCTTTCTTTGAACTTCCTATAATAAAAAGGTCATCCATATACAAGAAAATAATAATCAAATAACCATGAATCAGATTCAAATAAACATTAGGATCAAACTTGCATCGAACAAAACTCAATGACAGCAGAAATCCATCAATCTTGGCATACCAAGCCCTAGGGGTTTGCTTGAGCCCATATAATGATTTCTTTAACCTGCACACAAAAGATGGATTAGAAATATACCCTTGAGGTTGCTGCATGTAAATATATTCAGTGAGATCTCCATTTAGGAAAGCACATTTCACATCCATGTGATGTACCTCCCACTGTTTCGAAGCTGCAATGGCTAAAGCTAGCCTTATGGAGTCCATCTTTGCCACTGGTGCAAATGTTTCATTGTAGTCAATACCATGTACTTGTGAGTAGACCTTGGCTGCCAATATTTCCTTATATTTCAAAGGTGAACCATAAGCAGAAAACTTACTCTTTAAAACCCACTTACATTGAACTAGCTTCCTCCCTGGGGGAAGATCAACCAGTTCCCAAGTGTTGTTCTTCTGGAGAGAGATGAATTCTTCTTTCATGGCTGTTTCCCATATTGGATCATGTGATGCATATTCATATATCTGTGGGTCTGATTCAACAATCAGATAGAACTTCTATACAAACAAAGGGTCTTTCATACATAGGGCACTCTCAAACAGAGATCTAGTCCTCCTAGGGTCACTAGGATTTCCAGCTAGTTCCCCAGCTGCATGAATGGTATTTGCTGCCCATTTTGGTCTTGTAGGACTATCAAGATATTCAATTAATTCATCATTATCAGAAAGATCAGAATCAAAAAACTCATTTGTCTCTCCACTTACATTCAATGGATCTGGTGGTGAAGAAGACTCTCCAACTTCAACTGCTACTAAAGGCTCTTCTTGGAACTGGACACTTCTTTCAATGAAGGATTTGTTAGTGCTCAAGTTTATCAGATTGTACCCTTTTGAATCTTCAGAATACCCAAAAAATAGGCACTCTTGGCTTTGGGGCTGCAAAGCCTTTCTCTTTTCAGTTGGAATTCTAGCCCAAGCCTTTGAGCCAAAAATATTGAAATGGGTCACATCTCGCTTATGCCCACTCCAAGCTTCGAAAGGATTCATACCATCAAGCTGTTTATTAGGAACCCTATTATGGATGTAGGATGCACAGTTTATAGCCTCGGCCCAAAACTTTGGTGGAAAATTATTAGCCTCCATCATGCGGGTCGCCATCTGCTTCAGTGATCTGTTCTTTATCTCAGCAACACCATTTTGTTGTGGTGTGTAAGGGATTGAATGCTGCATCTAAATACCTACATATTTACAATATAGAATGAACTCAGAATTGACATACTCACCACCATTTTCATATCTTAGGATCTTGAGTCTCCTCCCAGACTGGTTTTCAACCAAGGCCTTAAAAACTTTGAAGAGGTCAAATACTTCAGACTTATGCTTTAGGAAGTAAACCCAACAATACCTGGAAAAGTCATCTATGAAGGTCAGTACATATTTTTCTTGACTCATGGACATATGAGGAAATGGATGAGAAACATCACTATGGATCAACTCAAGAGGTGCAGAGGTTCTCTCATGACTAACTCTCTCAAATTTGTGCTCTGGGTGTTTTCCTAGGATACAACCTAGACATACTCCCTTGGAAAAAATAATCTTTGGTAACCCTATGACCATATTTTTTTCACTCAAATCAGAAAGATACTTATAGTTAAGATGGCCAAATATTTCATGCCAAAGCTTGCTTGCCTCATTAGCATGAATCAGAAGAGCAGAGGGGTTTGAGTAGGGTAGAAAATGGGAAAACATGTATACCTTTGACGTGTGATCAACAAAACCTTTTGCTATGAATTTGCCATTCAAAATCTCTATGATTTCAACATCATCAGGGGAGAAGATGACCTTCTTTGGAGACCTTGTGTGAGTCATCTGATACACTGACAAGAGGTTAGAGGCAAGACCTAGAACATACAACACATTATTGAACTTACCATGGTCAAGATCAATCCTTCCTTTTCCCAAACTGTCAGTGAGAGAGTCGTCTTCGAGAACTATTGGTGGACCTTTCAACATGTCAAGAGAGGAGAATGCCTCCTTTGTCAAAACCATATGTCTAGAAGCTCCAGAGTCTATGATGAAGCTAGGTGAGCTTGATGTGCGAGCAACCAAAGCATGTACTCTCTATCTATCCTCTGAATTCGATCCTCCTTCCCTCTTCTTTGAGAAATCAGGAAAGGAGATGTTATTCTTCTCCAGAAGTTGGGTCAACATGGGAATTTTATTTTTCATAAAAGAGCTCTCAGGATGATATCCCTTACTGCAGTATGCACACTTACTCATTTCTCCTTTGTTCTTCTTGGAGCCTTATGGATCCTCTTGAGACTCGTTCTTGTCTTTCTTTTGCTTAGGTGGATTCTTAGCTTTTTTCTTGGCTTTCGAATCCACCCTTGAATCTCCAGCAACAAAATCTTGGTATTTGGAAGGTTTGATGGTGCCCATCATCACCAATTTATCTTGTTCCTGTGTGAGGGATTCCATGAACTCTACAAGCTTAGGCATCTTCCAAGCTCGAGCTGTCAACTTGGTGGCATGGAAGGTCGAAACAAACACTGAATATTTAGGACCAATATTTGAGAGTATGGCCAAAACTAGTTGCTCCTCCTTCTTTTCAATCCCACATTGTTTTAGATACAAAACAAGGGATTTAAACTTGGGAAAATAGAGTTGCAAGGATTCAAAGTTGCCAGGACTTAAGGAGATCAGTTCATTCTCAATTTTATGTCCTCTCACCTCATCTATCTTACCAAATATATCTAAAATATTCTTCCACACTTCATTAGGTTATGTCAATCTATCAAGATGGAAGAGGAGGTCTCTTGAAATGCTCAGACACAAAAGACGATAGGCCACATCCCTCTTGTTGTGCCATTTTATTTTCTCTGTAGCTGCATTGGCCTCTGCCTTAGTTTCCATAGTCACCCTATATATAACTTTATCTATCAACAATATCTCCATCTCAATTTTCCATTCAGAGAAATTAAATGGATTCAAGATGATCTTCTGAGATTGGTCCATAGCTCAGAAACTGTGTCCTTCAGTCAGCAGAATATGCTCCCAATCAAGATGTCGAACCTACAATAGCAATATGGAAGGAGAGAAATTGATCTAAAATGGATATGATACCATGTGGAAATTGAACCCAAGTGATAGAACAATTACACTCACAAAATTGCTCATCAAACATGCAAAATTACCATCAAAGGAGACTGAAATTGGAGCATAACACTAATCTGTATTGAATAAGTGTACAATAGAAAACCTTGTGAAGTCATAGGATGCTACAATATATAATTACATGATATATTTTAATGCATAAGGATGCCATTTGAAATGTAAAAAAGTAGGCTTACTAAATCTAGTCAAATCCCCCATAGGTGCATAAAGCAGTTTTCAAATCCACTTAGAGGCTCACGAATTAGCAAAGTCAAGTAGAAAAGATAATAAGGGATGGAAAGAAAACTCATACATGCTTTTATTAGGAGAAAAGGATGGAGGATGATGTGGGAAAAAAACAAGTCAACTACACCTAGTCTTTCTTTCCCTTTTGCCTTATTTCTCAATAAAACATGAAGCTTTGCAGAAAAAGTAGATATGCACTTTGGAGGATCTGGAATAAAGAAGACATGCTAAATATGGTTTCTAGGAGGTTTCCCAAGCGCTCTATGACTCAGTTTTAGTAAGTGTTGACTTCTATGACATTTAGAAGGAGACTTTCATAGAGTGGAATATAGGAGACTAGGTAAATAAGACAAAAATGATTTAATTAATGTCTAAGGTAGGTAACTATGGGTTGATTATTCTAACAGTTTGTTCCTTGGTATCAATATACTCCAATTTAACCACTTTTTGAGACACTTCTCTCTCAAAAAATGATATTTTATTGGGATATGTTTTGTCTTAGAGTGCATACTAGGATTTTCGGATATGTTTATAGCACTTGTGTTGTCACAATGTATCACAACTGAGTCCTCATAATTCATAACTAGATATTCTAATGTTTGTTTCATGCAAATGAATTGAGTACAACATGATGGAGCCGCAATATGCTCAACTTGTACTGTAGAAAGTGAAATGAAGGACTATTTTTTGCTTAACCATGTCACCAAGCAATCTCCTACATAGAATGCTGCTCCACTAGTGCTTTTTCTATCATCAATACTTCCTTCCCAATATGCATCAGTGAATTCCCTCATAGTGAAGTTATTTCTTTTTGGATACCATAATCCATAAATCATAGTACCTTTAAGATATATAAGATTTATTTTTACTGCAATCACATGTGTTTCTTTTGGGGTTGATTGGAATTTGGAAACCAAACCTATAGCCTCCATTACATCTAGTCTTGTAGTTGTTACATATAATAAAATCCCAATCATTGGCCTATAAATAGTATGATCTACTTCTAAATATTCATCATCCTTTCTCAATTTACAACCAGTGACCATAGGAGTACTAATAGGTTTGGAGTCTTCCATTTGAAAATTTTCAATGTCTATTTGATATACTTAGTTTGAGTGATGAAGATACTATTTTCTAATTGAGATACTTGTAAACCTAGAGAGAATGTTATTTCTCCTAACATTGACATTTCAAATTCCTTCTTTATTTCTGAAGCAAAGTTTACTCTCATAATTTGTAGATGACTTCCAAATATGATATCATCTACGTAGACAACAACAATGATCATATTTTTGTTTTCAAACTTTATATAGATTACTATTAGTGGCCCCTCTTCTATATCCTTTCTTCTTTAAATATTTTTCAAGTCTCGAGAACCATGCTCTTAGAGCTTGATTGATACCATAGAGTTCCTTTTTTAGTTTGCACACATAATCTCTATTTTCTAATAGAGGAAAACATTCATGCTATTCAATATAGACTTCATATTCAAGTTCTCCATTAAGGAATGCAGATTTTACATCCATTTGGTATACTTTGAAATTTTTGTAGCATGCAAATTCTAAAAACATTATAATGGCTTCAAGTCTTTCCATAGGTGCAAAATTTTCTTCAAATTCAACACCTTCTTCTTGAGCATATACCTTGCATACTAGTCTGACCTTGTTTCTTATTACTTGACCATCCTCATTGAACTTGTTCTTGAAAACCCATTTGGTCCCAATAATGATTTATTCCTTTAGGTCTTGGAACAAGTTCCCAATTTTTTTTTTCTATATTTGATCCATCTAATCATTCATAGCACTAATCTAATCATCATCTTTTCTAGCTTCTGTAAATGTCTTTGGCTCAAATAATGAGAGTAATTCTTGTTCTTCAAATAGTAGTTGTCTTCTTGTTTGGTCTCCTGCATCCTTTTCACCTATGATTAAGGTTTCATTATGATTCGTTTGGATTCTTCTAGATGGATTTCTTGTATCAATTCTAGGAGGGTCTTCATATTTGATTTCATGTGCTTCTTGATATTCCTTTTCTTATTGTTCTAAAGTCTCCTGCTTTTGAGAATCTTCATCTATCTCTTCATCATCCACACTTTCTTGGATTTGTATTCTTCTTATATTGGTGTCATCAATAGTTACATTTTCACTTTCTATGATCTTGTGTAACCTTATATTGTAACATATGTATTTCATTTTGATGGAACAATACCCAAGAAATATGCCTTCATCTATTCTAGAGTCAAACTTCCCTAGATTATCATCCTCTTTTTTTTATGTAGCATTTACTTCCACAAACTCTAAAATACTTAACTAAAGTTTGTTTTCCAAACCGTAGCTCATAAGGACTTTTTCCACTATTTACTCTGAGTTGTCCTATGTTTCGTACATAGACATCTGTATATACTGCTTCTCTCCAATATCCATGACAAAGTTTTGTTTCATTAAGCATAGTTCTAACCGATTCTTGGATAGTCCTATTTTTCCTCTCAACGACTCCATTTTGTTGAGGTGTTTTGGGGGTTGAAGATTACTTTTTGATTCCATGAGTTTCACAATACTTATTGGATTCATTTGAGGTGAAATCACCACCATTTTCTTCATTTTCAATGATTTCTTTGAAGTATTTGAACTTCATAAAGGCTTATGATTTTTCTTTAGAAAATTCCACCCAATTCATCCTTGTATAATCATCGATTAATAACATGAAACAATACTCACCTTGAAATATTTTAGTGATTGTAGGTCCACAAATACTAGTGTGATATATTTCTAATGGCTAAGAGGTTGTATGCTCTTTGACCTTGAATATTGTTCTTGTTTGCTTCCCTTGCAGACAATGTCTACAAACATCATTTGGTGGTTTTATGATCTTTGGAAAATTCCTTAAAGCTCCCTTCTTACTTAATTTTATAAGATTGTTTAAGTTCAAGTGCCCCATCCTTCTAGATTCCATAGAAAACTTTCATCAATTTGACTCATATAGAATTTTTCTTCATTTTCTAGAATATACACATTGCTTGGAGTTCTCACAGTAGTCTCGAAAAGTTTTCCTAAATATTTTCTTGTAATTTCACACTTCTTGGAGTCAAATATACATATGTGTCCTTGATCACATGTTTGGCTCACACTTAAGAGATTAGGTTTTAATTTCTTTATAAGAAAAACATTTTTAGCTTTCATTTTGTCTTTGAGAACCACTGTATCCTTCCTGATAATTTTATAGGATAAATTATCTCCAAAAGTGAATTTTCCTTTTTCATTTCTTTTTAGGCTTATAAACTTGTTTGGATCTCCTGTCATGTGTTTTGAGCATCCACTTTCCACATTCCATATATTTTGTTTTTATCTTGCACATAGAGCTATTGAACATTTCACATCTTCCTTCTTCCAAATCTTCCTCTGCTCATTACCTTGATATTTTGTGGTGTCATTCTCCATAAGGATCACTAGTTTACAATTTCTAGCTATGTTCCCTTCGTTACCATATTTGTAACATTCTATATGATAAATCTATAGAGGAGAAAAGGAGTTATGGTTTCGTCCTTTTGGATTGCTTCTAGTAACATTCTTTTTATAGAAAAGAGATTGTGATGTAATTTCTTTACCAATAGGAATCACTAGTTTACAATTTATATCTATATGTCCTTGGTTACCACACTTGTAACATTCTATGCCATACCTCAGTAAGGGTGCAAAAGAATTCCACTTTCCTCCTTGAAAAACACTATAATTTCCATTATTTTATAGATATTTCTGATTATGTTTTTAGTGTGCTTTACATTCCACTACTTTATGTCCAAAATTGTTACATACATAACAATTTCCCAAAAAGAGTTGTTGATGTTTGCTGAGCACATTATCTGTCCTGCTTTCATTTTGAGAAGGAGAATTTTTTTGGACTATATTCATTTACAACCAGTATTATAAGTGCATTAGAATAACTTCTTTTATTTCCTTCATTTATGAAAATGATTGTTCTGACTTCTTTCCTTTTTCGTAATCTACTCTAGTTTTACTACTGGGTGATATTTGGCAACTTAGGATGTCATCTAGAGTTTTTGTGTTTCTCTTAAACTTTGATTGAAATGATTATTCATCATTATTGCTTCAAAGAAACATCATTTCATATTCAAACTTTTCTAAATATTTTTCTCTTTTCTTGAGCTACCGTTCTAGATTGTTTTCAACCTTTTTGGATTCTTTAAAGATGATTGTTTAAGTCAGAAATAATTCTTTCTGCATCATTGTTTTTCTCCTCAAATTATGTCAGATGAATTTTGAGTTTTTTGTACATCCTCTTATACTTCCCTAATTATTCAAGAGCACTTATAAGTTCTTCTTCAATATCTACCACACCTTCTACTTCTTCTTTAGATATTATGCTGTCTATTCCCTTGAATAATAGTCATTTTCACTAGACTCATTTGAGTAGCTATCATCCATGGAATACAAGTTTTTCTTTTTTTTTCTTAAGTTTGTTCTTGTATATTGTTTTACTCTTTTGATCTTTCTTATGACTGCAAGTTTCGTCATCATCACTATCCTCTTGTTTTGGGTAAGGAGATTTTGAGTCATAGTGACCAATATTTCCACAATTAAAACATTTCAAGGGTAGATTTCCTTTGTACTTTCTAGTACCTCTCTCAATTTTATTGATAAAAAGAGCTTCTTCATCATCTAAGTTTTTTGAGTAGTTGTTGGATAAGGCTTCATACTTCTTTGGCTCTTTTGAGGCTTTAAATGCTTCCTTTTTTCTTGATGGTCCATCTAGTCCTGTTCTCATCTCATAGGCAATAAAGATCCCATGTAGTTCATCTACTGTCATAATTTCAATATCATCTCGTTCTTCTAAGGTAGACACCTTTGAGTCACATATCATTGGTATGGTTCTTAATACCTTTTTCAACAACTTCTTTTTCCTTTGTTTCTCCTCCCAAGATTCTAATAGCATTAACAATTTCATCTTTTGAAGATATTTTGTAATGTCTATCTCTTCTTTCATTTTTAGAATTTCAAACTACCCTTTGTATGTTTGAATTTTGGATTGTTTGAATTTATAAGATCATTCGTAAACAGTTTTTATTTTTTCCCAAGCATGTTTGGATGTCTTACATTGCATAAATTTAACAAGCACTAATTTTGTTAATCCATTTAATATTGCATTCAAATATTTTGAATTTAATTCATATTGATCTAATTCATCTCTATCGATAGGTAGGTTGTCTGGTACTTTATACTCTTTTTCAACACAAATCCAAACCTTGCATCCAAGAGACATTAGATGGCATCTCATTCTTATACTCCAGAATTCATAATTTTCTCTTATAAATAATGGAGGTATGTTGGTAGCTAACCCTTTGTGTTGATCCATAGTGATATGTAATAGGATCTTCCTTCTAGTGATTTAAACTATAGTAAAGGATCCCACTCTAATACCAATTTTTTGAAATTCAAGCAATAATGAGAGGGGGGTGAATAAGTATTGATCTATCTTATTCAATTTTTATCACTTTTAAAAATAAATTCAACAATAGAATCCCAATTGGGAAAACCACCAACACTTTCTATTACTGTGAAATTATATTTATAAATAGTTTGTAAGCACCAACTTGATGGATGCACCAACACCCAAAATTTTCAGCTACAACTGAAGGATGAACCAACATCTTGTTTACCAACAACATGTGGACAGAGGCTAGGACCCCCTTCAGGATTGTAGTATGTCCTTGCACCTCCCAACCACCCTTATATTATAATTTGATCTCTGACTTTTGTACACCTATAGATCTTTCAAACAAAGTATAGAGACACTTGTTTGAAGGTTTAAATATTTATTTATATACTGTCACCCCTTCATCTTCATAGAATAGTCATGTATCTTCATTGTGACCCTTCACAAATCAACAAATCATAAAATAACATCTTTGTTACAAAAAATACAAATTAACAATGCGATACTGCATCACTCCAACTATGCAATCCCGAATCCAACATACCAATTACGATGAACAACTACACTTTATATTTTGAGATTTGTCAATGATCTTGACTTCAACTTGTCCATTCCGTCCTTTCTACTTTCCGACTTTCCGACTTTCCGACTTTCAGAATCATAAACTCCAAAAACTTGGAATTGGTAGCTAACTCTTCCGACTTCGAATTTCTGATTTTATGACTTTCGGAATCAACAACTTAGCATTGGAAAATAATGCTTCCAAAGATGAATTTCTTTCAACTTTCTGAATTCCTGACATTCAAAATCATAAATTCCAAAACCTTAGAATTGGAAACTAACGCTTCTGACTCCTACTTTCTAAATTTCCAACTTTACAGATTTTTGACTTTCCAACTTTCAAAGTTGGAAACTCCAAAACCTTAATGTTGTGACATGCCACTTTTGACTCCACCTTGTTAAATTTTTGACTTCTGAATTTCTGACTTTCAGTGTGAAAGTCCAAAATATTAAACCGCCTCTCCGACTTTTGTCTGTGATTTTTTGTTAAAGATTTTTAACATTTTGTCTCTTTCAACCTATTCCTGTTTCATCAATATTTCCTTATGATGTTTGGTTGACAATAATTCCAATTTAATCAACATATAGGACTTGTAATACTCCTCTATCATAATATTGTTAATCATTATTTTCAACGACTATATCCTTTCTCCTTTATGAGCTCAGAGATGAAAGTTACAACTTTTCAAAGTTTGCTAATTTCCCCACTTTTGAACTATTCATGTAGTTACACTTAATATTGGGGACCAACTTATAAGCCGTGTACAAGAAAATTTGGAAATAAATGAAATTTTTTCATACTAGCTGCTGATAGACCATTTGATTCTAAGTAATTGAGCACTTTCATATTTCTGATCCTTTGCTCCATTCAATTTCTGTTAAATTTTGGAATTGCCAATTTTTAACTTTTGCACTTTTTTTCTCAATCTTAGAATTTTAAGAAAAAACTTCAATCTTTCAAACTAATAATTTTTGAAAAATATTCCATTAAGCAAATTTTTTTAGCTTGTTGAGAAGGTAAAATGTCAAGTTCATAATTTTTTCTGATTTGGACATATTGGGTCACTTTTACCTCCATGTTTTCCAAAATCATAATTGTGTGCACCCAAATAGTGGATTTTAGTTTTCTTGTGCACCTATGGTCCATACCCTTTGGGATCTGTTCAAAATTCACCTAGTGTTTTTCCCTAGACAACAACTACGCCACAACAATTTTATCCCCAATAAATACCTCGTCAAGTGACTATATACGAGACTTCTAAAGTTATTATTTCTCAATTTCTAAAAAAATTGAGCGGAATGATCATATGCCCTTTCAATCAATCTTCCAGTCATTTTCATCCCTTAAAAAATCCCAAAGTTTTAATCAATTTTGAGTTATTATGATCGTATTATAGCCAAAATAAAATTTTGTCTCTAGACTGTTTTATACTTTTATGTACTATTGATGTGGCATGACATGTGGTTATCTATGTGGAAGTGGGGTCCTACATGTCAACACTAGGTGTGTCCATGTCATTTATTTCCTATGCCATGTTATATTCCATCAAAGGAATATTCCAAATCATCAAGATTCCTTAGGATTCTAACAACACAATTTAAACCTCTACAGCAAGAATCTTGAGAATAGTCAGGATCAACTAATCTCAAATCGCAAAATGATAGAGGTCATTCTAGTAGCGCAACATGTGTGAGTTCCTATAAGTTCACTTGCATGAATGGTACAAATTTCACTATTTTGTGGACTTGGATTAATCTCAGTCATTTGTGACAATACTCCTCAATATAAGCCATGATCACCATTATGTGCTTGAATAATCTAGCATTGTCTATCAAAACTTGCATAACTAATTTAAACCATTCGCGGTAAGAGTCCATGTGTTGAGTCTGCACATCTCCATTTGTGCGAATGGTCACAATTTCACAATGAAACATGTGTGATTAAATCTTATTCATTTGTGGGAGAGGTACCCTCATTATCCTTTGATCAAATTCCCTTGCATGAATGGTGTAGATTTTTTCATCTAACCTTATCAATGAAATTTGGCTTGTTTGTTGGTAAGCTTCGACATTGTTGTGTTGTGCGAACAATGTAGATTTATAGAGAGAACTTGCACAATCCAATATGAGTTGTTTATCATATAATTTTACTGTCATCTATCATAAAAAGAGTATAAATAAGCAATAAGAGAGTAATCCATGCCTTAATAATGAATAATATATATGAATGACAATCCTCTTCAAGGGAGGAACGTCCTTACACAATGTACTGTGTACCCAAGACAAGATAATATACAATGCTTGCTCAAATGAAAATATCTCCTTCCTATATATAGGAGACAACGGTGTATAATAAAAACTAATAGACCCAAGCCTACATCAATAATATATAATACATCACCATATAGGGTGTAAAGTGCCACACTATAGGGGGAACTGTGCCCAACATTTGGGGATTAGCATGCCCCTCCCCTTCATACAACTATTTTCCTCAACGCTAGGTAGTTGTGGATGCATCTGCATGAAATCATCATCTTCCCATGCTGAATTTGTAGCTGTTAAGTTGTTTCACTTGATGAGGTACTCAATAATAGCTTTATTTTAAAGTTGTTTGGTCAATTTTTTTATGATTTGGTTAGGTTCCCATATGATTTATGCTTCTTCAAAACTCCTTTGATGGTGATGTTGATATTCCCATAGTTTCATCTTGTTTTCTTACATCATTGGGATTTGGAGAACTGTTTGTCAACACTCTATGTGATTTTCCACTGCTTGAATTGTATATTTTCCTGTCACTGCTTGGACCATTAGTTCCACTTCATTCTTCTAGACATAGGGTTATTTGTAAGGTATGATCATAGAAGGAACACTTCCCATATTTAAGTTAATAGCATTGTTTAAATATCGAATAAGTGGATGACTTATTGGAATATCTTCAAATACCTTGGAAGGATTCTTAAGGACCTTTTGGATATATGACAAAATAGGATCGAGGGATAATTTTAACAACACCCCCAAAATTTATATGTATAATGAGTGGGCAAATATCCCTAATATATAGGAGAAACTTAAGCCCATTTGATCAATAATATAATATGTATATATAATGTTTTCGCTAATCTTTCCTTCTATTATAGAATCTTGTAAAATTTTGGTGAATCTTTCACTAATTTATAAGATATTATAGAAACTTGGTGAATATTTCTTTGAATTATAAAATATTGTAAAAACTTGGTGAATCTTCCATTAAATTATAAAACCTTGTAACGTCTTAGTGAATATTTTGTTAGGAATACTCAGCGTTTGATTTTGCAAATTAATAAGGTAGTGCAATAGAAGAGCATATACCAAATATCGACTCTCGCAACTCCTAGACACTCAAATGAACAAATACATGAACGAGGAGAGGAGATATTTATTTATACATTTCACAAGCAGTATTGGATCACTAAAAAATGGCGATGTTGGTGAAACACAAGTACACTAACTATATTTAGGGAAAGTGGGGACTCTATTTTTTTTATCTTGTCCCTCAATGTTCCAAGAGACATGTGGAGACTCAAATCTTGACATACCGACAAAATGAAAGAATTGAACACTTTACACTGTGGAGTGATTATGACACCCACGAACCATTATTACAATGCAGAGTATTATCGAGACCTACAACCTTGGTTTCCCTGTGATACCATTTAACACAAATTATTTTCCTTCCTAGTAAAATTTTAGAAAAATATTCTAAAAATTAAAATTCATTTTTTCCAATGATTGTAACCATTGAACTCCTAATACAACATCATCACTCCCCATTGGGATAGTTTAAACATGACATGTTTGGAACCAATACTCTTAGGATATAATAAAACCCTAATAACATCGAAAGAGCCCTAAGAATAAAGAGTTCCCTAGAATTCAATAGGGCTCAAAAAGCATCCATGATAGAAAGCATGATAAAAGGTGAATTTACAGTATAATAATTGATTATAATTGTGGAATAAACACATAAAAAATGATAACAAGAATACCCTGTTAATTATTGGATAAAAAGCATGATGCAAGTTTGTATTCTTTTATAAATTGCATGTACAACATGCCCCTTAAAGACCTAATATTTAGACAATGGAGATGTTATGCGAAGATTAAAATGTCAAGAAAACTAAGAATGAAAAGTGGAATTTCATTAACTAGAACCTTCACCCCACAAACACAATCCAATGTGGGTGAAGCATTAATCAATGTAGCCTTTATATATCACAAAATATCCCTTAATTTTCCCTCTAATACTAAAATTCAAGGGCTCAAAGAAGGTATCACATGAAATTGACTAAAATTACAGGTGAATGCAACCAGGTTCCCAAATTACAAGGAAAATGGGGGACAAAATAACCCTTGGGAGCCTCCATTACTGAAAATTGGGGGCGAAGAAGTGATTTCACTAGATTTTATCTAGAAATTAGGGGCAAAAGATAGATTGAAGGGATATTTTTCTATGGAAAAAATTGGTCTTTTCATTTTCCTCATAATATAGGAGAGGCTATTCTTTTTGGATTTACTTTTTTTTTCTAATAAAAACTGGGCAAATACATTTTAGCTGAAAAAATCCTTTCCATATAAAAAAATATCCCACCAATTTTCTATAACCCCCTTAATATATACCATGGGATATATATATATACCTTAAAATCATCCATGATATTATCCTTACGTAATTTCCCTTTTTCGAAATTTATTACAATGACAAATTTTTCACTTTTTTCCCAATTTCGACCTTTGACTAGTTGTGATCTCTAGGTCTCCAAATTGGTCCAAATGATCCTAAATATTCACAAAAGGTATATGAATGATATTAAGGTTTGAATATGATTTTCAGGTAAGCTTTATTACCCTCCAAAGGCTTGTTCAAACTTGTTTAATATTCTTTTTGAGGTAGGAATTTTTACTAGTAATTTGGGGTTCTAATCCTCCCACAATGAATACTGAAAATGGATTCCCAAATGAAATAAATACAAATCAAATTTATGAATTGAATAAGGGGACATGTAAATCATATCAATATTAATTCGTATGCATCACCATTCAACTTTTAATGTTTGCTACAACTCTCTTAAATCATATGAAAAAAGACTAGTTTTAACCTTGGGGGGAATGATAGGAAAACTTCTCCAAATGCTATGAAACTTTAAAAAATAACTCCAAATTAATGTACCGAATATTAAACTCATATAATCCATCAATAAAATTCCATTCATCCATAAACCATTAGTATTTTACTTATCCATTCGAATCTATCAACATTATATTGGTTCACAACAAGGTAGTAGGGAAATGGCATTGTTTCTTCATTGTTTAACATTTATACATGAAATATTTTGGGTATTTAGAACTGAGAGTATTATAAAATTTTAAATACATAAATAAATTTCCATTCATCCATAAACCATAAGTGTTTTAATTATCCATTCGAATCCATTAATATTACATTAGTTCACAACAAGATAGTGGGGAAATGGCACTATTCTTCATTTATTAATATTTTTACATTAAATATTTCAGTATTTTTACCTGAGAGTCTACTAAAATTGAAATTAATATCATTTAAATCATAAAATAAAATAATGGGGCATTATAAGCTTCCCTAAAGAGATCAATATATCACCCAAAGCGCAATCCCTCCAAGAGCAAGAATATGCTACACAACTGGAAATGGTTGAGAGAAAGTAACGCAATAAAAGGAACCACAAATTTCCCTATACATTAAACCTAAAAATAAAAATCCATTAAATATCCATGAAATACCTGAGTGGCCTCTCCAAAAACCAACTTGGATGAAAATCTTTCACCCTTGAAATTGGCTAAGGCAAGAAAACTAGTCATCCACTAGTTCTCACAATTCACAAATGACAATTTATCAAATGAAAAAAATCTCTTCACTTGGTTTATTCCTATATTTTATAAAAATACTTATCCTTCTAATGTTACCAATTCGTCCACAAACTCAATCCAATTCAAATTTGGGTGTGTGCTCAAGATTTTCCATGTGTCCTCCATTTCCTAGACTTCCATCTTCCCCTAATTTGAGTAGGAACCCATTGAGCTTCCCCCAAAAAAATGAGAGCCCTATTGGATGATATATTTTTACTTTAAATTTTATATTCGTCATATTTCATCCTTCAGATCTGATTTGTGTCATAGGTGTCATAACATCTTCATCATTGTTGTCACAGAGCTAGGGAATCTAGTCCAAGTGTCTCACTAGCTCCAAAATGCCTCTTCCTCTTCCATGGGAGTTATTGTTACACTCCAATTAGACCTTAATTGATCCATTCCAAGTATATTGACCTTCCAAATCATCCCAATACCCTTGGGATTCTTATGGATTCGAACTGACAAGAGGAGGATGCCATGTGGGATAGAAAATCTAGCTTGTGTTGGTCCCACATTCTATATGTGTTTTCATGATCAATTTCCACTTTGATTTTCTCTTTTATTTATTTATATCCTTTATTAAATATTTATTCCAGTCTAATTTTCAAACATCATTTATTGTCCCCCTTATTTTAAATCCCAAAGCTTCCACCCCCAACCTAGGAAACTAGTAATTTTCCTCCTTGGCAATTATTTGACCTTTAGCATCAATTTGAAAAACTCTCATGAATATGGAAAATGTTATTAGGCCATTATTACCCAATGAAAAATTTTGGACATGAAAAATCCTCCCTTCCCAATATTACTTTTCCTCAAGCAATTTCAAACACAGGTGTTGAAGAACCTGCTTTCTGTATGATTCTTTGAAGTTGCACTTGAGCTGTCCAACTTTGAGTCTTTGAGATTCCATGAAGATTTTATAGAGGAACCATCATGCTTGATGCTGCAATAATACGATTAAAATTACTTTATTAAGTGGGGAATCCATCTCCCATACTACTTGTTTCCCAAAAAAATTGAAATCAATGAGACTAAAAACTATCTCAGGGTCCCATTTCTTGTATTACACTCCAACAATTAAGAGTGCTCTCCAACTCATACCATTAGGAAAGAGAATTCTAGGATCCCATTTTATTGTATGCATTATTTCAAACATCATGAGTACATAATATATATCATCAAATTACATAACAACATAATAAAAATGTACATCAAGGAAGTGCCTCATCAAAATATCATGAAAGTTCTTATACCTCCAAGTAAGTAGACCGCCATTTGCCAAGTACATACCAGCTTCAAGTGACCAATCAAATATTCTCCAATGACATAGGTGAGTATCTCATGTCCTATAATTCTGCTCCAAAAGGATGTGATATGCATCCAAATATTCAGCCATGTATTCTTTCATCCAATAATTGAATGAAGAATCTACACTAAAATCTGAACCAAATAATGAGAAAAGAAAACATGAAAAATTCAAGTGGATCAAAGAAGTCTCATCAATACACCCATGAATTTTATATCATCATGAAATAATAGAAGGATTTTCTGCCAATAATAATTTTCTTCAATCACATATCTCTTCACCCAAGTGTGGGATGGAGTTCCTCCAACATCAAATATACTAGGCAAGGAGCAAGGAAAATCATGAGTCGCCAAGTGACTCAAGTGAACATCATATCTGCAAACATGTAGATGTGTATAATCATAATGTAACAAAGGATTCTGCTGAAAATTTAAATAAGAATGTTCTCCAACCATGTCATCATAAAAATTAAATCTAGGAGTTCCATACTCCTCATGTGGCACCATCAAAAAGAACCCTTTACCCATACTTTATTGAGACTAATGCTGAAAAACATGGAATTGTAGGATGTAGGAGAATGCAACAACTCACCCAAATGATAAAAAAGTGTATAAGTTTCATCATGGGAAGGATAAATATGGGTAGTGTTACAGAGAGAAATTCCTATGGCTTGGGGTACCACAACAGACAGCTTGACTCCAGAAATCAATCCTTTCCAATATGCAATAGAAAGTAAATGTATAACACTAAAGGATCAGACCTCGTACCTTATTCCAGACGATTGAAGTAGATCCCTATTGAGCTTTCAAAATTTAGCTTGGATTGATAAATTACTTCCTCAACAACAAGTAAACAATACAAGCATACTATATATCATGGTGTTAGATCTATTCTAGCATATATAATCAACAATGTATAAACATTTGAAATCATCCCATGGATAAAATATTCATTCAAACACACATTATTGGACAGGAAAAGATATTTCTATTAATATAAATCAGATATTACAATAGATACAACCTCTGTTGGCATGTCTGCGAACCGGAAAAACTAAATCCCCCACTTGGACCTCCACCACCTCAATCCTCCATCTCTCGATAGCAATATCACAAGAAAAAGGCAAGCTTGGGAAGAACACAAAAGTGCTCCATGGGACAAAGGGATGTAGACTCAAGCATAAGTTTCGGCAACAATGGACTATAGTTTCTTTTCTCTCAATTCTTTCATATGCCTTCAATGTACCATAGAGTTCCTTATATAGCTTTTCAAAGGGGTAATGAAAGGTCGAATATGAGCAATCTCAAGGAATAGGGAAGGCCAGGAGTCAAGTGAGTCAGATCCATGTCAAGAAAAACTCCATAAGGATTTGGATTTTGTACACATCCCGATGTACACGGTTTTAGGGGTCAAACCTGTGTATATACACAATTAAGGGTTTAAAAGTCATGTGTATCATTTTTCACATGTTTTTAGGGATGGTCAAGGAAATATCAAAGGACAAAAAATGGTCCACGGGGTCTAAGGAGTCTGCAAAGGGACAAGGGAAGTCCATACAAAGTGTGATTCACCTGGAGTGGTAAAATCAGCTATAATAGATGCCCCCTAATGTGTGAGGTCAAAGGGGTCATACGATGGATGAAATACATTATAAGTCCATCCCAGAAGTGGAGTGATGAAGAATCCCAACTGGAAGACCAACCACCCAATCAGCATAGTACAATGATACATCTCTACACATAACTGCAAATACATATAGCAGTCCTGGATGCATAAGAGTACAATGGCCATGAATAGGCATGATACAAGATATCACATAAGTGGTCATCGTTACGTACAATATACATATATCAAAATCTCCATGATGAAGATATACAAAGGACCATGATCTCCATAATGGATGAAGATATATAACATATCAAGATCTCCATAGTGGCTGGAAATGTCTGACATATATTGGAATCAAGTCATGAGAGCTAAAATCTCATGAACACTGAAACGATCAAGAAGGTAGCATATAAGAGATGCCATCAATATGGAAAGTCTTCTACACAAACCACTACAAGTACATGTCCTACTATGTTAATAGAGGTGTCAAGGTCGAACATAGTAGTCCATCGTCTGATTACCGGTCATTGATGTATACCATTAACAGACACGAGATCACCCATCGATAATGAAAATGGGAATCAAGGTACTAGAGTGCTAACTAACAAGTGTGAATAAATGTGTTGAGGTTAAACACTTGAGAGGATCCATCGATCAGGGGACATTGATGTATTCCCAAAGACTGTCGATGGCGAGAGAACCTGCCACTAATGACTGGAAGTCTCAAGGCACTCAAAATGAATCTAGATTCCGATCCCAAAATAAATGATTTGAAGTTGATGGGATATCACATCCGCTTGCACTTATGCATTGCCTTATGACTAATCCATATTAAACTTAGGTACAAACCCATTCCATGGTATCGCGGAACCTTCATGCTGATGTTAGAAGTGGTACTATGTGAATGGTAGAGCTTTCCTATACGTGGGTGTCCTGGTTAGCTCCCTTTTGCATTTGGTACCCATGCTGTGAGTCCTCTCTTAGGTCTAATATTCCCTTTCAGTCTCTCCATGTCCTTGAGCAAGATCTTCATAATCCTCTTGAAATTTATGCTAGCCATTTCCCCAGGACTCCCTTATGTGAAGTTGTAATTGCATTAGCATGAGCTTTTCCTGCCTTATTGAGCTTTATGCCAGCTTCCCTGACATTGCGCTTTAGCCATATAGCCTGAGCTTGCCTCATGTATAGCCATGCGAAGAAATTTTATATATCCTTTGCAGCTTGATTCCCTTTTTACCCGCGGGGGATTTTCCCCTGAGTGTCGATATCCTACATGTGTCCTTGCATTGAGCATAAGTATGTTCCACTGCTTGGAACTAGTTTGTTTTCCCCTATGACACTCGTCTCCTCCTAGTCTGTAACTATAAAGTAGTTTTATTATTTTTCAAGCTTTTTAAATATTTGAAAAAGTCCAAAAAAATCAAAAAGCCAAAAAGCCAAACAAGGAAAGATGTTATCTTTGGCAGCTATCAAGTCATGTCACCTTCGAACAGAGCACTGTATATCACATCCATTGGTTGGGTTTATAGTTTGAATTTAGGAATAAGGTACGAGGTCTGATCCTTTAGTGTTAGACATTTACTTTCTATTGCATTAAATATTCATCCCATGGATAAAATATTCATTCAAACACACATTATTGGATAGGAAAAGATATTTCTATTAATTAAAATCAAATATTACAATAGATACAACCTCTGTCGGCACGTCTGCGAACCGGAGAAATTGAATCCCCCACTTGGGCCTCCACCACCTCAATCATCCATCTCTTGATAGCAAGCTCACAAGCAAAAGGCAAGCTTGGGAAGAACACAAAAGTGCTCCAAGGGACAAAGGGATGCAGACTCAAGCATAAGTTTAGGAAACAATGGACTATAGTTTCTTTGCTCTCAATTATCTCATATGCCTTCAATGTACCATAGAGTTCCTTATATAGCTTTTCAAAGGGGTAATGAAAGGTCGAATCTGAGCGATCTCAAGGCATAGGGAAGGCCAGGAGTCAAGTGAGTCGGATCCATGTCAAGGAAAAATTCAAAAGTATTTGGATTTTGTACACATCCCGATGTAAGTGGTTTTAGGGGTCAAACCCACGTATATATGTGATTAAGGGTTTAAAAGTCGTGTGTATCATTTTTCACATGTTTTTAGGGATGGTAAAGGAAACATCAAAGGACAAAAAATGGTCCACAGGGTCTAAGGAGTCTGCAGAGGAACAAGGGAAGGCCATACAAAGTGTGATTCACCTAAAGTGGTAAAATCAGCTATAACATGTAGTATCATGCATATCCTTCAAAAGTGTGAAAGCTTTGTTGTAGATGGGTTCCAGTGTAGAGGAATCATGCTCTTCTTTAAAAATTGCATAACCTTCATCAAGAGACAATTCAAGTTAATATTCCACCACATCAAGTGTTTGGATCTCATAAAGATAATCTTCAAACACATTAAGAAAATTCAAATTTCCAGATTTCTCATGATCCACCATGTCATGAGAATCCTCCAAACAATCTACCATTTGACAATCTGAAACATATGAGGAAAAATAAGTATCTTGCAAATTTTCAAGAACTTTCTCATTTTGAATTGTGAGCTTATGATTATCCTCATTATTATTCAAGTATCCATCATGTAACAATTCATTGAGCTCAAACAAATGGTTTCTATCAAAAATAAAAGACATGAAATTACCTTTGATGTGGTACACTACTCTTTGAATCTTCTCCATGTCTTCAAGAAAGGATGTTTCCTCCAATGAAGTAGCTCTCCAACAAGAATTTGAAACTAATGCTTAAGTGTGATGGAGTATTATAATGGACTCTTGGATATTATTTTAATTCATCTTTATGGACCCTTCAAGAAAATAAGGCTCTTGCAATTGAACCTCCTCACCTTCTTCCTTCTTTCTTGGACCAACTTTATGAAGCTCAAGTGGTGATGGGGAAGTTGATATTGTTTATTCTTCAACTGCTACAAGGTCATTATTTTCATTTTTACTAGAAATTTGGATTTCATCAACATTTTAAAATCCGATCTCCATGTCACCAACATAGATTTGTGAGCACCCATCAGTACGTACTCCTTCATAGTTCAAGCATCCATCGGTATATGCTCTTTGTTTCATTTCCAAGGTAGAATATGTCTCGAAATGATATTCAATATTTTCAATAGAAAATTATTCATACTCATGTGATGCCTCTTCATCTTTTTTTAGATTCACTTGGGAGTGAATTTCGATCCTCTTCATGTACTACTTGTTCTACTTCACCTATTTCAGAACTAGGTGATTCATGGGTCTCCTCCTTTTGCTCCTTCAAACAAGATAATGCATTTTTCCCCTTGGTTTTCTTAAAATAAATATGTTTTATCCAACCTTGTATAGAAAAAAATTTGAACCCTTTCATAATATTATTGGTCATGTATTCAAAGATAGTTTCCATAATATTTATATGCTCCTCACCATCATATGAGGTTCCCTTTTCATCCCTAGTCATAGTTTCCTCTTCAACAAAATCACTTTTGGGTTTCAATATATAATGGTGGCCCATAATTGTTTTTCCTAATAAATATTAGACCACATCAATTGCCAATATCATGCTCTGATACCAATGTAATGTCCCTTTTTCGACCTTTGACTAGTTTTGATGTCGAGGTCTCCAAATTGGTCCAAATGCTCCCAAATATTCATATAAGGTATATGAATGATATTAAGGTTTGAATATTATGTTTAGGAAATATTTATGACCCTCTAAAGGCATCTAAAAACTTTTTTAAGATTCTGGTCGAGGTAGGAGTTTTGACTAGTAATTTGGGGTTCAAATCCCCCCACAATGGATATTGAAAATGGCTTCCCAAATGCACTCAATACAACTCGAATTTATGAAAATAAAAAGGGTACATGTAAAGTATAAAAATATTTACTCATATGCATCACTATTCAGCTTTTAATGTCTGCTATAACTCCCTTAAATCAGATGCAAAAAGACTAGTTTCAACCTTGGGGGGGAATGATAGGCAAACTTCTCCAAATGCTATGAAACTCAACAAAATAAATACATATGATTAGGTAATGAACATAAAAATAATATAATCCAT
The DNA here is from genome assembly GCA_001517045.1 of Pseudotsuga menziesii. NCBI lineage: Eukaryota > Viridiplantae > Streptophyta > Pinopsida > Pinales > Pinaceae > Pseudotsuga > Pseudotsuga menziesii. The sequence continues at coordinate 90,065 of LPNX011005620.1, read as the reverse complement.
AACTAACATTCCATTCATCCATAAAACATCAGTAATTTACTTATCCATTCAAATATATCAACTTTATATTGGTTCACAACAAGATAGTGGGGAAATGGCACTATTTCTTCATTGTTTAACATTTATACATGAAATATTTTGGGTATTTTGACATGAGAGTATTATTAAATTTTAAATACATAAATAAAATTCCATTCATCCATAAACCATCAGTATTTTACTTATTTATTCCAATCCATCAACATTGCATTGGTTCACAACAAGATAGTGGGGAAATGGCACTATTTCTTCATTGATTAACATTTTTAAATGAAATATTTCAGTATTTAGACCTGAGAGTCTTATGAAATTGAAACAAATATAATTTACATCAGAAAATAAAATAATTGGGTATTGTAAGCCTCCCCAAAGAGATTAATAACTCACCCAAAGCACAATCCCTCCATGAGCAAGAATATGCCATAAAAATTGGAAATGGTTGAGAGAAAATGTTGCAATAGAAGGAACCATGAGATTCCCTGTAAATTACACCTACAAATACAAATCCATTAAATATCCATTAAATACCTGAGTGGCCTCTCCAAAAACCAACTCAGATGGGAATCTTTCACCCTCGAAATTGGCTAAGGCAAGCAAACTAGTCATCCACTAGCTCTCACAATTCACAAATGACAATTTCTAAAATGAAAAAAATATATTATATTGGTTTATTCCTATATTTTATAAAAATAATTATCTGTATAATGTTACCAATCCATCCACAAACTAAATCCAATTTGAATTTGGGTATGTGCTCAATATTTTCCATGTGTCCTCCCTTTCCTATCCTTCCATCTTCCCCCAATTTGAGTAGGAACCCATTGATCTTCACCAACTCACATGAGTGCACTCTTGGATGCTCTATTTCGACTTGACTTGTCAGATATGTCATATTTCATCCCTCATATCTGATTTTTGTCATAGGTTTCATATCATCTTCATCATTGTTGTCATAGAGCTAGGGAATCTAGTCCAAGTGTCTCACTTGCTCCAAAATGCCTATTCCTCTTCCATGGGAGTTACTATTCCACTCCAATTCGACCTTAGTTGATTAATTCCAAGTATATTTACCCTCCAAATCATCCCAATACCCTTTGGCTTCTTATGGATTCGAAATGACAAGAAGAGGATGCCATGTCGCATAGAAAATCTAGCTTGTGTGGGTCCCACATTCTCCATGTGTCTTCATGATCAATTTCCACTTTGATATTCCCTTGTATTTATTTATTTATCTCCTTTATTAAATAATTATTCAATTCTAATGTTCAAACATAATTTATTGTCCCCCTTATTCCAAATCCCAAAGCTTCCACCCCCAACCTAGGAAACTAGTAATTTTCCTCCTTGGCAATTATTTGACCCTTAGCATCAATTTGACAAACTCTCATGAATATGGAAAATGTTATTAGACCATTGCGACCCAATGCAAAATTTGGGACATGACACCTTACATGTTTGAACATATAGTGAGTATAATTGTGTCTTTACACCTTGTTTTCCTTTCTTTAACAATGCTGGCATACCATTAGTGCTTATCACATTGCTTGGTTTCCCTGTGACACCATTTAACAAAAATTATTTCCTTCACAAGAAAATTTTAGGAAAATATTCTGAAAATTAAAATCCATTGTTCCCAATGATTGTAACCATTGAACTCATAATACAACATCAACACTCCCCATTGGGATAGAAATCATGGGATTATTCAATACATATTCCCCCATAGTAAGATTGATATTATGGAATTACCATGAAAAATTGATGGTTCCTCCATTTGAAATAATTACTTGAAATTATGGTGCTGAATATAGAAATCAATTAAGATATTTGGCTATTTTACGGTGAATGAAATTATGAGTACTACTCGAATCAATAAACACTATTACCTTTTTATTTTCTATATATCCTTCGATCTTGAGAGTTTGAGGAGTGTTAATTGCATCCAAAGAATGACAAGATATGGTGGGAGTAATCACTTCTAGCTCATCCCCATGTGGCGGCTCCTGTTTTTTTGTTCTTCCTCATTACATTATATGTACAAGAGTTTCTTTTCTTCACACTTATGTACCTTACTGTACTTTCTATCAAAATTTAAGCATAAAATTTTAACTCTTCTTTCCTCTAGTTGTTGAGGTGACAAACTATAAGGTTGGTTAGAAGGAACATCATTCTCTCTATATGTGTCTGAAGTGGTATTTCTAGTAGTCATCACCATATTTTTATTTCAACCTTCCTTTCTATCATGAAATCCTTTCTAGGGATGATGGTTTAAAGAGACTCACCTCATGTTGAATGTTATCCTTGAAGGTTCCAATAAAGAGATCTAACAAATTATCTTCTAAAATATTCTTCACTTTGAGACATGGATTCTTAAATTGCTTGATGTTCTATGTGATTGGACCATTTTTCTTGATATTTATCAACTTTCTAAAGAAGGTGTTTCTATTTAAATCCCCATAATGTGCAATTAAGTATTCTGTGAATATAGACCAAGAGATAATAGAGTCCTTTTTATGGGCACGAAGTCATTGGTACCATACAAATTGACCAGCTTCTAAATATAAGGATGCAATAGTTACCTTTTTCAAAGTGGGCACATGGTGTAGATCAAAGAATTGATCCAACTTAAAATTCCATGTGATTAGATCCTTTCCATCAAAATTTCTCATGTCAATATTGGGGATAAAGTAGTTCCTTGGACCAAAATTGAACCCATGATGGTGTAGCTAATCAACAAATTTTTAGGACTCCAACTTCTTACTCTCTAATTGTTTTTCAATTTTCTCCAGAACTAAATGGAATAAGTCCTCTTTTTCCTCCTTATCCTCTTCTTGAGTAGATACACAAAGACTAAATCTATGTTTTATTTCCTTCATCAATTCGTTCAAGTCTTGAATATCTTCTTTTCTAGCCATCCCTTTGATATACTCTTTACTAGACATCATTTTTAGATCCTCTTTATTAGCCATCCTTTTGAGATCTCTGAGTCCTTGTAGAAAAAACTTTGTAGCAAAAATTCCATGATGACTAGTTTTGCTGAAGCTAGTCCCGAGGAAAGTGATTTGATACCAAATGTTATGCAACCAAGTCCCAAAAATAACACAAAAGAGAATAAATAGACAATAAGAGAGTAATACATGCCTTAATAGTGAATAATAGATATGAATAACAATTCTCTTTAAGGGAGGAACCTCCTTAAACAATGTATTGTGTACCCAAGACAAGATAATATACATTTCCTAATCAAATGAGCATATCTTCTTCATATATATAGGAGAAAAAGGTGTGCAATAAAAAATAATAGACCCAATCCTACATCAATAATATGCAATACACCACCATATAGGGGCTAAAGTTCCACACTATAAGGGAAACTATGCCCAACATTTATGGCTTAACAGATTTGTAGAGAGAAATTGAACAATAAATTGATCTTCATATATCATACAAGGATGCCACCCATGTATATGAAACCTTGCTTCCATTTTTAACTATACATTATCTCCATGTGGACAATCAACATCATTCCTTCTATGCACATGGAACTTATTAGGCCCACATCAATCCTTCAAAATTTTCAGTCTTTTATAATTTACCTAAATTTCATTTTTTATGAACAAGTGGCTAACATAGAGTTACTCGATTTTCCCTCAATGGAATTTTTTCTATCGGTTTACATAAATAGCTGTCTACCTGATGCCACCCCCAATATGGGCCCATTGGTCCACAAGGGGTGGATGTTGATTTATTTTAACCAATCCACAAGCACAACCCAAAGGTGTTAAAACACCCCCCATAATTTTCCCCACCCATACAATAACCCCCCATCAGCCTATACAAAACAAGGGATGGACCCCCCTTATATTCTCTATAGTCTCTCAAGTTGTCTCCATCCCTTCAAATTCTCCAATGTTAGGCTAACTATGGAGTATCTATGTCAAGGTCCCAAAAAATCCAATTGTAAGACAAGTCTCTCTCATGGGCATTAATCCCATTTGCACCAATTTCTCAAGGTACTGATGTGAGAAGGTATGAAAATCATATTTTCATCTCTATAATAGTCAAATCACAAATTTCATGATGGAACGGATCCAAAAATGAATGAATTATTACTAAATGATGGAGTTTCTAAAAAAATACATACATGATCATAGTTTGATAGTGGATTCTCCATAAGTGACCGATTTTCCCATCTTAATTTCACTTAGGATAATTAACGTCATAATTAATTTGAGGTGAACTTATGGTTAAATGAATTTGGTTTATGAAGGATAGGGACTTAGGATAAATACAACCTAGTTAATCTCCCTTAGCACCTCTCACTTTCTCTACTTGTGGAATCTTAGTACCCCATCTCTTTGTCATCCTTCTTCACTTACAACTACCAGGGATTTTTATATTTAAAGTATGTACAACATTTAAAATATCCATGGTCTCCTGGACCATATAAATCTTGAATATAACAGTTGTTTAATTACATATAATATTCACATATTGGGGTAAAACATGGGGTGTTACATACAAGGATATGTAGAAAAAATCTAATTAAACTAGAAATTTTTTAGATATTTTCCTTGGATTTTCACGAATGTAATTATTACCTATTGAGTGAAAAATAATAATTCAATAATTTGGAGAAAATAATACATTTAATAAATTAAGTACTTAAACGCTTCAGTATCCATTGCCATCAAACCAGAATCTACATTCAAGCATGGTAAACTATAAGGAATAGGGGGACTCTCCTCCCAAACTCACCCCACAATTTGAAAAGTTGAAGTCTTCAAACTCACAACCTTCATTCGTCAAACACTAGTTTCAAATATCCATATGGATTCATGAACATACAAACATAACATTTCAAGAGCAACTAGAAAATCCCAAAATTGTAGGCAATATTATACTTGTGCAACAAAAACAAAACACTACTGGAGAGAAAGAGGGAGAGAGGGAAGATTGAAACCTTCTTCCAATTCCTTTCCCTTATATCTATTATATCTATTCTTGATAATGATATTCTATTGATATTTTATTTTCATTCCTTGGTTTCTTGACAAGTCACCCTCCCCGTGCAACCTAATGAATAGAAATAACATATGTTTTGCAATACATACATACACACATTCATACATACATAATCATTATGACACAATATACATAAGCATATATCATTTTATTACATAATTATGAAACTATATAACATAACCACAATAAATATTCATTACTCAATAGGATGTAGTATTATTACACCATGAAATATCACACACACTTATGTAACACTAGTTACTAATTTATTAACCATGCATAACACAATCAAATATTTATGGTATACTCATGAATATAAAGGGTGACCAGTGAAGGATGAATATTGTGCCATACTCCTACTCCCAACCCATATAGAAATCTAGTGTAATATCCTACGTGATCATGGGCCCTCATGAACATATGGTAGTACTTATGTTCTTGTTGTGGAAACCATGGTTGAAATCCAAGATCATTTATATGGTACATGGCATCACCAGCATCCATCATTAGTATTTATGTAATAATATTCAAATAATAATTGAACAAATCCAATACTTTGGAAGGAATGAAATCAAACTTATATTAATTCACAACATTCATGTAACTATATAAACTTGCAACACACTTGATAATGATTCAATGGCATGTCACTATAATATTCACATACATATATACACCAACAACATATATGATACATAAGTATAACAATCACATAAACATATCATCTATTGTCTAAGTATAACGATGTCTCATTGGTATAATGCTATATCGATACTACCATTTGAGTCATCTTTAAGGAATTACCACAAGTTATGAGTAACCAACATAAGAATCAATAATTCTTGTGTCAAAATTATCCAACATTTCTCAAGGGTTTAGGGCTTATAATTTAGGTGTTACAATTCATGTGTATTTGTTATACTATGGTAGTATGATTACTTTCCAAAAGGTATCTAGGGTTTTTTGCAGTTTTTTCTTGGTGATATTATAATCTATTCCCACAATGGAAGGTACTTATAGCATAAAATGACACATCTCTTCATGTGAAAAATTTCACATGTTTTCATCGCATGTCGACACTTCCATGATGAAACTTCAAGAAAAGTCACTCTCATTCACTAAAAAAAACACCTTGATTGGAGGATCCATATCTTGAGTTATCTAAATTTGTTTAACCTCTTCTCTGGACCATTGGAAAGGTATATGAACAAGTAAAAGCTTTCTAGAAAATGCATGGAATTACATTAAAAAATAATCCTTTGTCACCTACTCATAAGTTTTATTAAGAAAACCTATGATTTTTCCTTGATAGTCATAACTCTGCTTCATAAAATCTATGAGTTTCCCCTGAATTAGCCAAAAAATATAAGATTATGTAAATTCTCGAATTGAGGGTGGTTTGGGTGGTTTTGGAACTGATCCCTATTCGACCCTAACTATTCATAAAATTATATAAGAGATGGAGAGGGGTTCATGAAGGGAGAATTAACCTTTGCATTGTTATGTTGATGGAATTGGGACTCTCATCCCCGTACCTTTTCCCTAGATTCCAAATTTCTTTGTTGCAGAGCTTGGATGCTGAGATCCTTTGAGAAGAGAAGTAGGAGATCCATATCAAGGTTTCATGAGGTGCTTAACTTGAGGAGAAGGTAAAATTTGTACTTATTCCACTTGATAATAAATATGTGATGCTCTCCCTTTTCCAAATCATTGTCTAATGTATGTTATATATATATATTTACGATCATATGTCAAAGCTAATCATATTAGGGTTTTATGTTGTTTTGATTATCATTACTTTACATACAACCAAATTGGTTTGAGGAAGGTTAAAACTTATTTTGCAGGTCTATTGGATTGAGGAGCGCGAGGAGTACTAAATAAAATCTTGGATCAGCCTTCATTGAATAAGGTACAAGCCTTTATTACCTTTGAATATTGTTTATGTTTTCTTGTAGAACTTTATACATATGTTTTTAAACCCTAGTAATGTGGTGGCCTCTTAACCCCCCGCCATAGGAACACTTTCCTCCACAACAGAACTGACAACTATGCTGGGGAGCCTTATCTTTTTTTGGGTTTCCTTTCCTTTATTCAAGTGTATTTAAGGTTTCAGGTCCTTCTTGCAACTTAGGAGTAACTCTTAATCCTGTTAGGACACCTCCCCTTTCTATTTAGGGTTTTTTTTACCATTTATGATCTTTCTATCACTCACTCATAGCTATTTCCCTACATAGGTGGGAGTTCTAGATACACTCATGACTTCCCTTTAGGTAACCTATGAGTCACTCATGAACTTACCTAAGGAAATTCACGAGTTCCCTGAAACATTGATTTTTCATCATTTCTGGGTCTGTTTAGTGTGTTTTAAGGCTTTCTGAAGGGTCTTTATGGGTCTTATGTCTGTGCATGACCCCTATAAATTAGTGCATCCTATTTATGGTTCTCTTTTTCTATTTTGTAAGTACTTTTCAAGTCTTTAGGCTTATTTTTTTCTTTCCCGTCCACCTATTTCTTTGGCTTGACCTTGTTGGGTAAGGTGCCGAGCAACCTCTGTTTGCAGGTCTAGGCTAAAAATTGGAGCTTCTTGACCCTTTTTTGTTTCATTCTTGTTGTTAATTCTCTCCATGCAAAATTGGTTGTCTTGTTTAAGTTTGCAAGTCTCCCTTCCTAGTGAGGTTATACCCGGATTTAGGGCAGCCTCGGGCTTGTTTGTGGGGTATAGAGAAGAGGTCTATTTAATTTGTTTGTATTACTTGAATGCATTAGTTTGTAGGCTATTTTTTTTCACATTTATAAACACAAATTAAAAATATTAAGTTATTTATTTATATGCATGTATATTAGGGTTTAGTCTTAAATGCATCACATCTATTTGTTTCTTAAAAATATAAAAATAATTCCTTCTTTCTTGGCTTTCATTTTTCAGTTTGAAAAAGAAAAGAGAAGTAGGAGTTTTCTTTTGCATTTCAATTCTCTTTTGTTTAGTCATCTTGTTTCTATTGTTGAGTCAAACACCATTGGTTTCACCTCCTCCACCCTTTGAGCAATCAACAACCCTTAAAAAGATTGTTTAATATCTAAAATATAATAGTAACAGTTTCTTTCTAGGGACAACACACACTAGTCTAGGTTAGTGTTTTGGATTAGGGACATCTTTAACTGAACAAAAATTTAAACTCAAGAATATAGTCCTTTCTTTAGGAAATCCAGCTTCATAAAGAAAGATGCCAGAATTATCCTATAACACATGAGTTAAGCACAAGGTCATGTCATACTGAGTTGTGGAGATACCCCTCCTATACTTGGTAGAGCATACACCAGAGTCATTGCATGTTTGGGGACTTTCTTAGTACCTCCTTTCGGCCCCATGTGGTTCCTAGTACTATTTGAGTTTCAGGATTAGTTACCTTTCCCATGTGCATCGACTAGACTGAATATTGTTCCACCGAAATTTCTTTGTGATTTTGGTAGCCTTAGTATCTTGTGTTCTAGGGCTCTACACGGGTGAGTGTAGAAGGCTATTTACACTATACCCATGGAAAACTTGGGAGGAAACACTGTTCAATAATTTGGGAGGGTGGTTGGTGATTTAACTTCTTGCACCCAAAGAACTCGTACTGGGACCCTAGGTAACTGTCCTTCTCCCTTCACTGGTTAGATATGGGCCCTCATAATCCTAGACTCTCCTTTGGAAGGCATATTTGTGTTCCTAGTTTGATACTTATGTTTTTTCTACTAGTGGTGTGCTCTTTGTGTTGTTGGTTACTAGTTGACCTCAGTTTTTTGTTAAGTCAGAAGCTATGGCTAATACCCCTATGGACACTAACCAGGAGACCCCCTTATAGGGCTTATTTTGATTTTCCTTTCACTGGGATGTTGGTGTTCCTTTGATGGCCACTTTGAATCTGCCTGGATTTGCCCTTGGGATACTAGTTTGGTTGTTTTCCATTCTGACTATTTTGAATGCTCCTGATTCTATGCAATAAAGAACCTTATATCAAGGGAATCAAAATAGTGTCTCCCCTTCTCTTATAGCAACCTCTCTTCCTCCTTATACCTCATGTGGTGAAAGTTCTGATACTAGTAACCTATAGTCTAAAAGGAATAAAATAAGGAAGAATAAGAATAATACATGAAAGCAAGGGGGTAGTCACCTATCCTCTAGAATCCATGCTAGGGGCACCCATCCAACCTATGCAAGTCATGTTGGACCTAGTCACCCAGCCTTTTGAGGTCATGCTTGGTTCATCCTTTCAAACTATGCAAGTCAATTTGACCCTAAACACCTCACCTCTGTAGGTTATTCTAGGGACATTAAATACAAGATCTAAAGGTAATGTGTAAACCAATCACCCAACCTCTAGAAGTCATGCTGGGGGCACACAGTCAACCAATGCATTTCATGTTGATCCTAACTACTCAACCTCTATAGGTCATGCTGGTGGAACCCATCCAACCTCTGCAAGTCATGTTGGACCCAACCACCAAGTATCTAGATGTCATGATGGGAGAAAACATTCATCCACTAAAAGTCATGTTGACACTGTTGAAAATACTAACCGTTCAAAATGCAAGCCCAAGTTTCCTTGTAAGATTTGCAAAGGAGACCACCTTTCTCACCATTTTTCTACCATTACAGAAGTACAAAAAGTATGGTTCCAAGGACATCTTGTAGTTTCTCAACAACCTATTCAACCTTCAATTGATCAAGTGGTCGAACCAATGCTATATTTGGTTCACCCCACTCTTCCTTAGAAGAGTTAACTTTACCAAGTGATTGAACAAATGTTATCTTTGGTCGATCCCATTCTTCCTTCAGAGAGTGACATTCATCAAGTGATTGAACCAATGTTATCTTTGGTCGATCCCACTCTTCCTTTAGAGAGTGACATTCATCAAGAGGTTGAATCGATGCTATCTTATATAAATCCCACTCTTCATTTGGAGAGTGAAGTGTCTGATAGTCACATTTTATTCACTTCCAATTTATAACTTCCTGAACAAGGGAGCATTGACTTCATTTCGAATGAACCCCCAACAAGTTCTCATATTTCTTTGTTTGATTGGGATAGCCTAGCTGAGCCACCCCTTCCTTTGGTTGCACCTATCCAGATAAAGGTCCAAGTTGAGAACCATAAGATTGATTTTTGTATTGTAGATGAAGGATCCTATGTTAGTATTTTTTTTTCATGTGTTGGAGAGGCATGGGATCTCCCAGCCTTATTTCAATTCATGATTAGTTGCTGGATTTTGATAGAAGAACTAGTCAAGCTATGGACATTCTTAATCAAGTACCTATTACTTTGAGTGGGAAGAATGTCTTAGTTGATTTCATGGTTATTGAGGACCCCTTGGACTTTAATATGCTCCTTGGGAATAATTACATATATTCTATGAGAGTTTTAGTGTCTACCCTCTTTTGTGTGATGTATTTACCTCATAGAGGAAGCATTGTCACTGTTAATCACCTATCATTTCTTGATCCTCCTCCTCACCCAAATATAGAGAAATTATTTCCTTTATTAATTCCTAGTGTTTCTGTAGACAATGCCCCACCACGGGTGAATTATGTGGCCTCATACCCTTCTTGTTCAATTGCTACTAAGAAGAATCCTATGGATTCATGCTTTTTTGGAGACATTTACCACCATTCACACTCATTTTGGTCAATTTGGCCTAGTTAAACCACTATACTAAGTTTCATTGACTTAATTGACATCAGAGGAGCACTAGATGACATCAGCATGAGCACACCTATGCCTTCCTTTAGTCAAGGAGGCTAACTTAGCCTTCTCCTATATTCGGGGAGGCTAACTAGAGCACTCTGAGGGTGATATGAGTGTCATTAATGCCCCATATTGCTAACTGATGGTTACAATCAGTTAAACAAAGCAATGAAGGCACCTTCTTTCATTAAATTGATTATTTAATGATTATTTAATGAACTGGAGTCAATAGGGGCACCTCCAACCACTTCTGATGGTCAGTTACACTTTAGTTAACCTCATCAGGGTTCATTGGAGTCATTGATGCACTACCACTTGTTGGTTGGCTTGCAGTGACATGTGTCAGAGATACTTTCAGTTAGACTCATTCATTTATTGCACTCCAACTTCAGTTAGGGCTTAGTTGAGTCAATTAGGGTTTTAATCAGTGGTTAACTTGAGTGTTGGCTATGGCTTACATTCAGTTAAGCTATACTAACTCATTCATTCAAATGACCTCCTTGGGAATTCGAATTGCTTTTTCATTCATGCTTCTAGCATGTTCATTGTATTGTATTACTCATTCTTTATTGATTATACAAAGCGGCTACTCATTTTGTAGCACTATTATCCCATTTTCATGCCTTATTGTCTGAAATCTCTTGAGACTATGTTTTAGTCCCTAGATTACTATGACAGATTACTATGGTATCAGATATTACGATAGGACAAAGCTTAGATCTCTAAAAAACAAGGTGTTTGATAGATATTGCATGAAAATTGAGCAATAGCTCAAAAATCCAGCACTGCACTAGAAGCCAAGGCTTACCACTTAATACCCCAAGTAAGGAAATTGTTGATCAAGCTTGCTTGATTGACTATGCTAGGTGTGATGAAAGCCTAAAATGTGCAGGCTGTCCGACCTTACAGTGTCCTTTTTTTTGTGATTTGTAGGTTTTTAACAGGTGAAAGCATTCACTCGAGCAAATTTAGATGGCTTCTTCCATAGAACACTTGACTCCGTTCAATTTGCACTCATGGAAAGGAGACATGGAGATCCAACTACGTGCCAGAGGACTCTATAGGGTCACTATGGACACTGAAGAAGAGCTTTCTTTGGTGACAAACAAAGTTGTATTCTTGAACAAGAAGGATGAAGCATTCAGATTCTTGTGCCTCTCTATTTCCCAGGATCTTCTTTTCCATCTTTTGGGATTAAAGACTCCAAAGGAAATCTGGGACAAATTGGAAGCCCTATATGGAAAGAAAGATGATTTGAGATTATACTAGCTTGAGAATGAGTTGATGTCTCTCCAGCCTTCCAATTTTGAGACCTTGAATGACTTTTTCACAAAGTTCAAGCACATTGTCTTACTTTTGAAGCAATGAAAATTGGAGAAAGAGGATGATCGGCTCATCCTTTCCATACTCTCCAAAATTAGAGTTGATTATTTATTTTTGTCTCTACATTCTGTGCGGGGAATCTCACAACCCCTGGATAGAAGATGCCTACACTTAATGTCTTCATTGAGTCCCTAACAAGTGAACATGATAAGCTTATTTAGATGGGGATCATCAGATCCTCCCATGATCAAACCCTCCATGTCTCAGGGCCCAAAGATCTAAAGGGTAAAGGAAAGCAACAGAAGAACCCAAAAACTAAGTTTGAAGCTTCTAAGACTAAAGTTGAAAACCAACAGCATGATGAGTCTTCCAGCTCAAAGAAGAACAAAGGAAAAGGGCATCATGGAAAGGAAAGATTCAAGTGTTCATACTGCGGGAAGGGATTCCACCCTAAACATGCCTACATGAAGAAGAAGCTTGATGAAGGTACCTCTCTCCTTGAGAGAAATCACATCAATATTCTCCAAATATTTTGGAGGAGAGATCAGCAAGATTGAGAACCACAGCATGAAAGAGGTCATGTCCTCATGGAAAGCACTTCGAAGTCCAAAGCACTCTTGATAGATTCTAGAGATTTGAACCACATGATGGATAAAATAGACTCCTTCTCATCTTTGGATACTGGAAAATCCACCCCTATTGACATGGGAGATGGCTCCACCATCATTTGAGAAGGACAAGTTACGGTTGATCTTGAGAATGGCTATTTTTCAAATGTTTTGTATGTATCGTCTCTGGCATCAAATATCCTTAGTGTCCATCAAATGACACATACAGGAGTTCCTAAGAGAGTATCCTTCAGTCCTAATGATGTTGAGATAACAGAACTTGCATCTGGGAAACGTGTTGCAAAAGGCCTTGCAAACCATCATGCAAAATCCTATGAGTTTTCCCACTTTGTGGCGAATGCAAAGCCCACCGCACTGCTAACTCATGGAAATGAAGTTAATAGGTTATTGAATGAGAGGTTTGGCCATATCAATTTCAAATACTTGTAGCAATTACAGAAAAACTCCATTGTTGAAGGCCTCCTGGTCATCAAGGAAACCACTAGAATTTGCAAGGACTGTGTTGTTGGAAATCTCCCTAAGCACAAGTTCGATTGGGGGAAGGAAAACCGAGCTACATGCATCTTGGGGCTGATACATTGCGATATCAGAGTTCCCATACCTATCACATCTGGGAATGGATCAAGTTATCTTCTGACTTTTATTGATGATTTTTCTAGGTACACATGGGTCTTGTTTCTCAAAAAGAAGTCTGAAGTATGTGAAAAATTACTGAATTGAAGGTCTTGATCGAGAATGCATCTGGGATTAAGATCAATATCTTGAGATGTAATAATGGTGGGGAGTATTTCAGTAATGAGTTTCTACACATATGCTCCCAAATTGGTATCCAGGTCCAACATTCAATTCCCTACACTCCCTAGCAGGACGATGTAGCGGAAAGGAAGAATCAGTCTCTCAAGGAGATGACCACCTGTATGTCGAAATCAAATAAGTTGGATGAAAATTTGTTGGCTGAATCCAAGAATTATACAGAATACATTCAGAACAGAGTGCTACACTCATAAATGAAAGGGAAGACCCCTTTCGAAGCATACTTCAGACACAATCTGAATGTGTCGAACCTGCGGGTGTTTGGGTCCACTGCATGGGCCCGAATTCCACTTGATAAAAGGAGGGATTTACAACCGCAAAGCATAGAATGTTTGTTTATTTGGTATCATGATGAATCAAAAGGTTTCAAGCTACTGTATATCAAAAAAAAATATATCATCATTGAAAGGAGTGTCAAGTTCGATGAGCCTCTTCAGGAGGTGGAACTAGTGAAGGAGAAAACTGCTAAATTTCCTTCCTATTCTACTTAATATTTGGATGATGAAATTGGGGGTGATGACCCTGATTTGGATCCTATGATTTCTGATATCAGTGTACAACAAAAATCATATTCTGAAACAAAACCTGAAGTACAAAATAATCTCCCAACATGGGCCCGACAGACACTCTCCTCTGCAGGAGATAACATTGGAAATTCGAATGATCCAAGGAGAACCCGGTTTGATTTCCAAAAAGAAGTTATTGCACTCTCTTGTCCTGATAATTTGATGTCCAAATTTTTTTATTTGATGATTATTTCAGACCCAAATTCCTACTACCATGCGTAGAAGGATTCGAGATGGCAAGTTGCCATGGATGAAGAGATGAATTCTCTTCAGAAAAAACACTACTTGGGAGCTAGTTTCTCTTCCTCCGGGAAGGAAATTGGTTCAATGCAAGTGGGTATTTCAGACCAAGGTTTCTGATGATGGAAGCACCTGAAAATATAATTCAATTCTGGTGGAAAAAATTTTCTTCCAGGTCCAAGGTGTGGACTACCATGAGACTTTTGCACCAGTTGCAGAAACAGACTCCATCTGCCTAGTTTTGGCAATTTCAGCATCTAAGCACTAGGAAGTGCATCATATGGATGTTAATTCAGCCTTTCTACATGGATATATTCATCAAGAGATATACATGAATCAGCTTGAGGGATACATCTTTGATCCATCTTTGGTTTGCAAGCTAAAGAAGTCACTATACAGGTTAAAACAGGCCCCAAGAGAGTGGTATTCCAAGATGGATGCCTTCCTTCTCTCGCAAAACTTTCAAAGGTGTAGATCAGATCCAAATGTGTATATACAGTAGTATGATGGTAATTTGATTATTATTTTTTTATATGTTGATGACTTATTGATCACAGGTACCACAGTTGGTTATATTTCAGTCATCAAAACTGCTCTCCACAATGCATTTGAAATGAGCGATTTGGGGCTCTTAAAACAATTTTTGGGGCTTGAAATTGAGAAAAATTCTGATGGGATAATGGTAACTCAGTAAAAATACATATAATACTTGTTATTCAAGTTTAACATAGTTGAATGTAGGCCTGTACCATTTCCTTTCCTTTCATGGATCAGCCTTGAAGAAGGAAAAAGCACACCTCCCATGGACTGCACTATTTATCGACAGCTGATTGGTAGCTTGTTGTACTTGACACATTCTTGGACTGATATATATTATGCCATGAGTGCTCTATCAAGATACATGCAGCAGCCCCATTATCTTTATTGGAAGGCAGCCAAGAGGATCCTCCAGTACATTCAGGGAACTAGGACCTACAACATTCACTATGCTGCAGACTCTGAGCTAGAGCTGGTTGGATACACAGATTCCGATTGGGTGGGTGATTCTATTGATTAGAAGTCTACTTCCGGATATATATTCATGTTTGGTGGTGGATCCATTTTCTGGTCTAGCAAAAATCAGGCTTCCATAGCATTATCTTTAGCAGAGGCCGAGTATCGAGGAGTGGTGAATGCTTGCATGCAAACAGTTTGGTTGCAAGGAATTATTTCATAGTTTTATCTTGGTAGTACTTTGTCCACTGTCCTCTTTTGTGACAATCAAAGTGCTATTAAGATATCCATAGATCTAGTTACCAGGTAGAGGACCAAGCATGTAGAGATACACATGTACTATATCAGGGAGCTAGTGCATGACAGGATCATCATTTTGCAATACTGCTCGACTGATGAGCAGATTGCAGACATCTTCACCAAGATATTTTTAGAAAATAAGTTCACTTACCTCCATTCACTATTAGGGGTGAGTCCATCAGGGTTATCAGACTACTTTTAATGTACAACTTGAGGGGTGGTTTTTCCCACTGGGTTTTCCCTCTTTTCCTCACTTAGTTTGTTTTAAGCATTATTTGAGCTTCAGTATTGTACAGGGTGACCTATGGCCTTAGTTACTAGGGCCCTAACATTTTTATGTATTTTATGTTTTCTACTCCTCTTGAGTATAGCTTAAGGGGGGGTGTTGGAGACATTTACCACCATTCACACTCATTTTGGTCAATTTTTCCTAGTTAAACCACTAACCTAAGTTTTATTGACTTAATTGACATCAAAGGAGCACTAGATGACATCAGCATGATCATGCCCATGCCTACCTTCAGTCAAGGAGGCTAACTTAGCCTTCTCCTATATTCAGGGAGGCTAATTGGAGCACACCAGAGGTGATCTGAGTGTCATTAATGCCCCATATTGCTAATTAATGGTTACAATTATTTAAACAGAGTAGTGAAGGCACCTTCTTTCATTAAATTGATTATTTAATGATTATTTAATGAACTGGAGTCAACAGGGGTGTCTCCAACCACTTCTAATGGTCAATTAGACTTCAGTTAATGTCATCAAGGTTCATTGGAGTCATTAATGCACTACCACTTACTGGTTGGCTTGCAGTGACATCTGTTCAAGCTACTTTCAATTAGACTCAGTCATTTATTGCAATACAGCTTTAGTTAGGGGTCAGTTGAGTCAATTAGGGTTTTGATCAGTGGTTAACTTGAGTGTTGACTGTGGCTTACATTCAGTTAAGCTAGACTCACTCATTCAATTCGAATGACCTCCTTGGGAATTTGAATTTATTTGTTATTCATGCTTTCAACATGATAATTATATTGTATTACTCATTCTTTATTGATTATACAGAGCAGCTACTCATTTTGTAGCACTATTATGCCATTTTCATGCCTTATTGTCTAAAATCTCTTATGAGACTGTGTTTTAGTCCCTAGATTACTGTGATAGATTAATATGCTTACCTTCTTGGGACTTGGTCCCAACAGTTGACTGGGTGTTACACCCAATGGGGAATTTGGATCCTTCTCTCCACCCCATTGATCCAACTGAATTTTATACATGTGTCCTCTCTCGGATGGTCTCCTTCTTTTAGATGAATTCTTCCTAGAGTTTTCAATATAGTCTGACCTTCTGATGGTTGTTGAATCATTTGTGTTTAAATCCAACCATGAATTGCTTAGTGAGTTTGATCCATCTAATGATTGATCTTGCTATGATTGCATTGTTGAGTCTTTGGACTCTCTCATTGCACATCAAGTGAGGGATCTTGATGAATTTGATTTTGGTCCTAGCGTTTTCGACTCCTGTGATAATGATTTTGGTTTTGCAGACTCTATCACCCCTATCAACTTTAGCTCTCCTCTTGAGGTTGATCTTAGTGTTGTAAAATTAGTTATTTATCATTTAATGTTAGGAAACTATCTATGTGAAGAGATAGCTCCTTAGCCTAGCTTTCTCAAATTCCGACGTCATTTCCTATCAGATACAAGAAAGAGACAATGTAAGAGATAAATATAAAACCATCAATCTTAAATAAGCTGCATGAAGGTAATGTAGCTCAAATCATCAATGTTACAACAAAAAAGTATAATGTAGAATCTATTTTTACCTAAAACATAACCTCAAATTCATATATGGAGTTGGGGTTAGGTTTGAGTTTTGCTTTCAGCTTTTTATAGGAGCTACTTTTGGGATCCCACTTTGTATTGTTATCATGGTACAGCACATTCATGTTGACCTAATTTTGGGATCATTTGTTGGACATTAATAAAATAATCTTATCTTATCATAATTTTTTTTGTTACCTTCATCATATGCTTAATGTGTTACTTTCATTATATGCTTAATGTACATATTGTGTGCCAATCAGTCGTGATAACCACAAGGTTAGTTAAGCACACAAAGTCTACACCACCAGTTTTAGATTGGGAACCATTATCAAAATGGGGGCAAGTGCCCAAATGTTTCCCAAGGATTTATTTCCAAGGAAAAAAATACCAATGTTCCACCAAGTTTCTGGGATGTACAAATTTGGGAGAAAGGGAACACATCCAAGGGGACATGTGGAATCACCCCACAAAATCTATGGAACATTGAAGTCTCCAACATAGGTGGCCAGCCCAAATACTAAAAAGATTTAAAATATGAGAATTGAAATGTTAACCATTAAAACTATTACATAACAGCAATTTAAGCTTATCCAATTGGCAAAATCGCACCCAACTACTAATATCCAACACACAATAGCAAGAGAACAAGTCTAGAAGTACCCTGTTCTGAGCATTTTCTTCCAGCAGTGCTACACCTTGTTCTGAGTATTTTCTCCCAGTTACAACGTCATAACCAATAGCCACATAATCATAAATGTTTGAGGTGTTTATTGTCCAGCAGCAGAAAATAATTAAGTATTTACTATTCATTGCACCCACAATATCCAACAAGGGACTATGGCAAATACTTGAGGTATTAAGTTTTAACTTTTAACTATGGACACAACAATAAATATCCAGCAGCAAGGTTTCTATGATTCCAACATTCCACAGCATCCATCAACAAGAATTATGTTTCACAGCATCCTGGAGTCACAAGCCGAAGGTCTCAACTCTCCCTCACATGGTCTCCCTCACACGGCCATGCCCACATAGCCTCACTTCTCACACAAGTTAAAAGACAGTGCACAGAACTCACTCAACCACAGTCTCTTTCTCGACACCACAGCAGCACAAGACCCCTGACATAGCAGCAACTTAGAAATCTCATGGTGACAACAAAAGTGAATGATGGGTAGTAGCATAGAACTCACAGGAGGCTAAAATAATTAAACATTACGTTAAAATGTATAATTTATACATTGTCAAAATTGGTCAATACGGATGCAGGAGCAACACTTTTTAGGTAGGAATATTTATGTTTTTGGAAGCATTCCCCTCAAAAGGGAAGGTTGGGTACATCCCCCTTGGTGTATCCCCATGCCGTGATCATGGGAAGCACGTCCCCTACCCTTGGGGACACATCCCCGTGTAATACTGAGAAGCACTAATCTAAAAACACCTTATACTACAGAATTTATTAGGACAGTCAGTGAAATGTTTGCAGTATATATCCAAGACATGACAATATATATCTACCTTGTAATATATCCATTCAGAACTTCACTTGCATGACAAAAACTTTAAAAAATGGGATTTGTTCAGCACTTGGTCCTAGAACACGAACAATAGCACCTAAACCTTCCTGAATTGCTTTTATTGTTGCTCCTTCCTAAGTTTGTATCAAGTCATAAACTTGTGTTGTATCAATATTAGAGTCTTGTGTTGTATCAAGGCTACAGACTTGTGTTGGATCATGTATGGACTTGCGTTGTATCAAGTCAAATGATTCTCATAAAAGGTACCCTATGAGATGGATCTCCTTGACTGGTGATGGTATTATGTTGTATCAATACGGGATACTTTTGTTGTATCAATTCATGAGGATATACTATGTGATGTATTGCTAGTGATGGTCACTAGGTTCTATAAGTCTCCGTTAGGGACTAGCTACCCCTAGAGTCAATTACTTTAGCATATGAATATATGACTCGGGGTAATACATATGGTCATTAGTATGTAACAATTCTTATGAGTATGGTAAGATAATATGGTTAATTAATTAATTAATACACATATGGACCATGCAATATTTAATTAATAATAATGAGATATAGCATAGAGAAAGAGAAAGAATTTTAATTTCACATGTATGCCTCCAGTGAACTAGAGTTATGAAGGCCACATTTAAGCCTAAGTTGTAAATAAAGAATGTGTTAATTAATGAAGGAGCATATCCTTGATTCATGCAAACTGTTTGTGTATGAGTGACAGTGATTGTGAAGTACCAAAGACTTTCATTTAGTCTCCTAAATTTATAATCATGTGTTTAGTTGAATATTGAGTTCAGTTCATTCAATTCACAATCAGTTCAATCAGTTCATATTCAAATCAATAAGTTCACATTCATTTCATTTCAATTTAGTTCAGTTCAATTCTAATAATTTCACTTCACATTCAGTTCAGAAATCTCACATTCATTGCATGTTAGTTAGCATCTAGTTAAAGATAAATAAAGGAGGGTGCATATCTTGTGCATGCAAGTGAATCTGAAGTGTCAATTTGGAACTGGAGTTTAGGAGGGCACTGATGTTTGCATGATAGGAGTTCTAGTGCATGCTACTCCTAATGAATGTGCTATGTGTTGATATCAGTGTATTTATTGAGCCTCCTATTTGTCTGCTTCAGCACGCTAGATGTTTTGTCTTGTTGTTAATATGCTATGAATATGGCAAGTTCAATACACAATTGTATATAGTTGTTTTTTCAGGGTTGTGTTGGATCTCTCTTCTCTATTACTAAGGTGATATCTCTTATTGGGAAATATTCTTATGTGTTGTAAACCATTCTTTACAAATCTATCTATCATACTCCAAGAATTGCTGGGTTTTTCATCCTCTATATTTGGAGGGTTTTCCCAGGGTATATCTTGTCTCTTATAGTTGAAAGATTTATGTGGATAATTTGTGTTATAAGATTCAGGGATAATTTTAGGGGTGAATTTTAGCCCAGTGGGCTATTTTTCCATTTTTTTCTCCTAAACAAGATTCACCATTTTGCATTTTTTGAAGCCTTGTTTCGCCCAATTTTGATGGGGTAAAATTTTTTCACCCTAAAAATCGCAAAATTATTATATAAACGATATAAAATAATTAGAAATTAAAACATTTTTTGAAAATATCGCCAATCATTTTATAGTTGGTGTTTTAAGAATTGGTAACATTTGCCAACATTTATACACTTTTAAATAAGTATGGTTCCTTAAAATCATCCCTCATAAGATTCATATATGTAGTGATAGATTAACAAATGTTTTAAAATTCAAGCAACCTCAATTTTGCTCAAACATTAACAGACTCAAGAAAATAGATGAGAGGTTGAATGGGTGTAATGATCTCTATCCTCCACCCATTCGATAATTTCATTGAAATTTCAAGATACTATTTTGCTCAAGAACATCGAAATTCAAGTAAGTAGGTTAATCTATTCATTGTTTTAGTAATAAAACCTCTTATTTTTTAGAAATCAATGTTGAATTCATATTGAATATTTGTTAAAGGAAAGAGTTGTAATTTCCTCTTTGTTTGGTAGTTGGGTTCCATTTCATCTTAATATTTACTTGGAAATTTTAGGTATGTTCTATTTCTTTTATAAACTAAGAATTGAAATTTTGTTTTATTCTTATATTTATAATTCCAGGGATAAAAAATACTCAATAAACATCCATCCTTACATCTATTCTCAATTGGAAGGTTGATTACCAATGATATATTAATATTGTGCTTTTTCTTTCAAAATAATTAAAAAATGGCATTTAGAAAATTCTTTGTTACAATATGGTACCAAAGCAAATATTTTTCTCACAAATTTAGCATAAATATTTTTCTTGTGTTATGTATAATTTATAAGTTAGTAAGTGTTATAACAAGTGTGTGTGATGGTAATACACTATATAGATGATGCATATTTGTTGTGTATAAGATATGAATATTTATTGTGTATAGGTTATATAGTTTCATAATTATGTAATTAAATGATATAAGTTTATGTACATTATATTATAATAATTCATTTTGTTATTTTGTAATAAACTATAGTATGGTGCAAATTGTAATTATGTTAGTGAAAATATACATAAATTGCAATTCACGGGTTATTCCTATTCATTAGGTTGCGTAGGAGGTGTCTTATCAAGAATCAAAGGCATGGAAATACAATAATAATATAATATCCTCCTTATGGGAAATGGATATAAGGGAAAGGAAGGGAAGAAGGTATGTATCTTTGCTCTCTCCCTCTTTATCTTTGGTTGCTTTTTGTTCTTGCTATGCAAGTCTAAGATTGTCCAGTTTCTCTTGAAATGTTATGTTTTTAGGGTCATGCATATCATGTGGCTATTGAAAATGGTCTTTTAGGTATGGATGATGTAATATTGAGGGATTGAAATATTCAATTTGAGGGGTCATGCTAGGAGAAGAGCCTTCCTGTTCCATACAATTTTCCGTGATTGAACGTAGATTCTATTGGGACTAAGAGTCCTCTTATTCCCAACAAATACCCATTCTTGAATGCAGAGTCTACTATAATGATGTACAGTGGAGGATTTAAATATTTCTTGTGTTATAGGGATTATTTTCACCCATTTTAGTAAACAATTATGTTTTCACTGAATAGTTAAATAATTATGTTAATGCAAATACAAGGAAAATATCAGGAAATTTTGTGGTTTAATTAAAATTTACTTTGAATTGTTAACTTAATATCAGTCTTCAGTATATTAATGTAGATTAAATTAGGATAGGTAAATTTTACAAAACAATCTATAAGATTTTAATTTTGGAACAATTAAAAAACTATAGTATATTCTTCAGTGTTGAAACTAAATGACAAATGGCAATATCAATTTCTTATCATTTTTCAATCGCCTATTCTTACTAGCCACCTATGAAAATCACATTTGTAACTTTTGAATTTCCACTTTCACTTTGTTTCTCTTTTCTTTTTTGAAACCCAATGTTTGGCCTTGTTGGCCTTCTAAGCTAGCTAACTTACAAGACTGTAAAATTGTTTAAACATTATATAAGCCTTGAAAGAGTCACAACAATGTAAGGTTGAAGTGTAATATACTTGAAATTAATACTTAAATAAGTAAGTATCTATTGGTATTTCTTCAAGAAATATAGAATCTTTAAGTATCTATTTGTTTAAAAATATTTAAATTGTCTTTTTATCCTCTTGCAAAAAGGTTTTTATTTCTTATATATTACAAAATATAGATTGACCCTAAAATGGTTTGACCTATTGCTATCCCATATATTCAAAATATGGGTATTGTTTTGAAAATTAATAACAGACTATATAGTACAGATTTAGCCAGTAGTTAGCATGTTGTCGAACTTCGACAAAGTTTAGCACTTCAACTATTTTGAATACTCGATTTCTTCGACAGGTTCTCCATCGAATTTGAAAAGTACAAACCTCAACACAACCGACTTCGAAAACCTCGACATGTTTCACACTCAACATAAAACAACTTGACATGACTTGTCGGCACCAACGACTATCGAACATCGATAGAATGTCTCTATCTTCTTGTCATCTGTGACAGTTGAACTTCTGAACCCTTATAACTTCTTATAACTGAACGTAATGGGTAGTCACCCAAGCATCTCAACATTCTATATAAACATGTACATTATTGTAACAATCAACGAACCTTCATAAAGAAGAATTAATAATCAAAATTGGTTCGAATTATTGCATACTATATGTGTGCAAACTTTCTGTCGACATAGTGTATTTATTTCTTTACTTGTTTTTCTTATATGTTTCTGTCATAATAGAGCTTGACTCATTCAGTCCATTATTGGCCCCAACGTGCACCTAGGAAGGACCTAGATCATTTGTATCAAAGCTTGATGTTGTTCAAATCCTAAGTTATATCAACACTTTCATTGAATTTATTTAACTTATGTTTGCTCAAAAATGCTCACAAACTCAACAAAACAAGCAGACACTTACTTCGACTTCAGAAAAGATGGCCGAAGAAGCAAACGATAGACATGCAATTGACAAGACAGAATAACTCATAGAGAAATCATTGGCTTGCCAGAGGACTGAAATGTTCAGCCAGTTCAACAAGATTCTCATGCAATTCACTTTGAAATTTCAGGAATCCTTGATGTGACCTCACTCCAATAAGATGATCCCCTTCAAAGTGAAAATGAATCTGTACATACCAAATATTGAAGGCAATATTGACACAAAATCTGTTGACAATTGGGTACAACAACTAGAATCTTACCACTATGTGAATCAACTCTAGGGATGATTTTAAGAACCCCCCCTAGATTTATATGTATAAAAATTGGGCGAATCTCTCGTATATGTAGGAAAATTTGAAGGTGATTTATCAATAATATAATATGTATATATAAAAAAATTGGTGAATCTTTCATTTTATTATATAATGTTATAAAATCTTGGCGAATCTTTCATTTTATTATATAATATTGTAAAAAATTGGTGAATATTTAACTTCATTATAAAAAATTGTAAAAACTGGTGAATATTTCACTGATTTATAGAATATTGTCAAAATAAAAGAATAACAACATTAGTCAAATAACATGAATCACATCATCAACAACATAACATGTAGACTCACAAGTCACAACAGGAAGGTGTCAGTGAAACACAACTACACTGACTAGATTCAGGGCAAGTGTGGACTCCACTTTTTATCTCCTCCTTAATGGTCCAATAGACATGTGGGGACCTGAATCTTGACAAACTAATAAACTCATAGAATCATACATTATGCTCGATCTTGGCCTCCACTAGCCAATTATGGTCAGGAGGCTAATACAATTATGCATTGTAATTATGCCAATTGATTATTGCATTAGATGAATGTTGGTCTTGTGCCAATAGGTATCCTATGATCAATGCATAGGAACCTAGTGCATAGACCATTTTTCTCTTCACTTAGATATGTAGAGCTCGTTTATTTTTTTGAATAACGATAAGTATTTACAAAGAAAATATACAGTCAGCGTAAAAGAATTGAAAAATTGAAGAAAATTAATTCATGCAACTAAAAGTTAATAAAAGAATCTTTTCTCAAATCTTAAAACCAACCTTGATTCAAGATACAACAAAGGGTTAAATCAAGCATCGAATGAGAACCAGAATCATTCAAAGGAATTAACACAGTATTTAACCAAAATACACACAAACTTCAAAAATCAACAAAATGCTTCAAACAAAAGCAATAAAAAAACCATAAAAATTTGTCAAGATATTTGTGCTAAACACCAACATGGTTTCATGTACTTGAATGAGCCCATTCTTTCTTAGCAAAAGTGTTGTCAAATTAGTTATTTATCATTTAATGTTAGGAAACTATCTATGTGAAGAGATAGCTCCATGGCCTAGCTTTCTCAAATTCTGGCGTCATTTCCTATCAGATACAAGAAAGAGACAATGTAAGATATAAATATCAAACCATCAATCTTAAAATAAGCTGCATGAAGTTAATGTAGCTCAAATCATCAATGTTACAACAAAAAAGTATAATGTAGAATCTGTTTTTACCTAAAACATAACCTCAAATTCATATATGGAGTTGGAGTTATGTTTGAGTTCTGTTTTTAGCTTTTTATAGGAGCTACTTTTGGAATCCCACTTTGTATTGTTATCATGGTACTGCATAGTCCTGCTGACCTACTTTTGGGATCATTTGCTGGGCATTAATAAAATAGTCTTATCTTATCATAATTCTTTTTGTTACCTTCATAATATGCTTAATGTGTTACTTTCATTATATGCTTAATGTACATATTGTGTGCCAATCAGCTGTTAGATTACCACAAGGTTAGTTAAGCACACAAAGTCTACACCACCAGTTTTAGATTGGGTACCATCATCAAAATGGGAGCAAGTGCCCAAACGTTTCCCAAGGATTTATTTCCAAGGAAAAAAAAACACCAATGTTCAACCAAGTTTCTGGGATGTGCAAATTTGGGAGCAAGGGAACACATCCAAGGGGACATGTGGAATCACCCCACAAAATCTATGGAACATTGAAGTCTCCAACATAGGTGGCCAGCCCAAATACTAAAAAGATTTAAAATATGAGAATTGAAACGTTAACCATTAAAACTATTACATAAAAGTAATTTAATCTTATCCAATTGGCAAAAGCACACCCAACTGCTAATATCCAACACACAATAGCAAGAGAACAAGTCTAGAAGTACCCTATTCTGAGCATTTTCTTCCAGCAGTGCTAGACCTTGTTCTGAGTATTTTCTCCTAGTTGCAATGTCACAACCAACAGCCACATAATAGTAAATGTTTGAGGTATTTATTGTCCAGCAGTAGAAAATACTTAAGTATTTACTATTCACTGTACCCACAATATCCAACAAGGGACTATGGAAAATACTTGAGGTATTAAGTTTTAACTTTTAACTATGGCCACAACAATAAATATCTAGCAGCGAGGTTTCTATGATTCCAATAGTCCACAACATCCAATAGTAGGAATTATGTTTCACAGCATCCGGGAGTCACAAGCCGAAGGTCTCAACTCTCCCTCACATGGTCTCCCTTACACTGCCATGCCCACATAGCCTCACTGCTCACATAAGTTAAAAGACAGTGCACAGAACTCACTCAACCACAGTCTCTTTCATGGCACCACAATGGCACAAGACCTCTGACATAGAAAAAACTTAGAAATATCATGGTGACGGCACGGGTGAATGATGGGTAGTAGCAGAGAACTCACAGGAGGCTAAAATTATTAAACATTACGTTAAAATGTATAATTTATACATTGTCAAAATTGGTCAATACGGATGTAGGAGAAATGCTTTTTAGGTAGGAATATTTATGTTTTCAGAAGCATCCCCCTCAAAAGGGAAGGTGGGGTACATCCCCCTTGGTGTATCCCCATGCCGTGAGTGTGGGAAACACATCCCCTACCCTTGGGGACACATCCTCGTGTAACGTTGAGAAGCACTAATCTGAAAACACCTTATACTACAGAATTTATTAGGAAAGTCAGTGAAATGTTTGCAGTCAATATCCAAGACATGACAACATATATCTACCTTGTAATATATCCATCGAGAACTTCACTTGGATGACCAAAACTTTAAAAAATGGGATTTTTTCACCACCTGGTCCTAGAACATGAACAATAGCACCCGAACCTTCCTGAATTGCTTTTATTGTTGCTCCTTACCTTCCAATTAAACTGCTAGCCTATGTTCCAGCCACAAGTAACCGAGTTGAAGTCATTCCACTACCACCCTGCTGAGCTTGACCCAATTCCCCTATGCCATCTGAACCTCCTTCTATAATTCACTTATGAACCTTGAGTATCCCATCCATAGCTGGAGAAATTGGTGCTTCTGGTTCTTCTTTTTCCAAAACCATAACCTATGACAAGAGATAATAATGAAGTTATTTAAGGTAAAATCAGAATAAAATATTTTGAATCATAGAATTAGAAAAACGAAAAACCCAAGAACATACAAAATTTTGAAGCCAACAATCTATGTAAATATACAATCCCTCATTGTTGAAATACAAAAACAACACATCTGTGCAAGAATGTACAATAATCAGATTGTTATCATATGCCAGCCACAATAGGAGAAATGCTTGGAAACTTGTTTTTTGAAAAAACACAGAGTACTATAGGAAACACCTCCAAGGTTTAGCAATAGAAGATCTAAGGATTTTGAAAACATCTGATGCAATGGAAAAATTGAATTCCCTTGATTGGATCAAATAACACCTCTATGATCCTCTTTGTTAGATAATGGAGAGGTTGGTCAAATATAAACTTTGATTTAGCATCAATTTGCAGTTCCTATTACTTGGAAAGACTCGATGATATGCATCCATACCTGAACAGTTCTTACGTGGTAGTTTTGATAAAGTATTCCATTTATTTTAGCAAATAAAGAACACAATTTAACAAGAAGACCAAACATCAAGGATTCAAATAAAGCTTACAGTGCATTCAGGAGTGCCTTGAATTCCTTTTAGAATCTTAATGCGTGATCTGGTCTCTTCACACATCTTTTTCACAAATTCTCCCTTGCAACCAATAATTCCACCAACCTTCTAAACATGAACAAGAAGCCAAAATACATTATCCCTAGGCCATCCTAGCCATTTCTTATCTGTTAATCCAGCACCAGTTTCATCTTCTCAACCCCTTTTTTGAGGAAGGCTAGTATTTCTGGCCATTCCAATCATGTCTGATTGCTCTTGCATGGTTTCCATTGATTCCATTGCCGTGTTTCTTGGTTGACTTGAATCAAACAATGTAAACAATCAATCCAGTAGATATTGTTCTGTTCGAGATAGAATGGCCATACAATGCATGTATCCTTCTTTTTTCTTTTTCTTTTTCATGTTTCTTTCTTTCTTCCATTTTTCTGTACTAGTTGTGATGGCTAGGTTGGCTAGGAAGGGATGGTGTATGGGAAAAGAAGGGAAAATAATTAACAATTGAAGAACATAGAACTGCACAATCGACGGGAAATATAAACAAAAACAAAAATATTGATTTGTGCTAAATAATAAACTGCCAACCAACCTATGTTAGGAACAAAGGATATAACTCAAAGGTGCAAAGCACAAAATCAATTAGCTAAACATTTGACAGAAGCAGGATATATAGTCACACAATGCAAAATAAATCATATTCTACAACTTCTTAAATAATTGACATTAAAGCTCATATTTACCACCAACAAAAATCCATGTACATAAGCACTTCAAAGACACTAGTGGGCTCAAAGCAGAGATGAAAACCTTGAAGTAGAAAAAATGCCTCTTGCAAAAGACTAAAAGTGCAAAACCAGTCTACATAATCCTAGATTTCATCTGTTCTATAGAACTATGAAGATGAAGGCTTATGGGGGCTGAGAAGGAGAAAACAAGGTAAATAGCCAATACACAAGCAATGACAACCAACATAGAATATGTGCATCCAATGGGCAGCCAAAAGCATACAGAATGTTGGGCTTTGCTAGAGATTAGGGTTTCTTATGTTATAGAATTTATTGAGCCCCAATAGCTGTTATGCTTAATTCATTGGTTGTCTTTTCATCTTCTCATTTGTTATTATTGGACTGTGTGGCAGTTGCACTGGTGGAATTAGCAGCTCTCCTAACCTCCCATAAGGCATGTAGAGGGGAGCATGATAATGGCCACCACACAATATTGTCATTTTGGATAATTCTCAAGGAGGAACCATGCAAAGATCAAGTGCTAGCAATCATGATGTTCAAATTTAAATTCATGTCCATGTAAGTTTTTGATTCTTCTCTCCTTGCAATCCAAGAAAAATTAACAACTCATTTTATAGCCCATAATGCACATGGATATAAACGCCACTCATATATAATCTCAGTAGCACTATTGTCACCATTACAATCAAAACAACTTATGTTTGCTCTCAGCAACAAACTCATTCATTCACAACATCTGTGTTCTCACTACCTTGCACATCACACCAGTGTCCAACACAATATCATATTTCCATGCCATTGTTAAACTTTACATCCTAGTTTAGATCTGCACTAGCAAATGAAACCTACGGGTCCTAAATTTTGGAGCTTAGTTTGCACCTATCAAAGCCTATATAGGCATATACTAAAACTTCCTTAAATTAAGTTTATAAGGGAAAACAATGTACTCTGTGTTAATTGAAAATAGTAGATAGAAGGAAGTGAAATATATATTTGTGCAATATGGAAATTACAAATAGTAATACAAACTCTAACAGCAATGACAACTACACACTATTATTCAAAAAAGAATATTACAACATCTAGTACACAGGTTTCTTACACTTGCTCTCACTACAACACACACTAAAATTGTCTCTTAGGATGCTTACTAATGCACCCCTCATTATTTTATTGACTAAGGAAAAGAGTTACCAAATGGGAGATAAATGACTCTAGTGGAGCGCCCCACTTGAACTCATACATAGATCCCACTGTCCAGCAATAAAGCATGCCTAGTTTCCTAGGTAAGTGGAGACCAGGGTGCCTTTGTTTGGTAATTTTGGTGTCTGTTGAAATGGGTTGTAACAAATTCTCTTATTATATTTGGAGCAGATAAGGTGTCAAGAGTAAGCTTCATTTTAAGGTCTTAATGGCTATGCCAAGAAATGGACTATGTGTCTCTTGGTAATAGATATTTTTTTCTTAGACTTGTTCATGGGCGAGATATGGGAACATGTATAGGATTCCAATGACAATAAGCATGATGAAAGGAAAAACAAGAAAGAGGGGCAAGCACCATAAAGACAAGTTTCAGATAAACATGAACAACCTACAACAGATCCAAGGTGATGTTCAATATCAATATGGACATATAAGTTGTTTAGTTTTCATGACACCTTAGACAAAGGCATCAATGCTTTCCACATGAGAGCAAGGGAATGGTATTTGTGGCATTTTCCTGAGCAAGTTAAGATCATTAATGATAACTATATATATCCATGAGTTGCAAATTTTATGAAGAATATGCCACTTTTCCCTATGATGATTTACCTTGACTAATATAAATAGTTGAAGATGAAAACAAAGCCGAGGATATCATATAAGTTGCTAAAGCTTCCCTTGATCAAGACATATATGCCATTCATGTGATAAATATAGAGCAGTTTACATAGAGGTTATAAAACTTTTTGAGTATTGGAAGAAGCTCAATTCTTATCTTATGTAATACCATCGCATATAGGATAATTGGAGATATTTAAAACAATGTTATAAGGTGGTTTATGTCTCTTTCATACCGCAAGTAGGTGAGCGATTAACACTCCAGGTGTGGAATTCCTTTAGCACTTTAAACAGGCTAGTAGAGAGGCCACATTAACAATAGTAGTCACAAGTGTTTGTGTGGTTTTTTTAGGCATTTTTGGAAAATGTCAGGGGCAGAATTGTAAGTAGACTTTCTAGCATATCATGGAGAAGATGCAGACTATGTTGGATACCATTCCTGAAGGATTTTGCACAATGTCTTTGCTGAAAATTGGAATTGAGCACTCTCATCGCACCAAAAACATGCACCTCTAGGAAACAAGAAAATATGTTGTAGAATCTATGGAAATAAAAAAATCAGGTTTACAGTTAGTGTATTTTCTGAGTTCTCCAAATATACATACATAGTATAAACTCAAGAGAGAATATGAAATATATGCAGTTGTAATATTTATGGTAGATACTAGCTATGTGCATGGCCAAAGAGTGAAAGAGAAAGAAATATAACAGGTTGATTTACCTTATGGAGAATGGTCCATGTTCCATGGTATTACAAGGCTGAGAATATTGATAGTAGGAGCAGGTTCGTACCTTTTCCAATGAGCATATACACCTCAATTATAAAGTAATGGAATATTACAAGGGTGTATCCAACTTTCATGAGTGAATAGTGTGAAGACTAAGTTTATTCAGTAGTATTCCCATTTTCATGAGAGAATAGTGGAAGGCTCAGTTTGCATGGGTGTATCCCAATTTGCATGATTAGTGGAAGATCCAGTATGCACATGAATATTCCATTTTGCATGAGATATGAGAGTGAAAACCTAGTTTGCATGGGCATACCTTAAGAGTTGATGATATGGAATATGGAAGATTGCAAGCAGTCTCAGAATTTCCATTAAGATTCTTCGTTCCTCTACTCGAGACAACATGCACATGCAATCACACCTAGGATACAAATATTTGATTTCAACATTTTCTCTACTTGGGGTTTCTTTGTCAAGGTTAAAGGTGCCTAAAGTGAGACTATTTAGACCTATACAAGTTTCAACCAAGAGTGCAGGAAATTTCATTTTAAATTGTGTTTCCTGAATATATCTATATAGTTTGTAACTCTCTCTCAAACACTCTTTATCCATTTATCTTGAAATGAGTATGACATTGGAATTCCATTATCTTTGTACAAATGGAGCTCTTGCCAACTTGCAAACAGCAAGATAAAATTTCATGGGGCTTTTCAAGAAAAGGATTAGTGAAGGAACTTGGAATCAATCTTTTCAAAATGTCCCTAAAACTAAAATAAATCAAAACCCTGGGGAGAATGGTTCA
Source organism: Pseudotsuga menziesii (assembly GCA_001517045.1). Lineage (NCBI taxonomy): Eukaryota > Viridiplantae > Streptophyta > Pinopsida > Pinales > Pinaceae > Pseudotsuga > Pseudotsuga menziesii. The sequence continues at coordinate 58,477 of LPNX011005620.1, read as the reverse complement.
TATATTTTTGGCACAGTATCAAAACGCTAGTGTTTATAACCTGATTGAAGAAATAATAGTATCTTGCACAAGTAGCCAATATTTGACAAAAGAATAAATGTCGTTAAATTGATCTAGCTACCCAACTATTGCAGCCCCCAAAATATCATCCATATGAAAGGTAATAGAAGGATGTGCCAACAAATATACATTTGACTCACAAAGTATAGCTATCAAGATGGAGTTAATAATCAGCTAGATTCATAGCTGGTATGAAAACATTGTAAAAGGCTTGGACAAATTTAGGTACAAGTAGCTCTATTGACCAAATGTTATGCCTTTGAGCTCCATGGTGTTAACTACCACATGGCACAATGCAAGTAAAATCATTTTCACTGGAGCAATGTGTAGAACATGTTAATAGGTATCCTAAGCACTATGTAATCTTTTTTAGTCACTTTTTTTTATAGTAATGTCCCATTGATTTTGGGAATGGAAACCAAATGGGATTCACTTTGGTAACCAAATGAAAGCACTTCTTGATTGTACCCATAAATAGTTTGATGTAGAATAGTTCAACAATGGAAACATTCATTAGATATAGGCAGTTTTGTGAGTCATGGCCTATTCGTCTCAAATTATGGGCATACTCCAGTCTTCAATTAGCAGCAATTAGCATTGTTATGGCCCTTGGACAGCACTAAGAAGAATCTTTGGGTAAATATGAGCACATTGGGAACAATTTTGTGGAAGGAAACATAAGTAAACCCTATTTATTCTGAATTATAGGAAGCAAGCAACCTAATTCTTGTAGCATCACTCCATGTTGGGTTGTTTCCTAGCATTTCTGCACATTCTAGATAGTTCTGGGTATGTTCTAACCATGTCTCAACCCTCAAAATAGCAACAAGATCAGTCCTGGGAATAATGTGGGCATCTTCCTTGTAGTGGCAGCCATGATTTAGCATCAACCAACAACAAGAAGTCTGGTCAATCTGCAAGTAAAGAACAACAATAAAGATCTTAATTTCTGCACATTCTAGGTAGATCTTGAGTGAATTTAAAGCTGTCCCTAATTCCAAGCAAAGTTAAGTCCAAATATGGTCCAATTCTAAGTAGATCTAGCAATTCTAAGCATCCTAGTCCAATGCTCCAACATATTTGGGCAAGTTTAGTGGAAATAAACAAACTAAAATCCAAATATGGGCATAGTTTTAACTTTGAAGTATTTTCTGTCACAGCCCACTGATTATATATTCTATGTAGCTTTGGGTATATTCGAAAATGCTTCATCAAACCTATCCAGACTATATTCCGGAATGATTCATCAAACTTGTATATTAAAACCTTAGATACTTGAGCATCAAATAAAGACAAGAATCAAGTACATTCATCAAAAGCAACCAAATCAAAACCCCATTTAAATGGGCGGATAGGATTGATCCCACATAGAAATAAAAGGGGAGGATAGGATTGAACAGTTGGTGGGATAAAAGGCTGAAAGCTTTGAACAATAGGGTTTCTTCCTTCAGTTTTCACAGAGTTTTGAAGATTATGCAGAAGACATATAAGCAGATCTTTGAAAAGGAAGAAGTGTGTCTATGTTCGATAAAATATGCAGATCTAAAATCAACCCCCCTAAGAAAAACAGATGAGAGACAAATTCATCTTGTCCATCCAGCAAATGGTTAGGGAGTCTCAATCCCATCAAAAATAAACCCCCCTACCACCACTTGAACACACATCAGTTTGGGACTGCTTCATATCTGATCTATCACTATTATGAAGCTACTAATTCATTGTTACAAACCCATATCAACATGTCAAAACAACCAGCAATCATAGCCTACTCCAAACAAGCCTAAAAAAATTGCATCCATTTCTAATAGGATGAACATACCTTAGGAAATTTACGGTTCAAACTTAGAGGTATCACAATGATCACAACTTAATCCAAACATCCTTTAAACAGTCACAGATGAGTTTAACAATTTAACAAGTGTTCATGGTTTAGATCTAGAATCCCACAAGGTTCACAAGACATATATAGAAGCCCAAAAAGTCACGGCCCTATCTACAACAACCCACAAGATCAAGCAAGGTCACAAATGTCATGACCCAACATAGAATCATCAATACAGTCACATATCAGCCTAGGAAGGTTTAGTAAGGTTTAGTAAGGTTTAGCATCCCAATCAATACTACTACCTAGCTCAAAAAAAAGAAAAGCAATAGCTTCAACAATTGTTACGGAGAGAAATTCCTATGGCTTGGGGTACCACAACAGATAGCTAGACTCCAGAAATCAATCTTTCCCAATATGCAATAGAAATTAAAACCATCTAACACTAAAGGATCGAACCTCTTACCTTATTCCGGACGGTTGAAGTAGATCCCCGTTGAGCTTTCCAATCTTCATCTTGAATTGTTATAGCACGTCCTCAACAACAAGCAAACAATACAAGCATACTATATTTCATGGTGTTAGATCTATTCTAGCATATATAATCAATAATGTATAAGCATTTGACATATTCCAATGGATGCAACATTCATTCAAATACACATTACTGGACAGGAAAAGATATTTCTATTAATATGAATCAGAGATTACAAGTGACAACCTCTGACGGCACGTCTGCGAACCGGAGAAACTGAATCCCCCACTTGGGCCTACACCACCTCAATCCTCCATCACTCCGATAGAAAGCTCACTAACAAAGGTAAGCTTGGGAAGAACACAACAGTGCTCCAAAGGGACAAATGGATGCAGACTAAAGTATAGTTCTGGCAACAATGGACTATTGTTTCGGTACTCTCAATTCTCTCTTCTTGTTTTCAATGTCTCAATGGTTCCTTATATAGCTTTCCAAAGTGATACTGAAAGGTCGAATCCGTGTGATCTCATGGCATATGGAAGGCCAGGAGTCATATGAGTCGGATTCAGGACAAGGAACGGTCCAATAGTTTTGGATTATGCACACATCCCAATGTACGCGACTATATAGGGAATATCCGCGTATGTACGCGGTTATCGGGAAAAAGGCCGCGTATATCATTTTTCTAATGTTTTTAGGGATGGTCACTGATACATCAAAAGACAATAAATGGTCCATAGGGAATGATGAGTCTGCAGCGGGATAGGGGAAGGCCATACAATGTGTGATTCACCTAGTGTGGTGAAATCCGCTATAACAACAATATACAGGAATTAAACAATAGAGAATCAGTACCATCAATGAAGTACAAACCACCTCACAAGATCTTTGGTTGATAATGACAGTCTTGTGGAAGAATATTTGTCACTGGAGGCTAATACAATTATGCATTGTAATTATTCCAATTGATTATTGCATTAGATGAATGTTGGTCTCATGCCTATAGGTATCCTACAGTCAATTCATAGGAACCTAGTGCATAGACCATTTTTCTCTTCACTTAGCTATGTAGAGCTCATTTATTTTTTTGAATAATGATAAGTATTTACAAAGAAAATATGCAATCAACATAAAAGAATCAAGATTCGAAAAAGTGAAGACAATTAATTCATGCAACTAAAATGTAATAAAAATATCTTCTCTCAAATCCTGAATCAATGAAAAATCGATTAAAACCAATATTGATTCAAGCTACAACAAATGGCTAAATCAAGCATCAAATGAGAACTATAAGCATTCAAGGGACTAACACAATATTTAACCAAAATACACACAAACTTCAAAAAGCGACAAAATGATTCAAACAAAAGCAATAAACAAACCATAAAAATTTGTCAAGATATTCCTTTTAAACACCAACATGGTTTCATGTACTTAAATGAGCTCATTCTTGCTTAGCGAAAGTGTTGTCAAATTAGTTATTTATCCTTTAAGGTTAGGACACTATCTTGAGCTTGAGTTATAAATCCATATGCTTGAGCTCATCAAAATTTATTTAGTGTTAGCATATGCAAGAGTCTTCAACATTAACTTCCTCAAGGTTTCTATGGAAACATGTCTGTGCTGGCATAGGATGAAACCACTGGAAAGGAAGTCTTAGAGAGATTTTTGTTGTATGCAATGAAGCTGGTGGCCAAGACCATGCATATGAATGAATACAAACATTTTGTGATTGGTATTTGGCCGATAAAAGCATCTTCCCTAATCTTGTTATGAGTTTATGATATCACAATAGTTGAGATTGGAAGTGATGGAAGTTGATTTTGGGTGGGGAAGCCTCTCTACATTAGTCCATTGAGAAATGATATCTACTTCCTTTCCTTTGGATGGATAGTCTGATGCTCTGAATGTGTGCTTATCAGTTCCCTTAAACCATAATTGACAAAACAAATGTTGAGTTGAGGACGTTGTAATAGAGACCAATTCTTGACTCCCTCCATCCCTAACTGTAAGATTTGACTATCAGTGAAAATATATGGCTGCAATAAGTAAGAGAATATTTTGTAAACTTTAGTTGTTTAGGTGTATCTTTTAATTTTTAACTTTAAAAACATAATATTTTGGGAGAACTTTCAAGGTGGTTTTATTTTGTTAATTCATACGATTGTTTTCAAATTTGTTGAGTTTTGATTTCCAAATGTTTGAAATAATAACAAATAAGAGGCACATAGGAAATAATGAATAATTTTTTTAGATAGTTGCTTAGATGTAAGGAACTTGCTACCAACGGCCCATTAATGTTTTCCTGTAAAAAAACTCTGCTGATATCTTGATTAGAACTTGCATAACATGGTTTCTTAGATGATTTTCAGTAGTTTAGGGTTTCTTAACACTAGAGGAGCAAAAACATGTTCCTCATGCAAAGTCATCAAAGCTATTTTCTAAGTTAAAACTTAAATTTGAAAATACATGCCCATAGAAGATTCATTACTATGTTTTCCATTTACAAAGTTGTACTCCAAGTAAAAATAATTGCCGCCCCCCTGTTTTCCATTTACAAAGCTTGGAAAATAATCGCTAATGAGCTCCATGGCTATTGAATACTATAACTTACACCCAGAATAAAACCAATAGAGTGCCAAAGAATAATATCGAATGAGGAAAATCTCATCAAGCTATGGTCTAGCAACAAGGTTGAGTGCTCACAGCAAGGCCAGGCACTCTAGGAATTAGTGTCTAGGCCAACAGTTCACTCTGAAGCATTCTTCTGTGCCTGAGTCCCCATATTTCAGTTTCATCAAGTTTGCATGCATTATGTTTCTAATTTAAGTTTTTCATGCATTAGTTAAGTAAGGTGCATGTAGCCTAGCTCAATTTAGTAAAGTGTATGCAACTTAGTAGTTATGGCACAAATCATCTCCAGTTGAGGCACTATTGTGCATGTGTACAGATCATTGTAACTAGCTAGTGCACACCTCTCAAGGCATGTTGAGGATGCAAGTGACTAAGAAGTATGGAGTTGATTTGGAGCCCTGAGCATCCAATCTCAAGGTCAAAATCACTACACACCAAAGGGATATTTCAGGACCCCAAAACCCACATGATCAAAGTGTTTCAAGTAAAACCATTTTCTTTGATACTCTTATTTGTTTCATTGACAAGCAACTTCCATTAGCAATAGTAGCAATAGTGAGGACTAAATGCATGCCATCAATTTTCAAAATGAACTCAACCAAACACATGTTACCAATTGGCTCTATGTGTCTTAGCTAGAGGTGTCCCTAGAGAGAATATCTATGCTGCATGAGTCCCCAAGTTAAAGATTGTCTTTTAAGTCCATCTTGCAAAAAGCGTGGAAAATAAAGTTGTGATGAAGGCATGTTTGACGACACTAACCTTTGATAAGGTTCTATAATGGGAAGCTTGGGATTTGGTGATACAACTTTCCCTAAAGATGCCTGAACATCCACTATACACACAGTGCATGACTTGAGCATCAGACTCCAGTAGTTAATTGAGTATGTACACATTGCTCACTGATAGTTGTACTCTCTCTTTATGCTTTGTGTTATGTTTCAGACTTTCAATTGTGTTAAAATTAGGTGTGAACTGATTTTATTACCACTAACTGATTTTATTGGCATTTTACTTATCTTTTATCTTCTTACAATTAGTCCTACAATGCAAGACAACTTGGTTAGAACTTAAAGTTTCAATATTTTGCAGGCACCCTCTCAATTTGACAATTGGGGTCCTTTTGTAATATGGTATAGTCCGTTGGACCTTTTGTTATGATGTAGGTGCATTATGTGGAAGGTAGGACAAATTAATCAATCATGTAAATCGAGTCCATTGGGCATTTTGTTATTATGTAGGTACATTACATGCAATGTATACATTACATGTATACATTATTTGACTTTCTAATTCCTGCCCTATGCCAAATAATGCTTATTTCTTATAAGTAGCATAGTCGCATACAAATGGAACACAATCCGTTACATGGCATGTTATATATAGCATTGTTTACAACTGTTATTTGCAAAGCAACACTTGCATCATGATTCATGATTATCAAAAGTGCTGGAATACAAGTATGCATTTGTTACCTTTTCCATGAGTTCCAAGGTTATAGACCAGAGAAAGGGTAAGCAAAAATGAATCTCGGGGCACTACGGTGTTCCTAGAAACTCTAATGTTTGTCCATTTGTCATCAGGAGGGATTATGTATGTTGTTTTGAATATTTAATCTCTTCCTGTTGTGAGATCTATTGCAAAAGAAGTTATACTCATTTGATTGTGCCCAATTTTTAGCTCACTTTTCCTCTAGCAAATTTACCAGCCTTGTCTATCTTGCTGAAGGAAATTCCTAATAATTATGAAATCCGACATGGATTGAAGGCAGAAGTTATTTGGCATAGATACTGATTTTAATGGCTGCCTTTTGTCAAAGTATTTCTTGCTTCTCTTGTTGTTTTATTTTAACAAGAAGGAATAAGCCCATCTCCTTCTGTGTTCAATGGAAGTTGATAATTAATATGTCCAAAACATTTGATGCAGTTATCAATGCCATCCTATCATGAAATTTTTTCTCCCAGATGAATTACTCATTTAGTGTTTTCTAATTGTATGTCTCAAATGAAATGTCATGTACCAGGATGCCTTTCTTTGGCCATTGTGGCACGTGATATGAAAATTATTCCTTTATGAACAAATCCATATGCACAGCAATTAGCAGCAAATATAACATGCATATTTCTATAATCCATTCATTATCCATTATCAAAACATAGGTAAACACAAGAATTCCACACAAAGCTGATTATGGAATACTTATTTGTTTTCAAGTGAATTCCACCAAATTGGTTGCTGAAAAGCAATAATCTCACTCAGCCCAACCCACTACTCCCATGACATAATCAATATCCTCACTATTTAGCACTCCATTCCCTCATCCAGTCATCTGTCCATGATGGAACTTTCTTCTCCTTCACAGCACAATAAAAATCATCCCTTTCACTATGCCACAGCCCCTCAGGGATCTCCTTCGCTTCTAGTGTAGGCATAAAGAGTTAAAGACTGGTGGTTTCCTACTATGAATGACCCATATGAGAAACACTTCACCAAAATAGTCCATAAGCAACACTAATGTGGTTGCAGGTCTGTGGTTTTTTCTTAAGCTATCATGGACATTCTTTACCATCCATTTTCCTCTTTGAATTAACACAGCAAGTCCCTGGCCCTCACAGGCTCTTGCAAGTCATAATTTTCTCGGAACAGTCTTGACATTTCAAGGCATAAACAACCATGGCTCCACACAAGGTTTCTTCAAGAACAAGGAGGATAATGTTCCCAATTCAAATGGAGTACGTATTATCCATGGCAATGGTGAATAATTATTTTTTGACAAGAGTTTGCATAAGACATGTGTGCCCATCCCAAGAAGCATGGGGAAACATGTAAAATATCACTGAGTCAATGATTGATGGGAAATGTTTGTGAAGAAGCATGGGCATGAAAGTTCGTACCTTCAAAGAACAATTATCAAGTCATACCACCGATGGAGTCATTTTACTCAGGCCATAGGACTTCTGTCTTTTTTTCCAAGTTTCCATGCTCCCACCCTTCACCTCATAAGTGAGAATGAAGTTGTTGAAATATTGCTAGCCCCAAATCAACAATTAGCTCACAAATAGTCCCATTCAACAATCAGCTCGTAAAGTGTGATCATGTCACAAGTGGGATTTCAACTTGGGTGGGGAGGACAACTTCTCTACCACTTGAGCTAGACCCAATTGACACATGGCTTGACTTATGTCACATAAACTACATCATTTAAATAATCCATGAGTTAACATTTTTATAATTCAGGGGTTAAAACTTGGATAACACATGATAACAAATTGTTGTGTTAAATGGTATTTCGGTTTCCATATTACTTATTGATATTGGTTTACAATATCATTATCATGTTTACAATAGCTATCTTTATTACTGAAATGTTTCCTTGAGAGCCTAGAGAAGGCTACTAAAGTTCTGAAGGAGGGGTTGAGGATTAGGCTCATTCTTGCAAAAAGTGTTGAACTAAGATGTTTTCAGTGCTAATGCAGTCTTCATTCTGTGAATGAGACTAAGTGCAATTTTTGGATGACTTTGACGAAATTATTAACCAAGAGGTCTACTTGCAACAGATCTCTCATAAAAGTCTCCTACCCACTCCAATCAGAAAGAGGGTTAAAAACTTCAGTTAACTATACAAGTAAATATGTTCAGAATTTGATGAGTCATGATTTATGAAAACTCAAATAAAGCAATAAGAGAACCAACTGAATGAACCATATCTAATACCTTGTCCCCTATTCACCATAGAACACTGATAATGTTATAGGGAAATGATTTGACTATAGAGTGCAAACCATGCGACCATTACTTACATCCCTTTACCATAACTACCCAACATAAATGGATAATCCTAGAATATAATAAAATGGGTAATAAAAATGCCATTGCTTTCAACTGATCTAAGTACACAAGTAATAACATAAAGCAATTTGGCCAATAGATCTATGCAAAATAAACTCAAAATTTCACAACCCAAATAAGCTAAATACATTGCATCTCTTCCTATTCTTACAGAACAAGCAGAGATCGAAAACATGTAGAGAAAGACAAATAATTGAAGGGTATTTCTGAGTACTAACTGTCTCCATCCTTGTCAAGCAAACTGAAAGCCTCATTGAACTCAGAGATATGTTCATCTGTTAGCTTGTCCATCATTTTCACGTAATGGAAAAGTAGGGTGAACTATGAATTAATAAGCATATATAATAGAAAGTATTTTTGCTTATAGCACCATATATCCCATACTCGCTAGACTTATAATAAAAAAGAACATATAACAAATGCAGCAAGTTAGCTGGGCATGGTAAACATGAATCCAAAACAGAATTGAAGCTCTATACATTTATGACCTCTTCCTATGGGACTCCTTACCGCTAATATCTGCCCCCTAGGGTGGCATTGTTTCATATCTTAATGAGAAAACTACTATTTATGAGAGAGCTGCTCCATCCCATTTATGAAGCTTAGAACTGAATCAATAAAATCAACTGAAGTGGTTCCACTTGGTCAATTGTAATGTAAGCAAATCAAAGATCGAGGAAACAAGACTGGATTTCCCTGAGTCAAAGACCAATCTTACTTTCTTCTGCTTCTCCTTGCTCTTTCTCAAAACAAAACAAGGGATGACTTCGATCAATCTATACCTTCGTTTATCTAAGTCCACGAGATGCAATGTATGAGAGATATAACTGGTGGGTACAAAACCATGAGGTGGAAAAAAATCGTATGGTTTTTCAGTTGTAATGGGAGGTGTCGTTGGTCCATTGAATAAATCATGGGATTGAAAAGTGAATATTCTTGAAAAGAAAAAGAGAAGGAAAAGTGAAGAAATCTATGCTACTCTTATAATAAGTACCATGTGCCCTGGAAAATAATTTCTAATGAGCTCCATGGCTGTTGAATACTATAACTTACACCCAGAATAAAATTTAAAACCAACAGAGTGCCAAAGAATAATATCCAATGAGGAAAATCCCATCAAGTTGTGATCTAGCAACAAGGTTGAGTGCTCACAGTAACTAACCTGTAAAAATCCTGCAGATAGAAGAAGATTCAAGAAACTAATGTGTAAAAAGCCTGCAAATAGAAGAAACTTTCTGAAATTGCTTTCCACGAATCCACTCAGCCACTGTAAAGACCGATTTGCAATAGAAATCAAGCTTGATGTTGAGCCTGAGTTCTGACTCTTGCACCATTATATAGGTAAAAAAATTCCTCACTCGACTAAATTTATCCATTTTTTGCTCAAATATGGACCAAATCGAGTGAAAAAACTTCTCCAATTGATTAAATCTCCACATTTTACTCAAATAATTGTCCACAAATCCAAATCCAAGACAAACTACGTCCAATTTACCCCAATCGAGGTCAAAGTAAGACCAGTTTATAGAAATATTCATAAATCCCGATGAAATGCCAAATTTATAATCATATTATCCATAAATCTTGGGCAAAATACCAAATTTTCAAGCTATTATCCATAAATCTGGCGAACAATCTTCATTTCTCATCCCAATCGGAAAAAATCGGGTGAATTTGGGCAAACATCTTTTCCCAGTCGGAAAAATTCTGGCGAATGTGGGAAAAAATAAATAATTTTGTAGGCTAATATTCCTTTTCTAGATTTTCCCTAAATCGTGATGAATGTGATTTACCTTGGGGCAGCGATATACAAAATAAATAATGGGCGAATTTATTAAATAAAATAATAACATTTTAATATAAAAATTCGCCCACTTTTTTTTGGGTAACCCTTAAAATTCGCCATTGGGCTATAATTCGCCCCTAAAATCATCCTTGATCAACTCTCCAAAGTGGAAAAGATGACCATTGCATCCTTAAAGATGTCAACCTCTGTACATTGCTGGGTGGAAAATTTATTGACAATGTTGGAAAAATAAGGTGACCCCATAGGCACATGGGTAAAATTTGTTGAGTATGTTCGAAAGGAGTTTTACTCACCCAAGTATCTTGAACAATAGTATGAAAAGTGGAAACAGCTAAGGAAGTGGAAAGACTAGTCTGTGCAAAGTTATACTGACACATTTTATCGACTAATAGCTAAACTTGGCATCTAAGAAGAGAAATTTCTTGTTCTGAAGTATGTCAATGGTTTATCCGCATACATTAAGCAAGTTATGGTCTTCTTACTGTTAGTACACTTGCAGATGCATTCCATTATTCCAACAAGTTTGAAGCTAAACAAAAAGGAAAGCACATTTCATGAACAAGCCAATAGGTCAAATGTCCAACAAGAAGTCATCGTTCTAATCTAACAAATTGAAGAACCCTTCTCATTCGACTCCACCAAATCCTGATCATCAAAATAAGATCTTTCAAAAATACATGAGGGAATGAAATAAACAAGATCCTACAAGGAAATGGTGTGATTATCTTAATTCAGCATTACATGATACATCAAAATGTAAAGCTCGGAAGACATTTTTGGAAAAATTATCGCCATCTGACTTGTCTGACAAAACCCTGGTAGAATATGATCCAGATGCAAAAACCCTCTTGGATTCAACCTCGACCACTCCAACAGCCCCGAATTTCGTCGACGAGGAGGAACGAGAACGCATGTTCCATACACGGATATGGGTTCAAAAAAATCCAGGATTTGATCAATAAGGGTCATATCAGCCCCATCTCTTCTCCTTGTGGAATTCTAGTCATCCTAGTTCCAAATAAAGATGGGACTTGGTGCATGTGCATCGAATATCGTGCTCTCAAAAAAATTTCAGTAAAGAACATATACCCTCTTCCATGGATATATGAATTGATCGACAATCTACAAGGTGCTTATTTCTTTACAAAACTTGACCTCAAGTCAGGATATCATCAAATTCCGATCAAGTCAATCGATGTATGGAAAACATCTTTCAATAAAAAGGAAGGATTGTTTGAATGGTTAGTCAAACATGTCGGCTTAACCAATGAACCTACAACCTTCATGAGATATATGGATAACCTTCTATGACCTTTCATCATCAAGTGTGTCATTATCTATCTCGATGATATCTTGATTTTCAGTCGATCATGGGCAGAACGTGTCAGGAAACTTCGACAAGTCTTCGACACTCTCTAGCAATATTGAGTATATCTAAACATGGACAAATGCTCATTTGTGATCACCATCATCAAATATTTGGGGTGTGTAATTGAATTTGCATGCATTCATGTCGACTCAGAAAAAGTTTAGATCCTCAAAGATTGGACCATTCCTCAAAACATTCATGAACTAAGAAGTTTTCTTGGTTTGGTGAATTTCTATCGACAGTTCATACTTGGATTCAGTCACATCGCATGGCCTTTGAATCAGTTGACTAAATGAAATGGGAAAATTGTCTTCAAATGGACACCGACCCAACAACAATATTTTGAAAAACTCAAGAACAAGCTTTGTACTGAACCAGTACTTGTGTTACCTGATTTGCATCAACCTTTTGAGATTGCGACGAACGCATCAAACTATGCTCTTGACACAATGATCACTCAGATAGGTCACCCAATCGTGTTTCATTCTGAAACTTTCATCGACATTGTTAGAAGGTATTAAATGTATGAAAAATAACTTTATTCCTTTGTGAAATCTCTTAAAGAATGGAGACACTACATTCTTGGCAAGGAAACAGTCATCCTCACTAACCATAAACCTTTGCAATTCGCTCCGTACCAGTCAAAACTACAGGAAACCCAACAAATCAAGTGGATTAATTACCTGCAACTATTTCATTTGGTAATTAAGTATCGAAAATTGAAATCCAATGCCGCAACTATTGTCTCAGTTGAACACCCATTACTCTACTATGTACAGTGATGAGTATGCAGGGTTATGACACCACTAATTGGACACAATTGTATTTGGTATACTATGAATTCTCTACAATTTATCAACATCTTTAGACCAACACGATGCCTACTACCGACTACTTCCTGAAGGATACCTTTATATACAATATTGGGTAGCTTTGTGCACCGACCCATGAGCACCGACATAAGCTCATTTGGGATGTGCACTACCGCAAGACTGTAGGACATTTTTTGAGTCGTAAAAACACTTATTATCCTCCAAAAGTATTTTTACTAGAATTCAGTTAAATATGATGTCAACAAGTGCATTAAATCGTGTGTAGTTTGTGCCATTGCTAAACCATTGAATCGACGATAAGGACTATACACACCCCTTCCAGTTTCAAGTCGACCATGGGAATATGTTTCTATGGACTACTTGATGAGATATCCTAATACCAAACATCAGCATGATGCAATCTTAGTAGTAGTCGACAAATTTTCCAAGATGGATATTCTTATACCATGCAAGAAGACTACGAAAGCACAATAGACTACTAAGATCTTCTTCAAACATGTGTGGAAACATTATGGCTTCCTGACAACCATTATTTCTAACATATATGTTATATTTGTTAGCACCTTTTGGAAAACTCTCAATAAATATCTCACAAAACTTTTTTTGTCGATATCCTTCCATCCTCTGTAAAAAGGATGAATGGAATTTGTAAATCGCTTGGTGGTATAATTTCTTCACATGTACAACCACAAGCATCATCGAACATGGGATGAAATCCTTCCATACTTACAACATAGTTACAATCGTGCTAAGAAAAGTTATACGAGTAAGATTCCATTTGAGATCTATTATGGATTTCAACCCTCAGATCCTAACAACTTGATTAGTTCCTCGACACAGTCGAATGACACCGACTTCGAAGGATGAGAATCAAATAAATCATTGATGTTTAGAGATCAAATCTACAACATCGAGAAGAAATAACATGAAATGTTACAACGAGATAATGCAAAATCTCAGGCCCGACAAGAACCATATTCCTCATTCATTGCAAATTGGGGATTAGGTTTGGTTATATTTAAAGAAGGAGCGCTTCATTGGTCCACATAGAAAGTTGAAACCTTTGTGATATGGTCCATATAGTATCCTTAAGAATATTGATGAAAACGATTTTCAGCTCAACATTCCTGAATTCCTTGGCCTACATCTAGTATTCAATGTAGATCTCCTTTGACCATACCATCTACCATTACTAGAATAGAGCAAATTTCAAAAATCAGAACCCAAATACGTCCATCCATATGTTCAGGAACCTCTTCTTTGGGACACCATTGTGGGACAACGCATACACCATACAAGGACAAACTCCATTCCCTTGTTTCAAGTGGCTAAATCTAGACATGTCCCTGTACAAGGAAAATGGTACTTTGCTATTGAAGTAGCTAACAAGTTCCCTCACCTAAAAAAATACACAATGGAGACCATTGTTTCTTAAGGAAGGAGGAGTATTCCAACCAACAGTTGGCATGGTGTTGAACTTAGACAAAGTTTACCACTTTGACTATTTCAACTTCTCGTCTGCTTCAACAGGTTTTCCATCAGCTTCGACAAGTCCAAACTTCGACAACCTCAACAGGTTTTGTGCTCAACATAAAGCATCTTTATGTGCCTCATCGACACCAACGACTGTCAAACATCGACATAATGTATTTTTCTTCCAGTCATCTATGACGGTTGAACTTCTGAACCATTATAACTTCTTGTAACTGAATGTAACAGGTAGTCACCCAAGTGTCTCAACATTATATATAAACATGTACATTATTGTAACAATCAACCAACCTTCATAGAGAAGAAGTAATAATAGAAATTGGTTTGAATTCTTGCATATTTTTTGTGCACATACTTTCTTTCGACCTAGTGTATTTCCTCCTTTACTTGTTTTTCTTATATGTTTCCACCATAACAGTGCTCAACTCATTATGTCAACTATTGTCCCCAGCGTGCACCTGGGCACGACATGGATCAAGTACCTTACCCTAAGAAAAATGTTTTCACTTTCGTTATGAATCCAGCAAGCCTATAAGACACATTACACAATTTATGTTCATTGTATAATACTTCTAGTATCTTCTGTCTTCCCTTGCATTTCCTCATGTCTTATTATACCTACTGAAGGTGATGTATATAATGTTATATTTACGTTGAATCATTATTAGTTTCACACTAATAAAAAATATTATCATTTTATCCAAACTCCTACATTATAGATTGAATTTTTTACATATATTTTAATTCATTTATTTGGCATACCATTGGTCGTTTTAATTCATTTCTTTCACATGCCATTGGTGGATGAACTTGGGGTCTTATTACACAAGCGACGAGAAGAAATCTTTCTTGGAATTGGAGAAACATTAATTCTTACATTGAAGTGTTGGATGGGAAATACTAGCATTCACAACGAAATTCAAAGTTAATAAATATTGCTAAACAACTCACATACTATGTAATAAAATATTACATAAAATAATATATAGCAGCATTCTTTAGATTATTTGAAAATTGTTCATAATATATAGTCTAAATGATAGAATCAATAATTGTACTTTGATTTCCTCTTACATTTAAGGGCCATTTATGACTATGAAGTGAAAATTAGCCGATGGATACACCACTTCACCACTACTACTTTTCCTATCCATTCATCCTTGATTTTCCTCTCCATTCTGAATTACAATTATGCTTTTTCTTGAAGTGTTGTTGGTGATATTGATGTTGATTATTATTCATAGTACTGATAATAATGATCCAATAAAATAGATATTGATGTCGATTATTGCTCGTAGTACTGATAATAATGATCCAATAAAATAACTTGATGAATCAATAGATTCTTGCTAGTTCAATTGTGCATACAAACATGTATGTCCAATTCACATAAGTACATGTTTCTACATATAAATTTTGTTCAAACTATTTATATTTGAATTTTGCAACTATGCTTGAAACAACTATAACCAATAGTTTGCAACTTATTATTATGTTTGAATGACATATGGCATTACTAACACAAGACAATTGATATCACTCATGATTTTCTATTGAATATACAACAACAATGAAAACTACAACCCACACACAGTGATATATCAAAAAATTAATATGAGGGAATGAAATGGTATCTACCTACTATTGTTGGATTTTCCTAGAATAAGCCTTTTCAATTTAATTCAATTAGATGCAATATCATTGATAATACAATTCATATGATTAGTATTTAGATTCCATATGTGTGGGGTATTTTACCCTTTTTCTTTGTAACTAGTACTTCAATTTATGACTATAAAATTCAAGTGTCAAACTAATAAATTCTTGATGGAGAAGCTAAGAAATAGTAGATATGTAAAATTTGCATTAGTGAACTTATGAGGTTCTTAGTAGTACTAAATGTGTTAATAAATCGTTCCAATGGTTTCAATGCTTATTATTTAATCTATGTTTGTATTTAAGCAGTCATAGATGATCTCTAAAGGATCTACAATGTCAAAGAGTTAAAAACAATGAACAGAGTGTCTTTTACAAAAAAGTTGATAATCCTTCTTGTTTGTGTTGGAATCTTATGAAAAACTTACTTTAAGAAATTGTAACCAGCTTCTAATAAAAGAAAAAAAAATGGTATTCTTATTTATAAAGCTATGTATGCAACCTCGTTTTTTTTCAACTAAAAAATAACAAAATTAATTGCATTCTTATTTATATAAATGTTTATGCACTTTATTTGTTTTTGAGCAAAATAGTACGAGTATAGTGGTAGGTGGACCGATAAAGTTACCTGCAACTTATTTGAGTGTGATCTATCTTTATATTATATAAAGTTGGCCTTGTGTAAGAAAGTTTAGGGAACCTATAGCTCTGGGTCTAGGGGCTCTGGAATTGAAAGTGTAAGATCTTAATAAACTAGAACAATAGGTATCTATGACTCTTGATCTATCTCAAATGTTTGCTTTGATGTGAATAGCATTTCTCCTACCTATGTTTTTGGCTATGAACCTAGATAAATAAATGTGTAAAATTATTCTTCAATAAGAACTGGATAAACTCCAACCGGGTCAATTGGAACTGAAACAAGCTATGCTACCTTAAGCGGGTGTAACATAAAATTCTCTTGGGACATTGTCACTAATTGAAAATACAGTTATATTCAATGACAGCAGATTTTGGACATCACAACTAAATATGGGAACAAACAATAATATTTTCTATCCAACGGCAATACAAACTTATAAGCATATTAATCAAGTCTTGTTTCTACTCAATGTGCAAAAAATTAGGCAATGCACCAGCTCATTTGTGTTCAATTTCATTATTTTTACCTACCTACTTAAGGCTAAAAATAAACAAATAAATCATAAAAACAAGCTATTGTTTTTAGGAAACATGACCTAGATTTGGATTGGCATAAAGAGAGACACCACCTATATTGCAGGACTCCATGTCCCTATAGAAGCATGGAAGATGAGCCAAGGTGTCTGTAGCCACAACAGATTCTCATGGTTTCCTACACAGAACTTAATATCACCAATAACCAATTCAATGCACCACTTTGATGGGTTAGGGACTCCAAACATTTTACTTCCCATCTCAAACTCGAATTTCACCATCTTCACATTCCCCATCGCATACAAGTTGTTGATATAATTGAAAGCCTTCAGTCCCCTACTTGCATAAATGTAATGTTGAACTATATACTAAGCCAACAAAGCTTAGCAATGCATATTCACCATATTTTTGCTTCCTTCTTACCTATCCATTAGCAAGCCTATGGAAACAATATTATAATGATGCTTTCCATTTGCATATAAATGAATTTAGCTTATATGCAGAAATTTCAATTTCAAATCTATCATTTATAGCGCGATGCTCTTGCAAATGCTTTCCATTAGCTTATAAATCAATTCCGGTTACATGTGGAAAATCCAACGCCAGATATCGTTTCTCACATGATGCTCTTGCAATTTATCAAGAACTAGTCTATTAGCTAGCTAATAGATTTGTGATCATCACTCTACAATCTATTAACAATGCTTTCCTTAATAATGTAATATCAGCTTTAAAACTTCGATAATTATATTTTACCTTAAAAATGATTCCTTTCTCTCTCTCTCTCTTATTGATAAAAAATTAAATTCGAATTAACTCAGTTGTTGCATTACATGAATGTTCTCTTTCTTTATCTAATATTTTATTCCTTGTGGCATTTTTTGGTTGTATCCGCCTACTTATAAAACCCTTTTCCAACTATTGTTCTTTACCGTCTCTACCATCTATGTGTCCACCAAATCAATGGTTTTCAAGCATTGGGCATTGAAAAAATGGTTGTATAAGTAGTTTTAATAAACCCTTTCTTGAAGGATCCAAAACCCTCCTATAATGCACAAATTTTATTTTCCAGGTGTTAACATTCGATGGTCATATAATAGAAAGGTTATGAGGTTGGTGTAATATGAAATTGTTATTCGTTAAAGTAATAATAGGTGCCTCTTTGGTATGCCTTGTTTTTGTTGTTGATGGCATTTTTGGTGTAACAGGGATTTCTCCTGTTACATGCAAAGGCATCATCTTTACGTCAATGGGTTGTAAGGGAGAGTTCATAGAAAACTAAAACAATAAAATAGATTAGTAACACAAAGAAAATATATATACGAGGGATAAACTAAATAAAATACAAATAAATAAATGTTATACCTTATTTGTTGTAAAGTGAGCCATTGTGGCCGTCTTGGGAGTGGTCCTCCTCTCCACAGGCTGGTTCTCTAGGTGGGTAAGGAGAATGTCTCGACGTACTAAGTGGGAATGGTATGGCAACAAGATGGTGGAAAAAAGGTGTGTGAATACATAAGAGCAAAAGGTGTCCTAGTGTACTCACAAAAGTGGAAAAAAGGTATTTTGGGAGAGCCCTTCACAATGTGTTTATAGAATGAATCTAGGGTTTTTTGACCCAATGTGGTTACCCATGGTATTTTTTTATGTTTTATGATCCTTTCTCTTTTTAAGATTTTTAAACCCTTTTTAGGGATTTTGACCCTTTTTAGGGTTTTTGACACATTGTTAGGGGTTTTGACCCATTATTTGGAGAAAGTGAGGGTAAACCATTGTAAATAATAATGTTTTGGACCATTTTTGTGGAAATACAATTGTGAAGGTGTAAGGGAAATATGGTAGGAATATGATGTATGTATGTGGTTTACAACATGTAGAGCTAGCTGAACATTTTTTTGTGTTAACAGATTGCCCCCTGATGTGTGAGGGAATGAGCTCATCGTATGGCCAATGAACGTGATAGGATCATGGGAATACTGGAGAGACTAGAGAGACATGTGGAGAAGTGGAGCTTCTCGTTCGAACCATGGTGGATTTTGTTTTTTTATTATCATTGATTCCCAAAAATGGATGAGAAACATATGTGTGACATGTATATGGATGAGGAGGGAATCCCCATGCTCATAACAATATCAAAATAATAAATAATGGGATAAAGGCTCAAAATCATGGGAGCCGATCAATACATATACAAATGATAATACATAATGGTGGCCTTAATATGAGGTTGAATACAATGTTGATCTGAATAACCGATACATAGGAACAATGGAATCCTCATGGAATGTAATATCACAATCAATGCTCTGCTAGATCTGGAGGTGTACATATATATGGACTCAATGACTAAGAGTCAAAATCATTGTGGTAGAATATGTAGCATCAAGTACTGGAGATACATGGAAGCACAACACTAGGGATTCTGAAAATTGTCGCCAATGCAGCCCAAAAATTCCAAGGGACATGAAACTGTATGGGTCCCATGGTAGACTCACCAATGTGCTAGAGTCAGGTGAAAACTAGGGTCTTCAACCAAATGATTAATAGACCAATACCCTGCATGAATCTCAATGATGCGATGATGTAGCTGAAGTCAAGCATGTGAGACACAACCATCCTGAGAGGCACTAATGACTCCTCTCAAATGGTCCAAGAACTCATCAATGAGGTGGATGAAACTAGGATATAGGGACCTCTGGGTCTATCCTCTAGAATAGATGTGATGGCATCGATAGAGGGAGACCTGCAATTAACCAAGGCAATGATGTTTCCTTTAATATAAGCATGAGGGGGATAACCAAAGATGTGGACCAATATGGGGACTGACACACAAAATGGGGGAATAGGGGCTGGGGAGTACGTGGGACTCAAACTTCCTTTGTTCAGAGTATGATAGTAAGGTTGTTCTGGAAGAAAGGAAACTGACTCGTGGGAGAGGGATCATAGTTGTAATACCGGGAAGATAACTACAAATGGGAAATAGTGAGGGAGGTAACTAGAATAGTGATATCCAGGGGATCCACAGAAGGCTCATTGCAGAATACTCTGAACAAAGGAGACCCAATTGAGGGAAGCTGCCATACTATAATATCATATGTAGTGGCACCTAAAGACACCGTTATGACATGATATTGTGGACTTTTAGCGAGCCCAAGAAAGTAAATGATCGATGGTGTTTTCATTTTTAGAGAGTATGAAAAAAGGAAGAAGAATCCATTGTGGTCTCTTTTTCGTACGTAGTCTCCTAAGCCCAAAAAAGGATAAAAGTGTATAAAGGAGAGCTCTCCCAACCTTGGGGAAAGGAATATTTCCTTACCATTTGTAGTCCAATTAGGTCGGGAAGGGTTAAACCTATACTAACTAGATGATCATTCAAATACTTTTATGAGAATGAACAAAATCAAGTTTGCTCAGTGATATTTTCTTGATGAGAGGGCTAGAAAAGATCTTAAAGACAATCCATGGTGAGATTTTTTGTAAAGTACGGTCCCAATGTCAAAGAAAGCATAAAAGGATGCAAAGGGAACGTTCCTGGCTTGAGTGTGTTGAGGTGGTTATTTTCTTATGATAGTGTACATAGTCTGAAAAATGAGTTACATGAAGCTACATAGATGCCCTTTTAAATACTTTTACGAGCATGAAGGGAAGAAAGCATGCTTGACAATATTTTCATTCTTTTAGGAGTTAGAAAAAATATTAATAGAAACTCTGTAATGGTCACTCAAACAAGGGGGAAGTGTTCGATATGTGGAAAGAGATTTCATTGTGAATATGTCTGATAGGAATAAATGAAAAACACTAATGGGACCCCCTTATGGGATGATGGATGGCAGAAATTATGGCCAATTGTGTCGTATGGATGGAACGGATGGCTCATGAACATGCTAATACATACAATGAGAAATTCACATGATTGTACGCAAATGAAGGTGAACTCCAGGAAATGGCCCAAAAATACATAGTGAAATCACGAGACGAGGGTCTCATAAACATACAGAGGACAAAAAACCAAACCCAGTGGTGTGGACGATGTCTCAAACAGACCCTGGATGACTCTATGGTGTACGAAAGAAAACTATACCAAATGGAGGCCTATGGATATGGAGCTAGATCAACATACAAGGTGCTATCCACATTGTGGCACACAAATCGAGGTGAATTCAAGAAATGGCTTGAAGAAAGTAGGTAGGGGTTCAATCTATTACAGGTCATCTTTTCACCTAGGATATTTTTTCATAGTGGTGGAAGCTTCCTATCCTCATAGAGTATGATCCATACATGAGCATGGACTACCAGGGAGATCCTGGAGACACCTCGACCTCCAGTATAATTCTAGGGACTTGATGATATGCTATCATGGTGGTAGCTAGATCATACATGCGACATACTTGGTGCATGTGTAGACGTGGCACCACACCCACCAGTGGGGTACCAACGATGGAGGGGAAGGGTGGATGTGTTAGATCCACCCAATCATGTGCAAATGATGAGTTGGAGTTATAAAATGGACTCAATGCAAATAGAAATGGATCAACTACTAGATGGGGTCACGGACTCATGGTCAAAATGATGCAAAACAAAAAAGAAAAATAATGGAACAAGTCTCATGGTGGGTGACTTCAGGCATAGAACCTCTTAAGGTAGAGCCCATTCTGGGGATTCTTCAAGAGGTGGCCATTAGAGTGACCAAGGGTGTATGCCCCCTTACCAAGACATTAATGGATGATATATGGGCCATACCACATGGAATCAAGCTTCCCTTACCCTAAATTATCATTGGCTTGATCATAGATGAGGACAAGGTCTCCCTCACAAAAGGTGGGAGAGTGGACATGGGAGTCAAAATGGGACTTCGACTAAGTCTTGGTTGCTTCAATTATTTGGAGAGAAGAAAAATGGTCCTCATTGGTCTATTCAAGAATAACTAGGGGTTCTTCTAATGGTGAAGTATCAGATAGAATTTCATCGGTAAGGCGAGGTGACGAAATATGGCCTTCAATGGGAAGAATCAATTCCAAACCATGGACTAAGTGGAATGGGGTAAAACTGGTGGTGGTCTTAGATATCTCTCCATCATCATGAGAGTGGTGTCGAGATATATCAGGTGGATCTTCCATGATTGATGAGGAGGAAGGACTAGAGATGATGTCTTGGTTGGTTGTGTCTGAGGAAGAAACCAAAGGGTGGATCTCCTTGAGGACGATAATATCGGACTCGTGGGAGTGTTTCTGAAGGTTACATAGGGTTGACCGATACTCAGGAAAGTATGGGAAATGGCGAGAATAATAACCGTACAATCCACAAACTACATAAGGATGGTTGGTTTGCAATGATTTGTTCTTGACCAATGATGGATGTAGGATGGTGACCACTCGATTTCCATAGCCCTCATCTATAGTGCCCATGTGGGTGTGAAGGATAGGAA
The DNA here is from genome assembly GCA_001517045.1 of Pseudotsuga menziesii. Lineage (NCBI taxonomy): Eukaryota > Viridiplantae > Streptophyta > Pinopsida > Pinales > Pinaceae > Pseudotsuga > Pseudotsuga menziesii. The sequence continues at coordinate 35,880 of LPNX011005620.1, read as the reverse complement.
ACTCGAAATAGTTTTGTGTCACATATACTTGGACATCGCACAAAGCACAAATAGGGGCAGATCATGGTTCAGTCGTTGCTTTGGTGGCCTTGCCCCCAACCTTCTCTGGAAAAGGAGGGGAAACTTTGGAGACAAAAGACATCTTCGATGGACTAGGAGGTGGTTGTGACACTGTCTCAATGGGTTGGACAGGAGTTAACACAACCTACAGAACTGGGGGTTGGGTGGGTGGATCAAGGTACCACATAGGAATTCCCAGTGCCAAATTAGGTAACTTGAGAGTAGATATGACAGGATTGCTCATGATGTTAGATGGTGGAAAAAGGAAGGGAATCGTGTGGATTGGGAATGAAACCCAATAGTTCCTAGGGGACTGTGTATGGGGTTGCGACTGTTATTGTGATGTGGTTGGGTTGGTATTGGATGTGATAGTACCCAAGTCTGATACATTAGTCAGCATAGGTGGAGGTGGTTAGGACAAAAAGATGCCTATCATAGGAATGTTGGAAAGCAGGCCCAACCCAACAACATATAAGGAAGAAATGGACACGCTATCGATGGTGAAGATGATATTCATAGGGACATGTTTCAGCGTGTCCGGCCCCTTTAGATCATAGTAAGTCAACTGGTCAACAGTCATGATCTTCCCATCATGAGGGAACATCAAGAGTCGAAAGACGATAGAGGCCATGGCCTGCATGACATACATGTAGCTATGTCTTAGGAGGAGGTTATAGTCAAGTTGGGAATTGAAAACATCAATGTCAATCAACACTGTTTTACTATCTAGCTAAACATGAATGTTCGTGAGAATTCCATGTGGCTGAGTGGAGCGACCATCGTAGGTACGAACAACGACAATGGAAGGTTGAAGGGTAGGGGACCTGAGTTTATGCCAAATGGTAGTTGACATAATGCAGGTGGATTACCCTTCATCAATAATGCATTGATGTATGACTAAATTTTGAATTGAGATTGGAACTTGGAAAGCAACGGTAGATGGAATCCTATTTTTTCCTTGATCCAAGTCAAATGTGATCATCATAGAATTAGAGGGATCAACGACACCTAGCGCAAAAAACAACGCTTTACATTGTGTTGGGAAAGTTTTAAGCACTTCCAAAGCATACATGGTTGTAGGATATTGGTCTAAGTTGTCAACTATGTTGTAGTTGAGGGAAACTCTGGTAGTAGCATTATTTGCGACATGACGCATAGGAAACCGTGGGACTCTGGCCACCCCATCAATGGGGGGTGTCGATAAGTGGAGAGACATGTCATAATTAGTAGAGGTAGATGACATTGATGGGTCAGTGGTTTCTCTGGTGGATCCATACTGGTTGCATCGATTCTGTAGGTTGACTTCAAATGACAATGTCATGAGGTGATGGACACCAACATCTGTAGACAGGGCTGCAGCAAGAGTTGCGAGAGTAGGTGGGGCCAAGGGTTATGTTGCAACCATCTCTTTCTATGGTATGGAGTTTTGGAGAACCATGGGTAGAGGAACTAGTGGTGCAAGGTTCAAATGATCTAGATCAGCTGTGTTTAGATCATGTTGAGCATCATGCTAGAGAAGTTGTTGGATACAAGCCATATGAGGACACAGATCAGTACAATGACCATATGTATTGCATATAGCACACAGATGGTTGGTTTGTAAATGTGGGTTCTTCCTAAGATGATTGGGATGCTGGGGATTTTGTGCAAGAAGGTCGACACCGTTATTTTTTGGAGGGTTGGCCACCTCCTTGGGGCCGATGATTGCCTCGGTTTCTTTCTTGCTTGTTCTTTCCCTGCCCTTGTTTGTTATTGGGGTCAGGTTGGTTATGAATGTTTTCTAAGTTCATCTGGCTAGAACATGATGCAAATATGGTCATCTGGCCAAAACATGATTGTGGTGAACAAGTCAGTCCATGGACATGATGAGTTAGTGAGGGAGGTGTGTAGGAGGGGGTGGCTCTAGATTGAGCCATCATTTGTGAGTAGTTGAGGGTGTAACTTGGTTGGGAAACATGGTAGATGGTACCCGAATGGTGTAGCAACATGGGAGAGGCCACATAAGATTGAGGGTGTTGGCTGATAGAGTTGATAACTCCATTAGTAGCATGGGATTCCCATAGTGTATCACGGTGAGAGGTGTCGGCTCGTGGAGCATCGGGTACGACGGTGTATAGATAACCAGACTGGGCATAGATCAAGTGAAATTTTTGGTCCTTTAGGATGGCCTCCTCCTCGGTTTGGGGTCACTCAGATGCAATGTCCTTGGATATTAGTCGTAGTAAGGTTTTGAGAAACCATTCAAGGAAGATCCTATCATCCAATTGGATCTTGCAAAAGCTATGTCGATGTTATTAGGAATTATGCAATCGATGTGGACACTGTTTGTTCCTCTAGAAATCAATTTGAACAACGTGAAATAAACCATACCTCAGACTTAGACCTCTTTTCCCTTGTTCTAAAATCCCTTGCAATGTTCAATACCTGCAAAACAGATCAAAAGCTAAAACACAAGGTCATAGTATCATGATGAATCAATTACTTATATCAGTGATCAAGGAGTATGATAATATTCAATTTAAATTAACAACAAATCAAATATAGGAAAGGAGAACACTTTTGTATTAAATAATGAGAGAGTAAAGTTACAACCAAGCCTTGAAGTTGATGGATTCAACATCTACAAGAAATCTACAATCCTTCCCAACTATGAGCGTCTCTTCACATACAATCCAACTCTATCTTGCCTCTAATTCAGAATTCAATCCAACAGCATAAGGGTACTATATTTTTGCCTCTGCCACTCACACCACGAAGGCTTCATTTATAGGCCCAAAACACATGAGATTGAATTAGGGAATGGATAGGAGGTAATCCCAACAGGTGAGAGAGGTGAATTCCACCTCTCCCAAGAAAATAGGAACTAACTCCATAGAGGATCCTACAAGGAAGCTTCCAAAACCTTCTTTTTTCCTCTTTTTGGACTATCGACACACCTAACAGAAAGGGTAAGGGTGTCGACCTATGTTTTTTTCCAAAGAGAAGATAGACCAACACTTATTAATCCACTATGAGAAGACTTGTTGGTGCTCTGTGAAAATAGTAGAAAGGCATTGCCCTCACAAAATATGGAAAAATGCTAACCAAGGTGTTTTAGGTTAGGATCTCTGAAAGGATAACATGCAATGTGGAATTTCCAGATGCAACAGAATTCCCCCCAAAGTATGAAGCTAGAAGGAAATGATAGGTGAAATAGTTTGCAAGATATCAGTCTGGTATAGAGGCAATGATAGATGAGCTCATAACTGACATAGGACCAATAACTGACTTACGCAACTCAATCATGGTTGTGGACCAATACACTACAGATCCATGATGATGACTATGACATGGATACCAATAATATACTATAGATCCATGAACAACTGATCTAGGAGGTAGGGTATGGCTATAGGTCATGAAAAGTAGATCCATGTCGTCTAACCTCAAAATACAGAACACAACCACCAAACATACAATGTGGATCCATGTCAGGACTCTAAATGATATCCAAACACAACCTAGTCATAGGAAACCATAGTGACGAATCCTAAACACTCAAGGTATTCATTCCAATCCCCTAACTAATACGATTCTGACGATGTGAATAGATGACATAAACCACTTGATTACCATTCATTGATATAAATTGTTAATAAGTGCGAGGGAAATCATCATTAATTCCAATGATCCCCAAGGTATATAAGTACATTCTTCGAAGTGTGAATAGATTTTTTGAAGTCGAACATTTGATAGAATCTTTCAATCAGAGGTCATTGATGAAAACCTACTGTCGAAAGCAAGGAAACCTGCCATTGAGGCATGTCGACTTCAACGTACTTGTCTAGGTTCCTAGCTCTAATTTGTGGATAAGGAGTTGAAGTCGATAGGAACAGACTTGTCACAACAATTCCATGATGATTCCCACATCAGTGACATGAAACATGGAACAAAATTTGATTTGAATTGATGAAACTGACTCAGACATGATTGACTTTATGAATAGGTAAAGTTATGGATGAGTTATTTTTGGAAGAGACAACCTTTGAACAATTTGCAACATGGCAAATGATTTGGTGGCATTGACTTGATGAGACCAAAACTAGGTGAAATTCAAGGAATATGACGGAGAAGTCTTTGAATTGACTTAAAGGAGTCGGGTGACTCACAAAAGTGGATTGTCTTGGAGACAAGCTGAATACCCAACTGTTTAGATATGCAAATGCAGATAGGTTCCATGTTCAAAGGTGGATTGTAGACTACCATAAATACAAATGAAAAACATTCCCCTTTCCTTTAATTTCCCCATCTTTGATAGATGAGCACCTCTTTTCATTTTTACTAGTTCAAAGAGGGTAACAAACACTCATTATAGCTCATCAATCAATGAGTCCATTCTCACATGTTTTACGAACCTGAGAAAGAAGAGGTTCGTTCACAAATAGGGTCTTTCATTGTTTTGTTTTTTATGATTCCTATGAAATAAAACTCAGTATCATTCATATTATAGATTCTAAATGAAGACATAAGGAAACTCTGAAAGGTCCTTTTTCATAAATAGGCCTAGTCAGTCTGGAAAAGAGATAACATAGCACCGACGAGTCGATCGTTCTGATACTTTTACAAGAGTGAATGTAACATGTTCTCTTGGAAATATTTTTGTGTTTTTAAGGAGACTGAAAAGAGCTTAAATATAACTCTGTAACGGGTTTCGTTTTTCATAATCCACTTTTAACGAGTCTGAAAAAGAGAAAAAGTAGACTCGACACACTTTTACTAGCGATTTAACGAGCATGTGAAAATTGTATAAAAACGCTTGGTACTTTTTCATCTTAACCCTAGGTCCTAAAAAAGACTAAAAGAGATTGTTTCATAGCCATGAACCAAACTTGAACCTGAAAACTCAAAAAACATATTAAAAACTAACTTTATTATAACTATATAAAAACAAGTGATAAAACCCACTTTTATCAAATAAATTTGGATTTCAAAAATAATTAAACTATAATGAAATAACCAAAGTTTCCAAAATTACTATATATAGAGAGGAATAGTAAAAACATTTACCATTGTTACTCTTACCACTTGGAGAGTTTGAGAGTTGGAGAGAAAGGAGAGAGGTTCCATTGGTGATTTTGCAAATGGTTTCACTCATCGTTTTTCAATATTCTTGGAAGAGGTAAGTGTTCCAACCATTTTCATTTCATGCCCACAATGAATTGGTGTCTTGATTTTTCAAAACACAGACTGTGGTAGCCTTTTTTTATTTTTCGAGTCGTGAGCATGACGACGCTCTATCATGCTGGGATAGATGTTTCGTAGGCGCTCTGTCAACAGTCGATAGAGGCATTGGCCATAGGCTATCTACATAAGCAGAGGCAGATACGCAATAGGCTCTTTGTCCACAAAATGTTAGTATTAGTTATTGTATTATGAAACTAATTAATACTAATTGTTAAACTATTTCATTTTCTGCTAACCGCTAGCAGTTAGTAAACTGTGTATTTAGACATTTTATGTTGTCTTAAAAATTTTAAATTTTTATGAAATTTTGGGGTACTGGCATGTGGTATCAGAGTACAAGGTTCAAACACTAGGCCTTGATGAAGCTCAACTTCCTTATATGAAACAGTGTATTAAATTATTTTTCTAATGTTGTTTTCTTTTAATGTTATTCAACAGATAAATTTTTTTCTGAGTTTAACAATAGGTATGGAAAGACTAGAGGAATATGCTGAAGAGGAATCTCCTTTTACTGAATAAGAAAACTTACAAAGAGACCCTATACAATAAGACATAACCACTAATTCCTCGAAACTTTTAAAAACAGTAAAAGAATTAAAATCTGAAATGGAATCTGTTAAAAAGGAAAATGAGAGGATTATAAGAGCTCAAGAGGAGTTGAATCAGATCCTAACAGAAAGATTTCAAACCGAGGGAAGGGGTAAAAGAGCTGATTCAGAAGATTTAAGTTACCAACATAAGTATAAAAAGATTAAATAGACTAAAAATGAAAGCAACTCATCTTCTGAAGTGTTTGGTGATCAACTTAATTTTCATTCTACTAGTGATAGTAGTGAGGATAACCACTATACCAGAAAGAGAAAATATAAACCATATGAATAAATTTTTGGAGAGTTTAAAAAGATCAAACCGCCAACCTTTAATGGGGAAACTGAGAAGGGGGAGGAAGCAAAATACTGGTTATCTGGGATGAAGAAGTACTTTCATATTTATAACTATTCTAACCAATTAAAAGCTAGAATGGATATTTATAATCTTTCAGGGAAAGCTAATATATGGTGGCAAGATTTAAAGAGAGGGAAAGGAATAAAAGAGAAGAACATAAACTAGAGTACCTTTAAGAAGTACTTTAAAAATAAATTTTTATCTGAGCAATACTATGAAGAAAGAGCTAAATAATTCTATGAGCTTGAACTAGGTACAATTACTATGAAAGATTTGAACAGTAAATTTTTAAGTCTGCTTAGGTATGTACTATACCTTGTAGATGAAAAACCAAAGGTATAGTAGTTTCTCAGCTGTCTACCTTATCACATAAAGGATAGGATTGAGTATGAAAATCCTAAAACTCTGGAAGAAGCTATGAGGAAAGCTAATTTTCGTTATGAACAGAATAGGAAAAATGAGAGTATGAGAGAAGGCCAAAAAGAATAATAATTATGATCAAAAGAAGAAAGATTTTGTGCCCAATTGGAATTCTGAACTTTAATAACGCTAGAAATTTTTTTAATAAGAATTTCCAAGGGAATAAGAATAATTCACCAAACAATAAGAACAATCAAAACAGTAAAGAGTCTGCTAATAATCATGGTAATTACATGAAAAAATTTGAAGGAAAAGAACCCATAAAGTGCTGGGAGTGTAATGGCCCACATTATGCCTCATTCTGTCCTAATTAGAAAAAGACTATCAGTAATATCCATACCATATAGGAGGAGATGACTGTTGGAGATTTTGCAAGGACTATGCCCATGATCAATACAACTTTGGAGAATCGACAAGTACACTATCAAACTTCCATGGTGGAATTAGAAGGTAAGCTAAACCAAACACCCATATTTCACCTAAATTGGTAGAAAAAAGTAAGCTTCCTATTGAAAAGTTTGTAAGTTCTTGGTTGGTTTAGTTAGCTACTGGTGCAAAAAGGAAGGTAACTTATTTTGTAAAGAATTGTGCAGTAGTTATGGATCAATTTGAAACTTTTATAAAGCTTAATGTACTACCCCTGGGTTCTTATGACGTACTAATCAGTATGGATTGGTTAGAGCAACATAGGGTGATATTAAACTGTTATGATAAAACCTTTACTAGTATAAATAAAGATGGAAAACCAATTAGTGTAAAGGAAATCCCTAGAAAAACAAATGTAAGGTATATTTTTGCTCGACAGCTTAAGAGAGCTATTAGGAAAGGTTGTAAGGCTTATGTAGTAATAGTAATTAATGACAAAAATCTAAATAATACAAATAATTAAAATTGGAGGATATTTTTAGAATAATCAACCCATAGTTAGCTACCTTAGACATTAATTAATCCATTTTTGTCTTATTTACCTAGTTTCCATGTTCCACCTTATGCAAGTTGTCATCTACACATCCATAGTGGTCAAACTTGATAATTTTGACTCATGGAGCGCTTGGTAAAGCTCATGGAATCAAATCTTCTTTATCCTTGGCCTTCCTAGGACCCTTCTACTTTTTCTGCTTTATTGCCTGCTTTTTCAGTGCTTTAAGGCAATTGGGAAAGTTTGACTAGGTGAGGTTAACTAGTTTTTTGTCCTCCACATCCTCCACTCTTTTCTCCTGTGAAAAGCATGTATTAGTTGTCCTTCCATCACCTTTTATCTTTCCTAAGTGATTTTTCCAATTCGTGAGCTCCTTGATAGTTTTGGAAATTGCTTTATGCACCTATGGGGGATTTGCTTAATTTTAGTAAGCCTGCTTTTGACTAGATTCGAATTGCCTCCTCATGAATTCAAATACATTATGTAATTATTTATTGTGGCAGCCTATGATGTTACAGGTTTGTCTATTGTACACCGATTTAATACAGTTTAGTGTTCACCTCCATATTCAGTCTCTTTTCTGAGTGATTTTGCATGTACAATTGATAATTGTTGTGAGTGTAATTGTTCTATCACTGGGTTCAATTTCCACATGGTATCAGAGCCTTTGTAGATCAATTTCTCTCCTTCTAATTTGTTTTGCAAGTTCGACATCATTGACTGGGAGCCTTCTACTGACAGCCGGGACAATTTCTGATCTATGGATCAATCTCAAAAGATCATCTTGACTCCATTTAACTTCTTTGAATGGAAAGCAGAGATGGGGATACTGTTGAGAGCGAAAGGCCTCTACAGAGTGACTATGGCAATAGAAGCAGAGCCCAATGCAGCTGCAGAGAAGATAAAATGGCACAACAGGAGGGATGAGGCCTATGGTCTCTTGTGTCTGAGCATATCCAGAGACCTCCTTTTCCATCTTGATGGATTGACATCACCGAATGAAGTATGGGAGAATATTTTTGATATTTTTGGAAAGACAGATGAGATGAGGGGACATCAAATAGAAAATGAACTGATCTCCCTGAGTCCCAATAGCTTTGAATCCCTGCAACTCTATTTCTCCAAGTTCAAAGCAATTGTTTTGCAGCTAAAACAATGTGGGATCGAAAAGAAGGATGATCAGCTGGTCTTGGCCATACTCTTGAAGCTTGGCCATGAATATTCAGTGTTTTTTTTGACCTTCTATGCCACAAAGTTGACAGCTCGAACCTAGAAGATGCCTAGCCTTGCATATTTCATGGAATCTCTCACACAAAAACAAGACAAACTGGTGATGATGGGCACCATGAAACCATCCAAAGACCAAGCTCTAGTTGCTGGAGATTTCGAGGGTGGATTCAAAAAGCAAAAAGAAAGCTAAAAATCCACCTGAGCAAAAGAGAGACAAGAAAAAGTCTCTGGAGGAGCCTCAAGGTTCCAAGAAGAACTACCAGAAGAAGAAGAACAAAGGAGAAATGAGCAAGTGTGCATACTGCAGTAAGGGAAATCATTCTGAGAGCTCTTGCATGAAGAAGCAAATAGACATGCTGACCCAACTCCTAAAGAAGAATGGCATCTCCCTTCCACACAGCTCAAAGAAGAGGGAAGGAGGATCAAGTTCAGAAGACAGAGAGAGAGTTCATGCATTGGTTGCTGGCACATCAAGCTCACCTAGTTTCATCATTGATTCTGGAGCTTAAAGACATATGGTTTCAACCAAGGAGGCATTCACCTCACTTGATATGTTGAAAGGTCCACCAATAGTACTGGGAGATGACTCTCTCACTGAAATTTTGGGCAAAGGGAGGGTTGATCTTGATCATGGTCAGTTCAGAAATGTGTTGTATGTTCCTAGTCTTGCCTCCAACCTCTTATCAGTGTATCATATGACCCACACTGGGTCTCCAAATAAGGTCATATTCTCCCCTGATGAAGTTGATATCACAGAGATCTCAAGTGGTAAAGTCATTGCAAAAGGAGTTGCAAATCATACTTCGAAGGTATACATGTTCTCACACTTCCTACCCTACTCAAACCCCTCTGCTCTTCTGATTCATGCTAATGAGGAAAGCAAGCTTTGGCATGAAATATTTGGCCACCTAAATTACAAGTATATTTCTTATCTTAGTGAAAAAGAGATGGTCATAGGGTTACCAAAGATAAAATTTTCCAAAGGAGTCTACCAAGGTTGTATCCTAGGAAAACACCCAGAGCATAAATTTGAGAGAGCTAATCATGAGAGAACCTCTGCACCCCTCGAGTTGATCCACAGTGATGTTGCTGGCCCATTCCGTCATATGTCCATGAGTCAGGACAAATATGCATTGACTTTGATAGATGACTTTTCCAGGTATTGCTGGGTTTATTTCCTGAAACACAAGTCTGAAGTTTTTGGCCTCTTCAAAGTCTTTAAGGCTTTGGTTGAAAACCAGTCTGGGAGGAAACTCAAGGTCCTCAGATCTGACAATGGTGGTGAGTATGTCAAGTATGATTTTATTCAATATTGTGCAGATGCAAGTATTCAGATGCAGCATTCTATCCCTTACACACCAGAGCAGAATGGTGTTGCTGAGAGGAAGAACAGATCACTGAAGGAGATGGCAACATGCATGATGGAGGCTAAGAATTTTCCACCAAAGTACTGGGCCAAAGCTATAAACTGTGTATCCTGTATCCAGAATAGGGTGCCTCATAAACAACTTGATGGTATGACTCCTTTCGAAGCATGGAGTGGGCACAAACCATATGTGACCCATTTCAAGATTTTTGGCTCAAGGGCTTGGGCTAGAATTCCAACAGAAAAGAGAAAGGCTTTGCAGCCCCAAAGCCAAGAGTGTATATTTGTTGGGTACTCTAAAGATTCAAAAGGACACAATCCAATAAATTTGAGCACAAAAAAATCCTTCATTGAAAGGTGTGGTCAGTTTCAAGAAGAACCCCTAGTAGCAGTGGAAGTTGGAGAAGCCTCTTCACCACCAGATCCTCTGAAAGTAAGTGAAGAGATTGTTGAACATGCTAATTCTGATATGTATAATAGTGATGAATTTATTTCATATCCTAACATATCTACAAGGCCAAAATGGGAATCCAAGACCATTCATGTAGCAGAGCTAGCTGGAAATCCTAATGACCCTAGGAGGACTAGATCTCAATTTGAGAGTGCTCTGTGCATGAAGGATACTATGTTTGTTGAGAAATGCTATCTGATGGTGGAATCAGATCCTCATACATATGAATATGTAGTAGGAGATCCAAGATGGCAAGAAGCCATGAAGGAAGAGTTCAGCTCACTCCAGAAGAGCAACACTTGGGAGCTGGTTGATCTTCCCCCAGGGAGGAAGCTAGTTAAGTGTAAGTGGGTGTACAAGACCAAATTTTCTGCTGATGGTTCACCTCTAAAGTACAAGGCTAGATTGGTAGTCAAGGGATACTCATGGGTTCATGCCATATATTACAATGAGACCTTTGCACCAGTGGCAAAGATGGATTCCATCAGGCTAGCCTTAGCCATTGCAGCTTCAAAGCAATGGGAGGTACATCACATGGATGTAAAGTGTGCCTTCCTAAATGGAGATCACACTGAATAGATATACATGCAACAGCCTCAAGGATTTGCTACTAACCCATCTCTTGTGTGCAAGCTAAGGATGTCATTGTATGGGCTAAAGCAAGCCCCCAGGGCTTGGTATGCCAAGATTGATAGCTTCTTACTATCACTAAATTTTGTTCGATGAAAATCAGATCCAAATGTCTATTTGAATTTAATTAATGGTTCATTAATGATCATTGTGTTATATTTTTATGACCTTCTCATTACAAGAAGCTCAAAGGATGAGATTGCTTCCTTGAAGGGTGCAATGAACCAAGCCTTCTCCATGACAGATTTGGGGCTCTTAAGCCAATTATTAGGGCTTGAGATTGCTCAAACCAAAGCTGGAATCAAGGTGCACTAGTCCAAGTATGCCTTGGATTTGCTAAAAAAAAATCAGAATGAAGGAATGCAAGCCAAGCAAGACTCATTTCCTTTCAGGAGTGAAGCTTGAAGAAGCTGATTCTTCACCTATGGTAAACAATACACTGTATAGGCAATTGATTGGATGTTTGTTGTATCTTACACATACTAGAACTGATATTTATTATGCAGTAAGTGTAGCTTATAGACACATGGATCAGCCTCATGAGATCCATTGGAAAGCAGCCAAAAGGATCCTTAACTTTGTTCAGGGAACAAGGACACATGGGATCTTCTATAAAGCTAAATCTGATCTTGATTTGATTGGGTTTATTGACAGTGATTGGGCAGGTGATAGCATAGACAGAAAGTCCACATCTGGATATGTGTTCATGCTTGTAGAAGGGCCAATCAGCTGGTCAAGCAAGAAACAAAGTGCCATTGCACTCTCATCTACAAAAGCAGAGTACAGAGGAGTTGTAAATGCAGAGACTCAATGTTTATGGTTGCAGAGATTACTTGGAGAGTGTGGCTTCGAATCAGAATAATCAACTACTATCTACTATGATAATCATAGTACCATTTGAATCTTTAATGATCCAGTTCAGAAGCAGAGAACCAAACACATTGAGATCCATATGCACTACATCAGAGAACTTGTGCATGATGGCACCATTCACCTACTCTTTTGTTCATCTTCAGAACAAGTAGGTGATATCTTCACCAAATCATTTTGCGAGAAGACCTTCAGAAATATCAAATCACTGCTGGGGATTGCTGATCATGCTGTGAAGCATGAGTGATGACAAGATTTCCATATTTTGTTTTACAGTCCATGTTTAAGGGAGGATTTTCCCACTAGGTTTTTGCCTCTTTCCTTGGTTAAATGGACATGCAGTATGTAAAGGGTGACTAAGCCTTGTTGCTAGGCCCTATAATTTTCTGATATATTACTCATAAGTTAGGCTTAAGGAGGGGTGTTAAAATAATCAACCCATAGTTAGCTACCTTAGACATTAATTAATCCATTTTTGTCTTATTTTCCTAGTTTTCATGTTCCACCTTATGCAAGTTGTCATCTACACATCCATAGTGGTCAAACTTGCTAATTTTGACTCATGGAGCACTTGGGAAAGCTCATAGAATCAAATCTGCTTTATTCTTGGCCTTCCTAGCGCCCTTCTGCTTTTTCTGCTTTATTGCCTGCTTTTTCAGTGCTTTAAGGCAATTGGGAAAGTTTGACTAGGTGAGGTTAACTAGTTTTTTGTCCTCCACATCCTCCACTCTTTTCTCCTATTAAAAGCATGTATGATTTGTCCTTCCATTACCTTTTATCTTACCTAAGTGCTTTTGCCAATTCGTGAGCTCCTTGACAGTTTTGGAAATTGCTTTATGCACCTATGGGGGATTTGCTTAATTTTAGTAAGCCTTCTTTTGACTAGATTCGAATTGCCTCCTCATGCATTTGAATCCATTATGTAATTATTTATTGTGGCAGCCTATGATGTTACAGGGTTGTATATTGTACACTGATTCAATACAATTTAGTGTTAAGCTCCATATTCAATCTATTTTGTGAGTGATTTTGCATGTACAATTGATAATTGTTCTATCACTCGGTTCAATTTCCACAGATATACCAATTTTAAAAGAGTGTGCAGATGTATTTCTGGAAGAAATTCCAGGACTGCTTCCAAAAAGGGAACTAGATTTTACCATTGAGGTAGTACTTGGTGAAGTACCCAGCTCAAAGGTCCCTTATGAGATGAGCATACTTGAACTTAATGAACTTAAATCACAATTAAAAGAACTTATTGATAAGAAGTATATTCAACCCAGTGTGTCTCCCTCGGGGGCACCTGTCATCTTTGTTAATAAAAATAGATACCCGTTGCCTCGCATAGATGATCTGTTTGATCAACTACGTGGAGCCACAGTGTTTTCAAAAATTGATTTAAGGTCTAGATATCACCAAGTTAGGATTAAAGATGAAGATATTTTTAAGACAGCCTTTAGGAATCAGTATGGCCATTACAAGTTTGTTGTCATGCCATTCAGGATTACTAACGCCCCAGCTGTTTTTATGTGTTTAATGAACAATGTAATGTATAAATATTTGGACAATTTTGTGGTCGTGTTTATCGATGACATATTAATATATTCAAAATTTGAAGAAGAGCATTAAGAACATTTAAAAATTGTTTTGCAAGAGTTACAAGATCATCAAATCTTTGCAAAGTTTAGTAAATGCGATTTCTTTAAGGATAAAATATAGTACTTAGGTCATGTGGTGACTAAGGACGGAGTTTCAGTGGATCGCAAAACGATAAAGGCAATTGAAGATTGGCTAGTTCCTAAAGATGTAACTGATGTTCGATCATCATGGGAATTACCGATTATTACCGGAGTTTCATTGAAGGGTTTTCGAGAATCGCAAATCCGATAACCTCTTTGCAGAAGAAGGGAATGAAGTTTGATTGGAATTAGAAGTGCGAGGAGAGTTTTAAAAAGTTAAAAACTTTATTAACCAGTGCACCTATTTTAAGAATAGCTTATCCAAATAAAGATTTTGTAGTGTGTACTGATGCCTGCAATGATGGTTTAGGCGGAGTATTGACTCAAGAAGGGCATGTTATCGCTTATGAATCTAGGAAATTAAAAGTTCATGAAAAGAATTATGCAACTTATGATTTGGAATTATTTGCTATCATACATGATCTAAAGATGTGGCGTCATAATTTAATTGGAAGAAAATTTATTCTAGTGACAGATAAAAAGGTCTGAAATATCTTTTAGATCAACCTAACCTAAATGCTAGACAATCTAGGTGGCTAGTTTTTCTAAGTGAGTATGATTTCGAAATTCAGCACATTAAAGGGAAAGAAAATAAAGTTGATGATGCATTAAGTAGAAATGCAAGGATGAACTTTACAGTAGTTATCAACACTTATACAACAGATCTAGAAGAATAGCTTAAAGCAAGGTTAGAACAAGATGAAATTTATCAAAAATTACAAGCAAAAATGAAAGAAAATCCAACAAAAAATATAAGTAAAGGGTACAACTTGAATGAAAAAGGATTTTTACTATATAAAGATAGAATGTATGTACCTGATGTACCTAAAGTTAAGTTAATAATTTTAGATGAAATCCATAAAACTCCTTACTCAAGTCATTCGGGTTATCAAAAGACTATAACTATGTTAAGAAAAGAATATTTTTGGACAAATATGAAGACTGAACCAGCAGAATATAATGCTAGGTGTTTTGAATGTCAGCAAGTAAAAACTGAACATCAACACCCAGCTGGATTACTTCATCCATTGCCCATTCCTAGCTGGAAATGGGAGATAATTAGTCTTGATTTTGTTACTGGACTGCCTAAAAATCAGAATTTAAATGATTCTATAATGGTAGTAGTTGATAAATTAAGTAAAGCAGCCCATTTTATACCTGTAAAAACTACGTATAAAGCTACAAACCTAGCTGATATCTTTTTAAAGCAAATTTTTTGATTGCATGGGATATTGAAAGTTATAATCTCAAATCGAGACCCTACATTTACAGGTAACTTTTGGAAATCTCTGTTTAAAGGACTAAATACTACACTAAATTTCAGTACTTCATTCCATGCTCAAACTGATGGACGGACTGAAAGAATAAACCAAGTACTAGAAGATTTACTAAGAATGTATGTAAAATATCAGCCAGGTAAATGGGAGAATTATTTGCACCTAGTGGAATTTGCTTATAATAATAATTATCAATCTTCAGCCAGATTTAGTCCTTTCAAAATCTTGTATGAAAGGAAGTGTAACACTCTTATCTCTTGGAGTAATCCGATGGACAGATTAGTATTAGGTCCTGAATTATTGAAAGAAATGGAAGAAATTGTAAAGCAGGTACAAGGTAATCTGAAAATTGCGCAAGATCGACAAAAAGTCAAGCAGACCTTAAAAGAACTCCAAAAGAGTTTCAGGTAGGTGAACATGTGTTCATCAAGGTGAGACCCAAAAAGAGCTCTCTGAGGTTGGGTAGTTGTGCAAAACTAGCACCTCGTTATTTTGGTCCTTTTGAAATATTGTCCAGGATTGGACAGGTAGCTTATCAGTTAGCCTTACCACTGAATTTAAGAGTTCATAATGTTTTTCACATTTCTATATTAAAGAAATATGTTCATGATGCTACTCATGTTGTTAATTGGAATGATGTACAGGTGGAACAAGAAGGAGATTTTCTGGTGAAAACAAACTGTATCCTCGAGCAGAGGGAGATCACACTTCAAAACTGCACCATTGGTCAAGTGAAGCTGCAATGGAAGCACCTTAGTCCAGAAGAAGCCATATGCGGGATGCATATCCAATTCAGTTCCAGGGGAATTTTGAGGACGAGGAATAAATAACATCGAGGACGATGTTATAATTTAAGGGGGTGTGTATGTCACATGCCCCAATTTTACAAAAAAAAAATTATATTATTTGAGGAACAATATGTTAAATTTTATGCTAAGTTGTAATTGATGACCCAATGGGGTCAAGGATATCTAATGTAAATTTTGAATATTTTATTTATAAATAAATAAATGAGGAGACAACCGCTTAGGAGAGCTATTAAAAGAGTTTTTATTGGTCAAATTGGTGGAGGATACTAGGTGGAGAGCAAACTGACATTTGGAAGCATCCTCAAACCACTTCCAACTACTGCAGGTGGAAACCTCCCTACATTTGTGGTCATGATTCCCCAAAGAAATGGAATCAGAGCAGGTGGATCAATTAATTAAAACTGACCCAAAATACGTAGGAAATCTTTATAAAAACTCCCATTGAAGAGAGCTAAGGATGCCCATTCTAGAGAAGTGATCATTCAGGGTAAATGAATGTACTTCATAGAAATTCAATTGAAGGGAGATTTGGAAAGTGTTTGAGGGGATAACTGCTGATTGATCTAGTTGCATCTTTTAAGCTGAATATCATACTGTTGAGAGTAGAGTGTTTTACTGAGGTATTCAACTAGTCGATTGACATAGGGTTCTATTGTTTTAATCTCCACCAGTTCTCAGCCAAGAAGACCAGGAACAGGCTCGGGGGTCCTAAGGAAGCGTTGTTTGAGTTCTCTCCAAAATATTGGGAGGGAGGAATGACTTCCTAAATCTATTTTCATCTTGTCCTCAACATGTTCTATGTTATTTTGTTTTACTATTTTCGTTAAATAAATATTAGTTTAACTACTATGTGAATGTTAGTTTAGTAATAATTAATTTAAGAATACATTTACACAAGGTTTTCTTTTCCATTTAACCCTAGTTATTACAATCTGGACTGATAAGTATAAAATTATAAATTTTACATTACAACTGATCTACAGTATTCACATTGACAATATTTACTTACAAAAGAAATCATTAACAGTAAATTTTCTTCACTGATAGTTGAAGAAGGAAAGACCTAATTTTACAGTATCTTTAGTTACAAGTTAAAAAAATCATAACAACCCGAGACAGAGCTCAAGTTTAACAAAATATTATTTATAAAACCAACTGTAATACATTGTCAAGCCAATAGGATGAATCCTAATTTAAAAACCAAATACATATCACGGCTCAAAGGCTGGTATTACCCAACATAACCGCAAAGGTTTGCAAGTAAAAACTAGAAAGAAACATCTTATTAAAATATATTAACTAAGGAGAAACCAAAACAGGATTCCAAGCACTGTATTTTTCTCCTTCAACTACCGTCATTGCAAGTAGGTCAAAACCCATTTTTGAACCAAGGCTTACCGGTTGGGGTCACGAGTACACAAAAGCCGGTTGTTGTATTTTTCCTTTCCACTGAAGACTGGAGCAAACGCTTATTCCTGTAAATAGCACAATACCGTGCATTAGAGTAATACTAAGATTCTAAGCTTAAAACCCTAACAAAATAAATAACTCAATAAAGAATTTTTATAATGAAATTTGAGTTGTCTTTACCCGTCAGCAAGAAGAGAAATCGAGTAATGAAGAATCTGTCACCAGCTTTTGCATTTTACATAGAGGAGTATTCAAACTCTACGTCGACCCTAAAGGGAAAACAGTGTCAACAAGCTCAAGTTTCACAAGCTGTGACGAACCACAAGAAAACTAAACTGAAACCTTGGACAAGCCGAGAGCCAAACGCAACAACCAATAACCACTCACGGAGTGAGACTCATAGAGACGAAGTTATGGATTCTAATACTGAGTAACAAGTCTACAGCAACAACAAACTTAAGCCACGGAGTAAGCACGTAGAGGAACAACCTTCATGGCTGTAAAAAAAAACACACAGAGCAGCCTACAGTCCAACGAAACCCTCGGAGACAAATAACAAGAGAATAGGGTTTCCATCCTTTTAAGTCACCAATGTATGGACGAGGGCAGACCACGTGCCTCCAAATCTTTCAACCACACATGGGTTTGGTCTATAGTCATCTGTGTTTTCAATTATCCAATTATTATTACAATGATTTATTAACAGACTATGAAAACGACTATGGATTGTTTATACATTTTCCTTTTTAAACATAAACTATATCATTATCATAACTAGTATCGAGGGTTATAATAATAATTAACAATAATTCTAGGTCGTTGACCATAGAATAAAATATGTCCAAACAATGATTTGCATAATTACTTCACAATCGACTTTAAAATAGTTACAAACCATATCATTTGCAAATGGTGGTTAAGATTAGTTACTTTTGCTAATAACTAATATTCATAGTTAAACTATAGAGTAAAGGTATTTAAACCATATCAAATAAACAATCACAAGGCTCAACCTTAATGTAATCTTTTACATTTAATGTTTTGTAGGCTCGGCTTATCAATGACAATAATAATTATTCCTATCATTATTTACAAAGATAGTTTTTGTCTGTTTGTGTGTAATTGGTTCTAGCATAGTATAGGAACCTTAGTTATAATGTTTCACTTAAGATAGACCTTATTTTGAAAGATCTAGGTATAAAATCTACCTTAGTAGTTATTATAAACTACAACCTATTATAAGCGAGACAACTTGATAATAGTAATATTATTATGGAGTTAACCATGCACAAGGTTTATGATTATAGGAATAACACTGATAATGTATTTCCTATGACTTAGACTTTATAAAAAATGATGGTAGGTAGTATTCCATCTTAGGATGATGTATCAAGTTACAAGAACCCAACTTATAATGTTATAGAAAATTCTAGGTAGTAATATCTCTACAGGATTCAAGTAACATATAGATTGGTACATTATAAAATAATATAATATTGTATATTGTTACAATAATACATGCAGCAAGGCGATAAGGTAAATACTTAAGTTTATAACTCGATGATGAGCATATTTTTACATTTAAGAAACATGTTGATAAATTCAATGGCTAGTAAGAAAATACAAAATAGAAACATGAACTCTATTGAAAATCTTTAACTTCGAGATTGAAAGGAGTACTTTCATGAATAATAGACAGTACAATTAAACATAACATTAGCATTATATGCATGTTAAAGTAGAAGTAAATGTATGACGAAAAACTTGAGCTCTAAGCTCAAAGTAAGTATCTTTTGTTTCGCTAAGTATGATAAAGATAACGATCTTTATATCTAAACTAAAATACTGCCTTAGAAACAAAAACAATGGAAGGAAATTACTTTACCTCATCAGAGCTTGCTTTTAAATAATCTGTTTATTTACTCGCATTTTAACATGCAACAAATATACTTCTTGCTACCTTATGAATTAAACTTCTACTTGATCAATCATTAGCTGTTGAACTTGTAAGAACCAACAATCCATCTACATTAGCATAATGTTAAGTAAGCCCAAGTATTTCAAAGATATATTTCACCTACTTGCCAAAAAGCAAAATTATTAGTAAAGCTAAAAGAAATCTCTATGCAGGTCAATCTTATATACATTACGAAAAATTAAAGCTGTATTAGTTATTGTATTATGAAACTAATTAATACTAATTGTTAAACTGTTTCATTTTTCGCTAACCGCTAGCAATTAGTAAACTGTGTATCCAGACATGTTATGTTGTCTTAACAATTTTAAATTTTTATGAAATTTTGGGGTACTGACACATTTGAGACTCTTCCATTGGTTTATTCCTCACTAAACATTGGTTTTCATTGGCATATCAAACTAAGACACTCTCACACAATTCACATATACGACACCTATGATACACCATCACTAAGTTAGTGGGTGAGAATGATTTTCAACTTAACCTATCCTCTTACCTTGGGTTACACCTTCCTTTTAATGTGTATTTTATTCGACCATAGTTCCCACTTTTGTTGGACACATAAAAAATATTAGAGAAATTGACCACTATAGAGTTAAACCCTAATTGCATTGAATAAACTAAAATATACAATATATGGAAACCAGGATGAAGAGTACCTACCATTAGAATATATAAGCCTATTAGATTGTCAAAGTAGCACCATTTCCTCATCATGAATAGTGTTTGACCATGTACTGGACTTGATGGATGTTTTTCCTTTTGGATGTGCCACGATATTAAAAGCAATCCTAAATCTTGCCAAATTTATTCATTTTTTCATGTCTCGAACTTTTGACACAATTTTCAAGCCTTTCCTATGCATTTTAATGATTATGCTAAATAATACTTATTTAGAAGGGCCCAACTACCAAATTGTGCAACTCAAAATAAGCTTTCTAAGTCAGTCCAAAATGTGACAAAAATGAAACTTGTATATGGAAGCTATATTCTCAAGGAACTTGTTGTGAGTGTTTTCACACTCACACAGGTGAAAATGGGTGTGCTTCCGGCTTAGAGAAGACAAGATAGGAAGCATGCAAGAAACTGGTTCTCGTAGCTAATGTGTGTGAGAGAACTTAGTGAAACCGAGTAAAAACAAGTAAAAATTTAACCATGCAAAGCTAAATATAGGAAATGGACCTAAATGTTATTGCATGCATGCCATAAATATAAGTAAATGTTGGTAACAATAAAAATAAAAAATTTCTCTTTTTACACAAAAAAAAGAAAAAATGCATGAAATTAAAACCTTTTTATTAAGCAACTGTAGACATTACATGGGTGGAGAATACCTCAAATAACTATGCCCTTGTAGCTAATGGTGAATGTTGTTATCCAATGTCTAAATAGTCTAGTGTCTTCCACGCAAGGTCACATTTTAGGGAATGGAGCTCAACCGAAATTAAGCGAGGAAAGGGTAATGGAGGGTTACAGGATTCAAGGGAAAATTTCAATAGCGTACTAGTGCAACAATGGAGACATATTGAATGAGGGCCTCCACTCTTCTATTTATAATAATTTTGACCAATATAACCTTGCCCATGGTTTTGGATGACCCATACTTTTGTTCCATGGTATTGGTATTTTCCCTCTCTTTTTTATCTTTTAATATTTTTTCCATGCATTGTTTTTTAAGGTTTTAATGTTGATTAATAATTGTTTTCTCTTTTTACACAAAAAAACGAAAATGCATGAAATTAAAACCTTTTTATTAATCAACTCTATAAATTAAATGGGTGGAGAATACCTCAAATAACCAGGCCCTTGCAGCTAATGGTTAGTGTTGTTATCCAACCTCTAAATAGTCCGGTGTCTTCCATGCAAGGTCACATTTTAGGGAATGGAGCTCAATTGGAATTAAGCAAGGAAAGGGTAATGGATGGCTACAGGATTCAAGGGGAAATTTCGATAGCGTACCAGTGTAACAATTGAGGGCCTCCACTCTTCTATTTATAAGAATTTTGACCAATATAACCTTTCCCATGGTTTTGGATGACCAATACTATTGTTCCATGGTATTGGTATTTTCCCTCTCTTTTTGATTTTTTAATGTTTTGACCTCCCCTTCTTTTATTTTTTGTATTTTGGGGAATATTTCCTTATTTTTAGTGGGAAAATAAGTATTTTTATCAAATATGGTTAAAACGATATGTTTTTTTGGGTTGGTGGAGGACAAAACTTAGGAAAATAAGTGTGGAGATATGATGACCAAGGTAGTGAGGTAGCTGAACGAATTTATGGTGTTAACATATTCCCCCCTGATGAGTGAGGGAAGAAGCTCACCACATCGGTGATAGACATCACAAGACTTATGTTTTCAAAGAAGGAATGGGACCAAAGTGCGGAGATATGAAGACTATGCTAGAGTATAGAAAAAAGTCAGTACCAGGGTTGCAAGGGAAAGATATGTAGATACAATCACTCAAATTGGATGGGGCACATATCATCAGAAATATATGGACTAGGAGGGAATACCCATGGTGTCAATATACATAAATGATGAGGCCCATAGGGGGACCTAAAGAATACATAAACCACTGCTATGGACAACATAATGGTTCAATGAGAACTGATACATGGATTAAGATGGTAGTCCAAATAACTATTGAGCTAAGGAGTTGAAAATAAAACTAGTAGGAAGCACCAAGGGTGCATGATCATGGTTGATGTTTGGAATTGCCAATAACAAGTGAAACTCGAGCCATTGAGCTTCGAAAGTTGGAAGGTACAATATACTGCAATTAGAACTGGATGTACTGGGAATCCTAAGGGATTCCAAACACTAACTCAAATGCAACCTAGATACCCAAAGGAAAATAATAGTGACTGGGTTCCATGGTGACTCACCAATGTGCTAGAATCAAGGGGAATATGGTATCTTCGACCAAATAATTGTGCGACCAATACCCTATACAAATTTGAACAGTGTGAGTGAAGAGCTAAGGTTTAGCACATGAGAAACAACTATCTGAAAGGGAAATAAGGTTTCTCTTCCAAGAAGTTTAATAGGAACTCACTAATGATGGCAATGAGGCCAAGGTAAAGGGACCTCTAGGTCTATCCTTTGGAATGTATTTGTTGCTGTCAATAGAGGGATACCTACAACTACCAAGGAAATAATGGTTCCTTGATAGGAGAATGAGTTGCATAAACATGATTTCATTGGAACATGACACTGAGGTTGAGACTTAGTAAAGGGATGAGTAATGGGACTCAGACTTCCTTTATTTATAGCATGATAGTAGGGCTGACTTGGAAGCATATGAAACTGATCTTGCGGAGGGAAACATATTTGAGGTGAGGGAGGGGGAGGTGGTCATACTGGGTAAAAATTGCAAATGGATGACTTTGGAGGGAAAGATGTGGATAACTGGGAAGGGGGACTCAAAGGTGACTCATTGCAAAGTACTCTGAACAAAGGTGGCTAGAAATTTTGTCGACACAAGATACGGTATGTTATCTGTAGGGGTTCTAAGAAGTATCATTTTAGGCCTTCTTCATGGTTTAAGGAGCTCAAAGAAGGTAGTGAAGTATGCTCGAAATGTTACTTCCCCATTGGTTTTATCAAGCCTGGGTCAGTTAATGCTCGTCGGTGTTTCCATTTTTAGAGGGTCTAAAAATAGTGAGAAGACAACAGTGGTGGTATTTTTCGTAAAGTTAGTCTTCAAAGCCCCAAAAAGAATAAACATGTACAGTGGAGAACTCTTCTAGTCAAAAGGGACTAGAGTATTCCTTTTTCGTAAATAGACCAACGAGCCTGAAAAAGGGGTAAACTTATACCCAAAGGACTTTATTTCATGTTTTTTAATGAGCCTGAAAGGAACAAGATCACTCAATAATCTTTTCATTATTTAAGGTGTAAAAAATGAGCTTACCAAAAACTCTAACCTGGGAGTCTAGGAGAACTGGCCAATAAGTGACAATATGATAAAATATATGAGGATTTAACTCAATATGTCAAACTATACAAACTCCCTATCCTAAGTGGATGTGAACAACATGGGTTGTAAATGAAAGGGGTTCTAAACAATGGTCATCCATGTGAGGGGAGGCTCTACTGTTGATCAAGGGAAAATGTAAAGGGTGGCTGGGCAGGGCCAGTTACTTGAAAATGGGGGTGGGGGAGGGGGTGATATAGGCTCAAGGTGCAATGACTAAGGAAATTCATTGAGTCAATAAAGGGGGAGGATGTCCTATATTCAAGTTCAGTGATTATACCTGTATACGCGGTCAATACCACCAGGAGGCGCAAAACTGAAACTTGTATCTGTACACATAAAAAGGATACCCAAGCATAAATGTGTGTCTGGAATATAAATAATGAATACAAATACATCTATAAAACATGAATTTCATGATGGAAAACAAATCGATGCAAGCCCATAAGGTGGCCTAACGAAAGATCAATGATCATGAGAAAAGGTCCCAATAATCAAGAAAGGAATTGAATATGGATTCTTGCGGTGCAAATGGTGCAAAAATGGACGTCGTGTGACCTTGATAAATGGTCAAGATTACATCTGTGAGAAAAGTGAGCATGGTTAAGTTTCTACCCGCACGTTATGGGAATGGGTTTGTGATTATGGATCATGTATGCATTGGGGTGAACTATGGGCTCACTGAAGTACCAAGATGTATGCAATAGGGGAAGGTCAAAATAAGTGAGCCTTCCCCCTATTCTAGGGTCGAGGTAGTCGGTCACACCCCCTAGTCCAAAGGTGTTGACGAGGTGAATATTCTCTTACGAATAGATATCAAATAGACATTGCAAAACTATTGGAAGGGGGTGTATGATGATGTGGATAGCCATGCTGGAAATATAACTTGGTGATATGATGATGGGGGATGCCTCGTCCTAGGTGGTTTCCCATAGTATTGTTGACGAGAATGATGAGGAGGAGTAGGAGGGTTTGGGTAGGGGGTGGGGTCGTCTGAGGTGGAGAGGGTGGTGCTTAGGGGGAAACTGTAGCATCCCAGTTGTTAGCCTCGTCCCAAAGTTGTCGAGATCTATCCAAATGTGGGAAATGGTGTGTATAATGTCCATAAATGTTGTAGAAGGAACATGAGTGATTGGTTCACAACCATGGATTCTTCCCTATCACAGTTGTTGGTTAAGGTCTTGATTTAGAAAATGGGACTCATTATTGCTGGGAGGGTTAGAAGGTGGTATGACCCCTCCCTGGCAATGATTATTCCTATGGTTATGCCCTCATATTCTATTCTACTGGGTTTGTTGGTTGTTGGGAGAAGGTTTATTAGGGGTTGGTTTTTCTAGGTGTACACTTGTCATTGTGATGCAAGGGAGTCTAAAGGGGTGTCATCACATCTACATTCAATGGTTGGTTGGGACGAAGATAATAAGGTTACACTACTAGAGGGGGGGTGTATCCTTGAGAAGGGTTCCCATAAGGAGGTGTTAAGTAAGTAGGGCCATAAAACTAAGGGGTTGAGGTTGAGGGCGTATAAGAAGGTGTTTCACTAGAGTTGGAAGTAATTCGAGATAGGTTAGGACTGTAACTCAGGATAGGGAGAGGTTCCGTCACTAGGGGAGAGGCACTAGATGGAGTGTTGTATGAAGGAGTTTCCATGGGATGCATGTGATTGTAAGGTTGAACTAATGATGTGAATGATCCAATAATACCATCAGTGGCATGCAATGCCCCCAATGGGTCCTTGCAAGAAGAATATCCGCAAGGAGTGTCAAGAAAGATAGTATATAGGTAACCTGACTAGGAATATATCAAGTCAAATTATTGGGATTTTAGGATGGCCTCTTCTTCTGTCTATGGGAGTTCAGATGTAACATCCTTGGCAATGGAGGGGATTAGAGACTTGAGAAACCAGTTAAGGAAAATCCTATCATCTAACTTGTTTTTGCACAAACTGCATCGTCTACACTATTCATGGATGTGGTCTATGATATGGGTAGTAGTATTTTGGCAATGTGATAAAAGGATCCTAATGTCGAGATTGTATCTAATGGGAAGTAGAAAGAACTGCAAAATGGTGGATTCCAGGGATGAAAAGGTGCAGTGGGTTCCATGTGGTTGATCAATGTACCACTTGGCGGAAATGCCAATGAAGGTACTCTGGAGAAGATTGAGCCTAACTAAGCTATCAACTATCAAATTCGATGAACACAACGAGTGAAAGGACATGATGTGGTTTTGGGGATCCTCACTGGCCTTCCCCTCAGATTTGGGGATATCCGAAGGGAGTTTGGTATGCATGGGGGGCCAGGTAGGATCATGATGAATGGGTTCATTGGTTAACATGCCATATTAGGGAGGTTCAAGCTAGCCATGAATTTCATATTCACAAGAATAGAGGATCCATGTACAGGTACAGTCATGGGATGGTTCCCAACATGCGTATTCCTTATAGGGGGGTTGTTGGATGAAGGAGTTCCAAGTTATTAATACCCTATGTAAGGATTCCCCATTATTACATGCCCAATAGGTGGGTTTTCGAAGGGGGGGCTTCGAAAGGAAGGATTCTAAAAGGTAGGTTTTCAATGGGGAATTTCCTGGAAGAGAGGCTTCTAGAAGGTGGGTTACCCATGGGATGGTTCCCTGTAGGAAAGTTTCCGGTGGCAACGTTCCCAACGGGTGAGTTCTTGGAGGGAGGGTTTCTAGTAGGTCTTCCCAACAGGTGGAGTACTAGCGGGAAAAGGTCTGTTACCATATGTAAGGATGTGAGTAGCCATGGGTTATGTGGATATGATGAATATGCATGGTAGAGATTTTTCTCAAGTGTAACTCACTCAGAAAAAGAAACTGGAGAAAGTGAACGATGTCTATTGACAGTGCAGTGGAATCGTTCTAATGAACTGAACTGCGGGGACTTCCCTTGAATTCTACGATAGTATCTATGAGGATAAATGGTGGCAAAGTGACATGAGTATGAAATAGGTCTATGCAAGGCTCAAAAATCCAACTACAAACATGTGTGTAGAAGGAGAGATATCAACAAAAGTGATGCACAAGCCAACAACACACTCTAAAACTCTACTATAATCTCGTTTCACAACAAGCGAATTGAAAAAAATGAGTAGAAATCCAACAAGCAGTCAATACCTATAAATAAAAAGACTCGTTAACTTGTGAGGTATGGGAGCATGCAAACACCTAGCTAAATAGTTGGAATCCCTCACAAACTATATCCTCTACAAGGTGATGAAATCCAAGTTGAACAATAGACCTAGAATACCAACAATGGCTATTGGATATTCCCCTACCGAGAGGGATCCCAGGTAAAACATACCTAGAAGAATGGACACTAAGATACACCATTCATGATACGTCCGAGTAAGTGAATCTGCCACTTCTTCCTTTGACTATTGCACCTTGGAAAAGGGAGCCTAGAAATGCAATGAGGAAAATGAGTAGGTAGAATTTAGTACAAAGTGGAGTGTGGTATTCCACCCTGACATCCATAACTAGTCTTGTGACTTCAACCCTTTTAAGGGAGAGGCCTACCCAACAAACTGGATATGAATGTGCCAACAAATACTAGGGGATTTTGGTTCCCTAATAGTCAATAGCTAGGTATCATATGTAAACTAAAAAGGGTGGTTATTTAGATGCCTACCCCTAGTTCCATACCTAGGAAAAATATTGTTTTTTGTCCCCGAGTGGAGTTAAATGTGTGTTGAGTTAAGTAAATTTTTTAGGATAACTTGATTTTAGGGTGTATGAGGGTGCATAGGTGGTGTGAACAAGCGCTAGTATACGATGAAAATAAATGATTGAAATTGAAAGTAAGTGCTAAAATATAAAGATGAAATGATTGAAAGAAATAGATAACTATTTCATAAACACATAATGAAACAACTACAAAGAAAGGGACTATTCATTAACTACTTCATGAAATCCAAAAATATAATCATGAAAAAATATCCCAAACAATGCAAGTAAGCTGAAAAATGAGGCTAGAAGATAACATTGTCATAAATCAATTAGTTAGTCAAAACAGATCTAGATTATGAATAGAGGGTTCAAAGGGTTGTAACTTAGTCTCAGAGTGCTTATAAATTAGGGACAAAAGTGTTATGGGGTGCACACTACTCAGAAATAGAATCGGGATAAACAGTGAACCCAAGGAAGATCACTCTTATTAAGGCCATGGGAGTTCTTTGGAGCACTCTTAATTTGGAAAAATGAGCGATATGGAGTTCTCTTATGAGGTAGACAGGTGCACTACAAGTTAAATTGGAAGATAAATTAAAATAGAGTTCCTCTGGGGGATGATTTTGTAACATCTCTAAATTTCATAAAAAAAATTGTTTAATTGAAGGTCTAACTGCAAATACATAATGTAAACAATCCATACTAATTTTTAACTTGTTCTTAGTGTTTTATCCATTGAACATAATGACTTAATTACGAAAAACCTTAAAGTGTGACTTACCCTTATGATGAACTACTTTACTTTTCGTTAAGTCATGAAAGGAACATCATGTTTAAAAAGCACCAACTATAGTTAGTCTGCTTTCTAGTTATGTTTTTAGAATATATGTTAACCCTTTTATAATGCTAGGAGGATGGGTTACAAGTGTTGCTTAACTTTTTTGACTAACGAAAACCAAATGTATTCTTCTTGCAAGTGTTTAGCATTGGAGAGATTACCCTATGTTGGTAACACACCCAAGCCTAGCTAAATACAAGGGCCCTAAGCTAAGGAATATTTGACTATTCGTAAGAAATATCTAAGTTATTGACTAAACAAGGTTCTCTTTTACCATAAGATAAAAACAAGCATAAGAAAATAATCTGATGGAAATAACCTGGTGACCTTCGATGGTATTCAAGACTATAGAGTTGAGGTTGAACATTAGAATTTAATGTGGAATTGCACCAAGCCACATGATGGCTTTACTATCTCCAGCTGGAAAGCATGTATGTCATTTCAAAAACCCTAAGGGTTTAACTCGTCTCGGTACTTGCCCTTGTGTTCTATTTTTTTTGCTTATATACTATGGAAGAGACGAGGCTCTTGGCCTTCCATCTCTCACTGTTATTTTTCAATTTCTTGGTGTTGGACTTCAAGATCACAATACACCTAATATTTATGAGTGCACCAGTCATGGTCTCGAGTTGGATTTTCGATCTGCACTACCTATTTTTTTGTGATAAAATGTGGAATGCTTGTAAGGGCTTGGTCGCCATCTTCAAATTCAGCAAGGTAAGTCTCCTCTAGTTCATTTAAATTTCTTTGTTTCTTCCAAATATATTTCTTTATATATATATTTGACCTATATAATGTTTTTTGTAGGAGGTTTCGACCGGGGTTGCTGAATTGGGTATGGGTCGGTCTCCATGAAAAAAGATCCATTGTTTGGGTAAGATGTGTACCCGCACTCCTCGTTCATTGTGACACTAAGGATGGAGGATTTGTGGCTCTATGGCTCTGTGGCCAACATTTTTTCTGGATTGGAACCCATTATCGCATTTTCTTTTGTTGAAATGGCAAACCCTCTTTGCGTTTTTTTCCTTCCGACCATGGAGTCGAAGGGACTATAATATGATGTCTTTATTTATTTATAATATGGATTAAAGACCAATTTTCTCTTTAAAATGTTTGAGCATTAAGTGTAGTCGTTTGACTAACACTTTGAACTTGTAAATGTTTTATTTTCTTCTATAAAATTCCCATAAGCATTTCACTGTATTTTATAGGCTGTGAGACCACTGCAATCTCTAAATCATTAAATAAATGCTATTCATGTTTATATACGAACTAGCAATTTCATTAGTTGGATAATTGATGATGACATAAGTTTGTTTTATGTTGATTGTAAAAAATAATTATCGATACTTTCGGTTTTTAACTGGTTGTGAGGAAAAATAACAGGTCTGGACCCTTTGACCTCTTGGAAATGGATATGAGTTAATAAAATGTTAAACACTGTGTCTCTTATATCGTAAAATTTAGATCTGTTAAATTTTTGAGCTGGGGAATTCTTGTTGACTGCTATAAAATTTTGTTCTTTTAATTTGAGCCATAAATATTCTATGTATCTTCTAAAATGCGTAGACTATACATTTGATAAGTTTGTTGGTTTACTTTGAGTTTAGTCTTGTTGGAAACCCTTATATGGATAAATACCCTTACGGTTTTGAACCTGCGACTTGACAATTAAAGAAAATATGTCTAAAACCATAACAATATTATACTAATGTTTAAATCTGGGAAAAATGACAATTATTGAAACAATATAGGTATAATAGTTATTGTTTTAATTGTAGACATGGCTACCCCTAAATCTGTCGAAAAGTTTACTAAACAAATTTGATTAAGGTTTTATCCATACACGAATAGATTGTTTAAGTTTAAAAAGATTTACCCTATAGTTTGTAATATTATAAATGTTGTCTTGACTTAAGAGAGCCTCTCCGCTGCGAACTGAGTAACCTAGGGTAAGCCTATCGACTACAATATAATTGTTTATTTTATTAAATTATATAATACTAATCTTAATATTGTAATGAGGATTTTGTGAATGTATTATAATATGGTTAATGGACTTAACCATTTTCACAACTATAACTATGAATTAATGTTTAGTTTGTAATTTAAGTAATATTTTAATTAGGGTAATAAATTTGATCTCTTGTTATGACCGAATGGCCTCTACAGGCTTCAAACCAATGCTCTTAGTACTCTATACTTGTTTATATAGGTTATTCAAAGTGGACTTTGCAAAGGTTTAGTTTTTTTGTAACTTTAAATGATTTATTAAAATAAACCCTAACTCGTTTAGGTTTAGTTTCTTAAGAATATAAACTATTTGATTTCTAAAAAGAATGAAAGTAGGCCTTAAGTTGTAATAAATAATATTTGCAGGAACAAAACTTGTAACTCTATTCCTAAGTAAAAAATAAATAGAATCGGGTTCATTGTTTAGTTAACAATGATACACTTGAATATAATAAAACAAGAACTTAAAGAAATCAATATTCTTTCAATTAAACTCAAAAAACTATTTATAATATTATAGGTATGCTTATACAGGCTTTCCTTTATAGAACAAAAAAAGAGAATCTACATTTTTCCATTTATCCTTGTAAGAGAATAATTGTAGCCTATTTTACAAAACATTATATAGAAAATAAGATCTTTCTAACATATTCCAATTCAGAAATAATTAACAATTTTAGAGAATCCATCAGTATTCATAAAACTTTCAGATACAAATAAAGAATAAAATTATAGATATTAAACAAAACATCTTAGAACCTAAATAACTGTACAAGGGGGACAAACACCCAAAGAAGACGGTTCCTCCCAACCGTCTCCTAAAAGAAGCCAAGATCACTTGCTTTAGGACCCTTGAACCTATTCACTAAACCATTAGGACAAAGATGTTATGTCACAACCCACACAAAAATATCTGCAGCTTAGCAACTTACAAGCAAACTTAACTCTCAGAAATTTCACTTTAGCTGTCCCCTCATCAAATTCCTCTTGTGTGCCTAAATTTTCAGTTTCCAGCAAATCACAAGGCTCTAATCACTTGGAATAGAATGTAATGAGACTCCTGCTCCATTTGATGGTATTTATAAGATTTCCTAGGTCTTTGGGTCAGTTTTGTAATTAAATGATCCACCTTCTCAGTTCCTCTTCTCAGGGAACATGACTACAATTTTAGGGATTTTGCCTCCTGCAACAACTAGAAAGTGAAATGTTAGTGCTTCCACTTGCCATTTAGCCTTCTACAACTGTCCATTCCTCATAGTGGTCCACGGAACACTCTTGAACGGTCTTATCTGGATAAGTGTCTCTCCTTTTTAATTATTTAAATAAATAAATATTCAATTATAGTCATCCTTGACCATCCTTGGTCATAAAAACTTTACAATAAATTTTAACATAAAACTTTCTCAAATAAATAAAAATATTTATTTTTCAATTCTAGGTGGGTTACAAACACCCCCTCTTAAGTTCAACATCATCCTCGATGTTGCTTAAGTTTCTTTTGAGTCTTCTTAGAACAGAATTGAATATGTCTCCTGCATATGACTCTCCAATTCACAGGTTGAATTATCTGGACTAAGGTGGTTCCATTGCACTTTTACCTGTCCAATGGTTTGATTACAGAGAAGAATTTTGCTCCTGTCGAGAATACAGTCCAGTGCCACCTACAAATCTCCTTTGGGTTCTACCTGAATAACATTCCAATCGACCACATGAGTAGCATATTTCACATACTTTTTCAAGGGAAATATGAAATGCATTATGTATTCTAACATTAGGTGGAAGAGCTAGCTGATAAGCCACTGGTCCAACTCTTTCTAACATTTCAAATGGTCCACAATAAATGGGTTCTCATTTAGCACAAATCCCCACCTTAAAGGAGCTATTTATGGGTTTTACCTTGACAAATACATGGTCACCTACTTGGAATTATTTTTGAGTTCTTTTAAGGTCTGCATGATTCTTTTGTCTGCCATGTGTAGTTTTCAGATTGCTTTGTGCCTGTTTCATTGTTAGTTCCAGTTCTTTTAACAAGTAAGTTCCTAGCATCATCTGTCAACCGTATTACCTCATGCGATAGGAGTATTACGTTTCCTACCATACATTATTTCAAAATGAATGAGTTTAGTTGAAGCCTGATAGTGATTATTATATGCAAACTCGACTAACTGCAAATAATCTTCCCTTTTATTTGGACGATCTCTAACATACATCTTTCGCATATCCTCTAAAACTTGATTTACTCTTTCTATTTGTCCATCCATTTTCATATGATAAGAAGTACTAAAATTTAATTTAGTATCTAGTCCATTAAATAATGACTTCCATAAATTACCAGTAAACCTAGGATCTTTGTCAGAAATTATTGCCTTCAAAATTCCCTGCAACAAAAAAATTTCCTTCATAAAGATGTCAGCAATGTTAGCATCCTTATAAGTAGTTTTAACAGATATAAAATGTGCTTCCTTTCTTAGCTTTTCTACCACTAATGATTATAGAATCATTTTGCTTCTGATTTTTAGGTAATCCGGTTATAAAATCGAGACTAATAATTTCCCATTTCCAATATGGAATTGACAGTTGTTGTAAAATACCTGTTGGGTGTTGATTCTCATATTTAACTTGCTGACATTCTATATGCCTAGCTATACATTCAGCAAATTCATCCTTCATATTAGGCCAGAAATAATATTTTCTTAGCATTGTTATCATCTTTTGATACCCCAGATGTCCGAAATAAGGACTTTTATGTACTTAATTTAAAATCAACAATTTAATTTATGGTATGTTAGGTACATAAAGTCTGTTTTTATACAACATTAATCCGTTTTCATTTAGACTGAAATCTGTTTTTACATTTTCATATTCATTATCTGCTACTTTTTCTCTTAGATTTTGGTATTCCTTGTCCATTTTTATCCCTTCTTCCAATTTATCATTTAATTTTGTTTTGTAATTGCTAATGGAAGCTATAAAATTCATTGTTGCATTTTTTCTTAAGGCATCAACCAATTTGTTTTCCTTTCCTTTGATTTTTTTTATCTCAAAATCGTATTCGCTAAACAAACGTAACTATCTAGCTTACCTTGTGTTTCGATTTTGTTGATCAAACAAATATTTCAAGCTTATGTTATCAGACATTAATATGAATCTTTTACCAATTAGATGATGGCGCCACATTTTCAAAGCATGAATTACAGTATCCAACTCTAGATCGTAAGTAGCAGAATTATTTTCATGTGTTTTTAACTTTCTTGATTCGTAAACTATTATGTGACCTTCTTGTGTTAGTAATCCACCCAAACCTTCATTGCATGCATCAGTGCACACAACAAAGTCATTTTCTAGATCTTCTATTTTTAATATAGGTGCAGTAGTTAATAATTACTTTAATTTATTAAAACTTTCTTCACACTTTAGATCTCATACAAATATTTTTCCTTTTTTCTGTAAGGATGTTATGGGATTTGCGATATTCGAGAATCCTTCTATGAATTTCCTATAATAACCTATAATTCCCATGAATGATCGTACATCCAATACATCTTTAGGAACATACCATTCCATTATTTCTTTTATCTTATCAGGATCTACTGATATCCCTTCCTTGGATATCACATGACCTAGATATTGTATTTTATCTTTAAAGAATTTGCATTTGCTTAATTTAGCATACAGTTTATGTTCTCTCAGGACCTGTAGTATAATCTCCAGATGCTCATCATCTTCTTCTTTTGTTTTTGAATAAATTGATATGTCATCTATGAAGACAACTACGAATTTATCTAAGTATTTACTTAATACACTGTTTCTTAAGCACACGAAAGTTGCTAAAGCATTTGTTAGCCCAAATGGAATAACTACAGATTCATAATTCATGTAT
Organism: Pseudotsuga menziesii; assembly: GCA_001517045.1. NCBI lineage: Eukaryota > Viridiplantae > Streptophyta > Pinopsida > Pinales > Pinaceae > Pseudotsuga > Pseudotsuga menziesii. The sequence continues at coordinate 2,152 of LPNX011005620.1, read as the reverse complement.
CAGGTTTTGACTGAAATTTTAAAAATATCTTCGTCTTTAGTTCTAACTTGATGATATCTAGATCTCAAGTCTATATTTGAGAATATTGTTGCTCCGCGTATTTGATCAAACAGATCATTGATGCGGGGCAATGGATATAATTTCTTAAGTGTCATTTTGTTTAATGGACGGTAGTCTATACATAAACTTAATGCACTATCTTTCTTTTTAACAAATAAAATAGGTGTTCTCCAAGCAGATACACTTGGTCGTATATAATTCTTATCTATCAGTTCTTGTAGTTGTAATTTTAATTCATTAAGTTCTAATATGTTCATCTGATAAGGAGCCTTTCAATTAGTTACAACTCCCGGTACTAATTCAATAGTAAAATTTCGTTCTCTCTTTAGAGATAATCCTGGAATTTCTTCTAGGAAAACATCTGAAAATTCTTGTAAGATTGGAATATCATCGAATTTCAACTTATCTTCTTATGTGTTCATTATTTATTATATGTACAACAAAAACTTTCCAACCCTTCCGTACAACCTCTTTCATTTTTAATGCTAAAATTTGTCTAACATAAACTTTTCTAGGTATCCCTTTGACTATATTTCTTTCTCATTTATCATCTAAACAAATAAAAGTTTTCTCAAAACAATTAAAAAATACTTTATGTATTTTCATCGAGTCCATACCTATTAAAACATCATAAGACTCTAACGGTAATACATTTAAATTTACTTGAGTTTTGAATTGACTCATAAAAATTTCACAGTTTTCAACATAATTAACTACTTTTATTTTGGTTCTTATAGCTAAATGAACCAACCAATACTTTTCAAACGTTTTCAAATGTAAATTACAAGTTTCTGCTATACTAGGGGACACATAGATTAAACTAGCACATGTGCTAATGAGAATAGAAATAGGCTTGTTTTGTATCATACCTTGTATTTCCACCATGGAGGTTTGATGATTCTCCTGTCGATTCTCCAAAGTTGCATTAATTCTGGGCATTTCATTTTCTACGTCACTAGCCATTTCTTCATCCTAAATGGTATGCACATTGTTGTAGTTTCACCTTCTGTTCGGACAGTCCTTTGCGTAGTGAGGTCCCTGAAATTCCCAACACTTTACAAGTTCTTCATGTTCATTTTTTTTTAAATAATTATTAGGTACATCTCTGCCTTTTGGTCTTGTAATGTTTTGTTGTGTTTTACCTTTAAAATATGTTCCTTGATAATTATTCTTAGAAAAATTCTGAGAATTATTTTTGAAGCTTTTATTAGGCTTAAAACCTTTTCTTCTTTGATCAAAGTTACTTGTTCTCTTATTTTTCCAGTTAGGTATTCTTTCTTTCTTATTTTTACTTTGTTCGTAACATTAGTTAGCTTTTCTCATTGTCTCTTCAACGATCTTTGGATTATCAAATTCAATTATTTCCTTGAAACTAGTAGGAAAACAACTCAGAAACCTCTGTATCTTAGGTTTTTCGTCAATTATATAGGGTACATATCTTAGTAAACTTAAATTTACTACTTAATTATTTCATTGACATTGATCCTAGTGACTAGTCTAATTTCATGAAACTCTTTAGCTCTTTCTTCATAATACTGTTCAGATAAGAATTTCCTTTTGAATTATTTCTTAAAGATTCTCTAGGTTACGGGTGAATCCACGGACCTGGGTAACACTTTTTGGCAAGCGCATCTTGCCAAAAACAAAAAAACATACCTCAGTCGAGGTCTTGTTAAGCCCTCGACCGAGGTATTAATACCTCGACTGAGGTTATATAAAGCCCTCGACCGAGGTTTTTTTCAGCCCTCGGTCGAGGTATTTATTAACCCTCGGTCGAGGTTATAATACCTCAACCAAGGTATGGACCTCGGTCAAGGTTATAATACCTCAACCAAGGTATGGACCTCGGTCGAGGTATGGCCTCGACCGAGGTACATACCTCGACCGAGGTCCTTTTTTCAAAAAAAATTATAAAAAGGGGCCGCGGGGGCCCCAATTGTCATTTTCAATCACTTGACCGAGGGACAGAGCTCGACCAAGGGATAGAGAACTTGACCGAGGAATAGCGACCATCGCCCCAAAGCAACCCATCCTCATCACAATGTCGGAGCAAAGAGGTAACATTTTTCAATTTAAATGGAATTTAAATTTT
>LPNX011005611.1:144191-230501 GCA_001517045.1 Pseudotsuga menziesii | reverse complement strand
GTAAATGGCGGCTCGTTGGCTCCCAAGGAGCGGCGCTCCCTTATTGCAACCGCGGAGGAGGCGTGTCATTCACTGCGATAGAATTCATTCACTCACTGCAAGTAGAATCCGTTCACGTAAAAGCCATAAAACATTGGCCTCTCACCTATAATGTAACCTCTCACCAAATGCCTTATTTACCCTTTTTCCTGTAGGCCATTTGAACCCACCCAACAAGCATATAAAAACCTTTCCTTCTCGGTAAACCTTTGTAGACACCACTTAGGCCGGCCCAGCAGCTAAAGAACCTGGTAATAACCTTGTTTATCTTGTTCCAGCGAAGAAATACCTCTGGGGACATTACCTGCCCCATCTCAGCATGTGTTTCGGAACCAACGTAACAAGTATGTAGGAGCTGTGTTCCTTACTGTTAATTTCAAGTTGAAAAGAGACAAGTGTAAGGAGGTAACGACGATCACCAGCTTAATGTAGTCAATCTGTAGCGGAACCTCGTGCAATATTTATTGGGCGAGCGTTCAAATGTACCGATGGCTATTCCACGCAGGCCTGGAATTTCAAATTTCCAGTGCCCATCATGTGAAAATTTGGTGACGTTTTCAAGTTTTTGGTGCCTGGCATTTTACGTCCTCGGCAATTGGGTGCCTGTCAAATATATTTTCATTTCTAAGTTTGCTATAAAGGAGCACACACTTTGTTCTTGATTGATACTGAAATACAAATTAATCACTGCTTATTTTTCTTCCAATTGATTCTACTACGTATTGCGGGGGCAATTATAAACCTACAGTAGTTTAGAGCAACTCGAGTGCTCATAGAGAGGGGTAATTTATAAATTTTGTTCTTTTGAAAATAAAATAAACAATCTTATTACAAACGTTTTAGAATATAATTAAAAATTAAATATATTGTAAAGTACAACTTTTTAAAGATCAAAACTGTAACGCTTCATCTTAGAAATCCTAGAAATACTTTATTGTATTCTATATTAAATCTCACAATACCGAAAGAACAAATAAATTGAAGTTTCTTTTTCCAATTTCTTCTGGGCCGGATTGACAAACCCTCTTAATATAGCAGCAGACTTTTCTGTCAGTACCGAAAAATAAATTGAAGTTTCTTTTTCCAATTTCTTCTGGGCCGGATTGAGAAACCCTCTTAATATAGCAGCATACTTTTCTGTCAGTATCGAAAAATAAATTAAATCTCTGATTCTACGAGTAAAATTTAACATGAAATCACAGAGAACTGAAAAATGAATAAATCTCGGAATCTAAGTAAATATATAGTTAAAAGTGGACAAATCACACTGTACTAAGAAATTAATTTATCTCGGAAATATTTAGCTTTTTCCAACATAAACAATTGAAAACACGTTCTAATCAGAATAAACGAATTATCTGTAGAAGATGTCTTCCCTGCACATTATATCGTGTCATACGACAGGATTCTCTTCAATTTTATTTGCAGTTTATTTACCAACAGGCAATTTGTGCTCGAAGGAATCTACAGTTCAATTCATGCGCTAGCCAGGGCTTTAAAAGTTGGGGTTTAGGGTTATTGCACGCATTAGGGTATAGGGTTTTGGGTTGCAGCATACATTACTGTAGTCATGTTAAATCAACAAGTTACAGTATTGCTATCAAACCAAAACACTGGCAGACAAAATTCGTTTCTTCACATCAACGCATAATTTGTTGAGCATTTAAAGAAGAGAAAGGGGTCTGTGAAAGAAGGATTAATTGTAGCATTATTCCGAAATATAATGAAACTCAACAAAAAGTCCTACATACATTGAGTTCGTCTCTACTTCTTAATTAATTGACCTAGTTGCTTTCGATCTGAACTCACAACCCTTGCAAAAGAAAGCTTTAATCACAATAAACTTTTAATGGAAGCATCTTACCTGATTTTTCCAAACGCAAAAGTTCTTCCTATGAATATATGAATATATGATGAATCTACTGCGCAAACATGCATAATACGCATGTATAGCAGGCTGCAGGTAGGCATGTAAAAACCAGAATTTTGTAGGAACCAATCCTTTATTATCAAAATTTATTTTCAACACATGAACAATACGGTTGAAGAAGAGAACATCTGTTCTACACTAGAGTTAAGAACACGGCTTATACTTCACATATACAATTGTGTAATAGTGGATACCTATCAGATAAAGTTGGACTAGCAGGCGAGAAAATATCTGTTGTAAATCGCTGCCAGCTAGCTAGGTTCTCCACTTTCAGCTCAGAGAATAGATAGCTGGATGACAGATACAATCCAATCCACTTTGGTTGATCCTCCAGTCTTATTTCTTCTGTTTAGCAGGTAGATGGAGAGAGAACATAGTGCCCAGACAATCACTAATTGCTATGGGTTCTGTTTGCATCGGTGAGGTGGTCACGGATACACGGTTCTTAGATAATGCATGTGTGGCGCACATGGAACAGAGGAAAACCAATCCGGTAGACCTCCATCAATCAGTACTTTCCATTCGATGTAACATCAAATTGTAAGTAGGTAGACACAGGTCCAAGCCTTCGCAGATGAGGCCATCTGTAACATGCTGCCTCTGCAGACTGCAGGTACAATAAATTTTGACGTCTATAAATATTAGTAGACGTCAAATTGACGGTTTAAAAATTTTGGAGGACGTAGATGTTGACGTGTTAAAAAAATTTCCACCTATCAAATACGTGTAAAAATGAAAAAAACGTTCTGTGGAACGTCAAATTCCAACCTGATTCCATGGCCTAATGCTGGATGTTAAGTTGCAACCGCGGAGGAGGTGGAAGGGGGAGGCGGAGGGTAGAGTGGAGCTTCACTATCATTATCCTGTGTTATAACTTAAATGATATCCTTTGTTACAATCTAACACGTTGACATGTTTTTCCGAATAGATGAAGTTTGTAATATAATCTAGGGTTGCTCCCATTTTTTCGATTTTTGGAAGCTATTTCTTTGCCATTACAAACCAAAGGACTGTAGCATTGCGGGTCTTGAAATTTTAGAAGCCTCATACTCACCTCCTCTACTATTGCAATAAGGGAGCGCCACTCCTTGGGAGCCAACGAGCCGCCCTTTACTGGCGGCTGGTTGGCTCCCAAGGAGCGGCGCTCCCTTATTGCAACAACGAAGGAAGTGGAAGGGGGAGGCAGAGGGTGGAGTGAAGCTTCACTATCATTATCCTGTGTTATAGTTTAAATGATATCCTGTGTTAGATTGTAACACAGGAGCTAAACTTTAGTGTTGTTTGTACACGCCAACAGTGCTGAACAAATGCTTGATGTGCTCGCTCATCTCAGTGGAGTAATTGTGCTACAAATTTGATCTATTTTCAGAAGAAACCACCAACGATTTTTTCGATTTCATATTTTGTATATGATGGTTGTCCAACTCTCAATATTCCTTACCGATTACAATGGCTTGAAAGGAATTTTATTGTCCTTCTTTATGTTTGTTCTAATGCTTCGTAGTCTAGTAATTTCCCTGAAGGTTTTGGCTTCAACAGACAAAAACCATGCTATACCTTCTTTACCTGGCGTTCCAGTGATGAAATATTACTTCAAGACTCTGAAGTTTTCAGAAATCTATGCTAATCTGTGGGGTGGGAAACACCAAAATGTTTCCAAAGATGAGTCTGCAGTTACACTCACATTAGACAATTCATCTGGTAACACTTCTTTTTTCTTATGATCAATGTTTAGTTATTAATAATTATAGTCATTAATTATTAATAATTATATGGTAACATGCTTCTCTTTTCTTATGATTCGATGTTTAGTTATTAATAATTATATGGTAACACACTTCTCTTTTTTTATGGTCGATCTTTAGTTATTAATAATTATAGTCATTAGTTATTAATAATTATATTCTCTCTTGTTTGGTGTATTAACTGTAAATTGCAGACAATATTTTTCAATAAAAAAGGCAATTCATTTTTGTTTTTATTCCGGGCCAATCCATTAAAAGGGCGAAGCAAGGTGACTCCTGCCAGGTGCTATACCACTCTTAATTTTAGATTGAATTCCCAAAATATACATCCTCAAGGCTGAATGGAGCCATAATTAGCAATTGAATTCCATCTGTTCATCATTCTTGGATTAAAAGCATAATATTTATGATTTGGAAACATCTTGTTCAATCTCTAGCTAAGTCTGTGAGGCATAAAGAGCCACGACCAACTAGTGGTTTGTTTACTTTCATGTTCCATCCATTAGTATAGGGTTGCTCTGGTTCGAAAGTAAAAAGAAAAAGGAGAAGAAAGAGATTATTAAATTATGTTATGCCAAATTTATTTTGACTCTTTACACTTATAGCCTTTTTATATCACTACACATACAGGAACACTACAACCTACTACACACTTACAAGATAGCAGCTACATTCCAACAGGAAACACACCAACATCACTATAAAAATAAATATCACCATAGGAACCACCCGTAGGTCCAGGACATTAACCAGGTAAACACATCGCCGGTTACCCCTCATCATGTGAGTTACCCCATTAATCCATAATCTTGCTTTTCATAGAGCAGTACTCAAACCCAATGTGTACCCTCATCACCCTGCTAAAACCTATGTATCATCGGCTTAGCATGTCCACTCTCACCATTGGGAATTGATATTGTGAACTAAGGGCGACTTTAATTATATTTTCTTTTTTTTGGGATTAATTGTTGCAGTTTTAGCAATTGATATTGTGGACTCACTGCATCTATGGAAACCTACTAACCATTATCTAAGGACTACAACCACTCAAGATATATATTTGGTTTGGAAATAATTGGCTTTATAGTTTGAGTGGGCCATAATTGGATTATAATTAGCATATATTCATTTTAAAAAAGGATCTATTTTAAAAATTATGGGGTGTAGTGTTTAAATATTCATGATGTTATATATGGGTCAAAATTTTATATATCCATTGTGTTTATTAAATGGATTGTGCAAAGTGTAAATAGTTTTTGTGGAAGGATAATGAAATATATAGAATGGCTATATATACATGAGATTCACACCAAAGTCAATGATTCTGAGAATCACACCGCTAGTGAGGGGTGGCCCTTTGGCGCCCAAGGGAGCGACATTCCCCTTGATGTGATAGACGGAGGAGGTGGAAGGGGGAGGCAGAGGGGGAGGAAGGTGGAGGGCGAGGGAGGTAGAGGTCGAGGAGGATTTAAGGGGGGATTAAGGTGGTTTTATTTTTTTTAAAGAAAATGTTAAATTTGACAACTTTTTGATAAGATATATTAGTATTGTTTTGAATTTTAGACTTTATATTAAAAATAAAATTTCTATATATATATTGTTTTTAATATGTTATTTACAAATATATGGTATATTTTTTCGTGAATTTATGTGAACCATAACATTTTGGAATATAGTATAAAATAGTATCATTTTTATACAAAAATTCTATGAAAATCTGTTGAAAATGGTTGTAAATGTCTTTATTTTCTAGAATTTTTTAGAATTTTGTCAATAAAAAAGTCTTATTTTTCCTATAATAATGTCTTATTTTAAAGAAAAAATTGCAAAATGTATATGTTTTTCAATATAATTTGCTTCTAAATGCATGTTATTTTGTTAAATGTCTAAAAAACACACTTGAAAATAGAAAGTAATAATATTTTACAACAAAGATGATTCAAATGCCTAAAAAAATGCCTTATAATGAAAATGGGTGATACTGGTATCAACCCTTTTTTAAATGAAGGTAAAAATAGCTACTAAAATTAGGAGAGAGAAAAACGAGAACTGTGTCGAGTTCTCATTTCATAGTATAAGTGGTTTATATACCAAACCCAAACCCTACAAATGTTAAGCTAGATAATAAGGAAGTCTAAGTTGTGATTAAAACAAACACCCTAAATTGGTAAAATGATTCTAAACCTAGAATAGAATATAAGTCTAAATTAAATTTATTAATATCAAATATTTTTCTTAATGAATAAATTGTGAATTACTTAACCTATTTTTTATAAAATACAGAACTAAATGTAATATCTAATTATAACCTAGAAATACTACAAATTTTTATATAAAAGAATAATTTAAGAGAAATTTTTAATAATTAGTGAGTTATTGGCCATAACCTAAGAAATATTTAATGTGAAAAAGTAACCTAAATTATCATATCTCATTTACTTTAGTATAACCTAAAAGACATAATTCTAATAAAAATAAATAAAACTAAGATTAATTTACTACAACTAATATTGTATTGCTATCTAATCTTTTTTTAATAAAATTCAACCTGGATTTAATTAAAGAACAGTGCAATAATTGAAGAGAGGAATCACTTTGAACAATGTAAATCATTTCAATTATGGTAAAAAAACATTTTTTTTAAAGCAATTCATCTCTTTTATTATTTTCATATTCAAAGGTAATTTTTTTGTCTATTATAATTTATAGTTTATGGTCAATTTCAAATGTACACAAACTTATTGGAAATTGGAAATGAAAATAAAATCATTTTGAAGCAATAAGTGCGTACCCCAAAGGAATAGTCATTGAGACTAGTCACAATAGTAAGAGGGAGATATACCCCTCTATGTTAAATGCACCATGAAAGACAAGTTATCTTACTTATGTAATAACAAACTCTCCTCTCCGTATATATTGCTTTCAGCGCATGTAGTTCCTATACTGTAATGAAATTGAGTTGGAATGCCCGTAGTGCCTATAATGGTTCAATCTATCTATTCATGAACAAATCTATCTATCCATGACATATGCAAGAGTAGGTGAGTAGGTAGATTATAGTAAGGGAGGGAGCACAAAGAAAGAACCAAATTCAATACAAATTGAAATGGTTTACATCCAATGCATACATTACATGTTCTTATTCATGTGGCCTCCCTAATGTAGGGGATATCCTCATAAAGTAAATACCTTATATACCCTTAATTATATAAATCCTAGAAATTGGAAATAAATAAAAAAACAAGTCTCTCCAATATTGACATATTATCCTAGTAATTTTTACGGAAACACTTCAAATTCTCCAACAAATATCAAGTATTTTAAAATTTTGATTTTTTTTTGTTCTATTATGGTTTATGGCTTTCAGATGCATAGAAACTAATTGTAAATCGGAAATTGAAAAGAAAATCATTGCCAACACCTGAATGTTTTAGGAGCAACAACTATTTCTTTAGCCTCCCGGAGTCCACAAGAGATGACTATATCGCACACTCTACTATTGTGTGGAAACCTATAATTCACATCTATATGGACCTCACACAATTCACATTAGAAACCGTTGAAACATATTCTGCCATTCATGTCATGGAGAAAGATCTCATACAAATATGGAGACACATGCGCAGATACAAAATCATTATTATTTTAGCTAATGAGATTCCATACATTTCTAAAGCAGTCTCTACTCTCCTAGTCCTTGGAGAATATAGTTTTTTGAACTTAGATAAGGGACAACTCTGTCGGGCCAGTGAAATACTCGGTTGTTAGGTCGTTGATAAAATAAGGCATTGGAATTTGGAAGGACCTTTGAATGGAGGATTGATTCTGCTTGATGGTGGCTCTATTGGTCAAGTGTGATTGGGCCTGCCTAAAAGAAAAAACTCAGAATGTAATACCTAATGCTTTTAGGAAGCAACCTTTTTTATTAACCCTAAATTCAACGGTTATTTTTAGAATTGAATCATGTCCTTCCCAGATGCTCAATTCAACGTGATCAAACAAAATCCCCAATTTTAGGTGGATTATGGATATTCAATAAGGAAGATGAATCATAAACACACATTTGGGAGGCTTGCGACAGCGAGGATGTTGAAATCATGTTCTTTTCTAGCTCACTGCACTCCCGGTCCCTCATTCATTAACGCCCGTCAAGGGATTCCCTTGTTTAGATATATTGGTAGACAATTTGTATTTCTTGTTTCCATTATTAGAAGGATGACAGGAAAATGAAGGGGTCAAAGTCTACAACATTTACAACGTCGGTTGTTAAATATTTTATCCTTTCAACCTTTGGATTTCATTAAGGAAATTGGAATAATTCAAACACTTGTATCAAATATTGTTCTTTCTTTCAACCTAATGTTTACAATTCATGACAGATAAATAACATTGACATATTTGGAACTCAAATACAACGCTCTTTCTTCTTGCTCCTTTGCCCAAACAAAGTTGTGGTCCTAGACTATGAAAACTATACACTATTTTGGTTTTGATTTCATTTAAATATTGGGTTTTTTAAAGTTACATCTATTGAGTATTCGAGACTTAGTCTGGAGGACACAATTAGATAATACATTACAAATCTCAAACAACATTTTGGATGGAGAAAATATAAACCCTTATATTTATAGAACCAAAAGGAAATCCAACAAGCAACATATTTAACTTTTATCCACATATAAAATGTTACACAAGTGCAAAATGCTATACATACCTGTAAATTCATGACAACCAAGTCGACAGCTTAGCTCTGCATAATCTTGTAGAGGAAATAGAAGTTAGGGAGACACTGAAGCATAGAATTGGAGAGTTGAGAGTCTGAGTCCTGACCTCCAACTCTCCTATACTCGTAAACCCAAAATAATGTTTTTTTTCCACAGACTTTGCCAATCTCTTTAAGTTCGGGAAAGCTCAATCCAGCCTACCCAACATTCTACCTTTGGTTCTCTTGCTCCTACCTGTGACAAAGGTGGAACCTTCGAGTTGTCCACCGCATAAGACAATGAGGAAATAGAATGTGAAATGGTTTCCTTCTATAGAAAGATGATTGGAAGCAACGACATCTAAATTCCAAAATATCTCGGTACTACGGAGTTGGTTTACCTTGCCCGAGGTAGGAGAATGCATGTTTTTGTATTTCACATGATTACAAAAAAAACCATTTTACAATTGCATCTACATAACATAGATATATCTGTGCAGGTGAGGGAAAATTGGGTATTGTTTTTTCGAGGTCTCCAGAGACTTTTAGAGATCATTCTTCGTTATGAGGGCACTCATGGCATAGATCAGAGAGCCCATGGGAGGAAGAGGAAGAAGAAGAAGAGGACTCAAGTAAAAAGGTGAGATGAGTGAGGAGGGGAGACGTAATAGCGATATTTGCAGGACCAATTCATTAGTGGTATAATGATGGAAACGAACCTCTCCAAATCGTAGCCATTGTCGTCACATGAAGCCCTCATAAACAACTCAGGCGTAAGAGTTACCACGTAAGCATCCCGATAGATTAAGTAATGACAATCTTTAGTTAGGTATATGCCAAATTCTTTCATTTCTCTTAGAGCTAACTATATGCATATTGTATAACCCTTCTCTTTGGATATCCCTCCATTCTAGTTTCCTTTGTCTCTACTACCTAACCCCCTTCCTCCAATGAGACATGCAGACTAAGCAGCCTAGGTGGACATTGAGAGACTGTGAGTGCTAATTCGAATGATTCTGACTCGAGTAAATGAATGGAAATTGGAATAAATCCTAGAATCCTGGACTAACTAGTATAGGATATGATTCATGAGCACAAACAAAGGGCGGCATGCTGCTATCCTTCTACCAAAGATTCATCATCCCTGTCTTGTGGTGGTCATAATAGAAATGTCTAGCACTGGGTGAAACCCTAATCTAGAAACTTACATACCCATTGGACCAGGTTAGGTTCAAATATAGAAAAGATTGCTCAAGACATTGTAAATTACAACTTGTAAGTTGTAACCCAAAAAACAACACCATTAGTTTTTCCTTGCAGAGCCTTGACAATGGAGGGTTATCAAATCAATTCACCATCCATAGATATGACTAATGTAAGAATTTAATTTCACATCATATACTCAAATACTCAAGTGACTTATAAGTTGCGAGATCACGTGACTTGATGAACAATAAGATGACAGATGGAAAATCGAGTCGGCAGGTGGCATCATCTCATACCAAGATTTAATGAAGTTGGTGAATCATTAATGCTTTCCAATGTCATTAAATTCTTTGAAAGTGAACATCGAATCCCGAGGCATAATCCTGAATCATCGGGTTGAACTTGACACTAAGAATCCCGGTGGCCCACTGTGGTCTGTGTCGATTGGGACCAATATTCTCATCCATGATCCAACTATTCAAGGGCACTTGGGCAGAGTCTGAGTCCGGAATCTCCCATAGTCACTGAATCAAAACCCTTGGAAAGGCAATTTTTTTAGCTGCCCTTCTGTTGCAAATTTACTCAGGCTTACTCAATTTCAATATTGAAGTGTTGGAAATGAAACTAAATTCTTTTTGCATGGGAAAATTTTTTGTGGCCTTCTATGACGTTTAAAATGGCCTTTGAAGGGCTCTGAAGGCTTCAAATTTGAAGCCTGATAAAGAACAAATAGATCAATTATATCACCTATGAAAAAAAACTAAACAAAAAAGGTCATAAAAGGTTTGTCCTGAAGAGTCAATATAGATAATAATAATAAAAGTTTTTCAGACTTCACCTTACACCTTATAGAACCATAATAATAAATATTATTTACTATAAAAATTAATAAAATATAAATAAAACTTTATTTAATTTTTATATAAATAAAATTTTATTTAAGTTTTTTTTTCAAAAAAATAAATTTTAATAAAATATAAATAAAAAGTTTATTTAATTAGCAAGTAAAAGCAAGGTAAAACAACATTTTTGTTTCTTTCATGTTATTGAATGCTTATAGAGATATTTAATGAACAAAAAATGGTTCTAATATATGGAAAACATAACATAAAAGAACAAGAGCCACGAGGTGGCAATGTCCTCGACTTGAGATAATTGCATGAGGGTATAAGAAATTGCTAAAAATATATATAAATGACTTAATACAAACCTAAATAAATAGATGCAACACCAAAGAAAAATGCAAATGTAGTAAAAAAAACACATGCTTAAGTTTGGATGCGGCCACTTTTTTTTGACAAATTAAATAAAACCTTGGTCAGTGTCTTACCTCTTCCGTAGTAGGCCAAACTCAAACAGAGCCAAGCAAACAAGGTCAATGGTCCCTCAAAAAAGACCCCAATTGTGAGCACAATCGTAGGCATAAACAAAGAACAATATGTTGAATTTTCTTGACACAGTAAATGCATTGAACAAAATTCCCTACCTAAATGCAGACCATGCCCAGAGTAAAATGGACAGTAGTTAAATTCTTGTTGATTGTAATAAATGCAATAGAACTTCGAACAATTTAGAAATGAAAGTTTTTGAATGAAAAAGAAACATATCATAATAATATCTTTTTCCGAACTTTAAGGCTATATGAAAAATTTGTAAATATCAATGAGAAATCAATTTATCAAACCATATTCTTGCAATACTTTCATGACTAATCATTATATCCAATATGTATCTAATTTAATCAAACTAATTTTCATACAAATATGTTTTTTCCTAGTGAAGAAAATAAGAAATTAAAATTTAGGTTTGTTTTCACGTTAAGGAATTAAAATTTAGGTTTGTTAGTAAACATCTTGAATAGGAAAAAAATACATGGAAAATAAGGTCACATCATCGCTTATTGTTGCGGCCTTATATAAATGAGACATATTATGGCTCTTAAATCAACCAAGTGAATAGATTTCTAAGTATTATAGGGTTAAGAAGGCAGATTGAGCTTTGATATATGCAAGTAGGGTTTGGAAGGTAGAGAAAAACCCTAACATAACATATACAGCATGGGTTTATTCAATTGAGTTTTTAGTGTAGAAAAAATGATCATAACACTAAAATTGGTTGTTGTAAATGCTTAAAGTAGTTTTTAGTGTAGAAAAAATGATCATAACACTAAAATTGGTTGTCATAAATGCTTAAAGTAGATTCCATGAAAATATGATAATTTCTGTTGCTAAATTTCTGTGGTGGTTAGTTGTTGATGTTTCTGTCGGAGGAACCATAGTATTGAAATGACCGAGTCGACGTTTCAGATCCATATCAGGATCCATCTTCAGGACAATGTCGAATGTGAAGAGAGTGAGAATCATTGACAAATACTGGAACCAGGTAGAAGAAATCTAAGGTCGGCTGCGGAGGCTAGGGTTTGCTAGGTTAAAAATTTTTTAATTTTATTTTAAAATCAAGAATGTGCGGAAAATCTGAAAAAGAAAACATTTATATTGTTAAAATTTTTCCATAACGGCTAAATTAAGACAATATTAAAAGTTTTATTAAAAACTTAAGGAAAAACTAAATTCAAAATGTCAAAAAATATATTTATTATTATTAATAAATTCTTATTATTAACCAATTTTAATATGATTATTAATGTGCCTAAACTTAGGGAAAATTTATAATTTTCTCCTATTTAATTTTAATTTTAATTATAATTCTTAATTTTAATGAAATGTGAACGCAATCATTTAGGTTAATTTTAGGAATCCTAAGGGTCTAAAGGTCAAAAGGTAGATTTTAATTTTACCTTAAAATTTTGAAGGTTTTAAAATGAATTTTATAGATTAATGTTGATTTTCATTTATGGTCAATTTTAATTATTATTACAAATTTAATAAAGAGTATAGTGAGTACACTCCACAATGTCTCTTTATTATTATTAATAAATCTTTATTATTAACAAATTTTATTTAAATGATTATTGATATGCCTAGACCTAGGGAAATTGATTAATTTTATTCTTTTTTTTTTCAATTTTAATTATAATTTTTCAATTTTAACTTGTAAATATTTATTATTATTAATGAATCTTTATTATTAACACATTTTATTTAAATCATTATTGATATGCCTAGACATAGGGAAAATTATTAATTTTATTCTATTTTATTTTAATTTCAATTATAATTTTTCAATTTTAACTTGTAATAAAGTTTTAATGGAAGGAGAAAGCAATCATTTAGGTTAAATTTAAGGAACCCTAAGGTTCTAGAAGGTCAAAAAGTTGAATTTAATTATGCTTTAAAATCTTAAAGTTTTAAAAAGAATTGATTTTCAATTGTTATAAACCTCCTAAAGTTTTAAAAATGATTTCTAATTGATCTTTCAATTTAAATTTTAAATTTTTTGGGTTATTTCCAAAATTAAGGTTTTAATTAAGGACACGGCCGGAGGACTAAGGAATAAAGGGAGAGGCGAGGAAAAGAGGGGGAGAAGGAAAAAGTTAAGGGACATAGTGGCCTTTCCGATTGAGAATAGGGGGAAGCCAACTAGTGCTTACCTCGAGGCCCCCATCCCTATTTAGATTGTGTGGGAGTTTGGTAATCTCTAAGGCCTCTCTAAATTTTCTTTTGAAATAGTGGTCTTCTTTCGCGAGGATAATAGTGTCTTCTAGGCAGATGTGATGTTTGGTTTTGGCTACATGTTCCGCAAGGGCTGAGGAACGTATACGTTCTTTTATAATGTCCGCCCCATGTTCTTTTATAAAAGTTTTATAAAATTGTAATATTTATTTATTTTATTAATATTGTTATTTTTAGTATAAGTTTATTAGATAAACTAAATCAATAAATTAGCATGAATATTTTTGTAATTTGAAGTGTGTATTATTTAATAATGATTTATTAAATCAATATTATATTGGTTTATTGGATATAGCTTTGGTGGTTGGGAGGAGTGATTGTTACTCTCTCAACTTAAGTTTCATTCTTGTAAGTGACATGATACTCTTGTTTAGCCCATGATCATCATATTGAGATCTTATGTATTGATTGTGCAATGGTTTAACTAGACATATGTGACTATGGCCATACCTTGATCTTCCAGAAAGATGGATAGTGACATTTGCAAAGATACTTTGTTTTAGGATTTCTAATATATAAATTTTATATTTTATAGGAAACTATGCGTACAACACTTTTTTATGTTTCTGTTCATAATTATTACTCATTTATGTGGTTTACAATTATTACTCATGTTTATGTGGTTGATTCAACTTTTGTAATAAGAAATAATATTTTAATTGAAATTAATTATTATAATTTTTTATTCATGAAAAAACATTTTTTTTAATATTTAACCTTAATCAACATGTTTTGGAATTAAATTATTAATATTGTATCCTTGGGTTTAACAAACATTTACTTTGTTAATAAAAATGGTATTTGGATCGGGTACCTTTATTTGCAAGTTAATACAACTTGAGACAAATAACTTCATATTTGTATAGCTTCTCTTATAACAGCCTGAGTGGGCCTAATGGTTAAGAGCATTTGTTTCCTCCTAGGAGGTCACTAGTTCAAATCCAAAGGGGGGTAGGGTATATACACCTCTGTAGACTTTAACAATTAAATCGTTGCGTAGAGGGGAGTCCCTTGTCCCACAAACAAGGGGGTCTCATACACCAATTGGTGTCTCACTTGGCGGTGACCTTAAAAATATATTATTATTATTATTGACAATAGCAGTAGTTGTTAACAAACACGGTGACATTGCCACCTCATGGCTCTTATATTTAATTAAAGTAACTACTAATAATAAAAATGAGTTTCTTAACTGTCGAAACCAATATAGTTGTTAACTGCCTTACCAATAGACAATGTGGTGGTTACCTTGAACACATGAAGCACACCAAAGTCTAACTACTATGCTCTGTGGGGATGACAAGAGTTAGGTATTTCTCTTATAATATAAACAAGTCTCTTGTTATATATATATATAGATATAAAGTTTGTCTTTCTATTATAATATATACAAGTCTCATGTCAATGATATGGTGATTTGTTGGTGGGGCTAGATGGATTTCATTCCATCCACCTGGGTTCAATTTCGTTGAGACATGTTTTGGCTTGGATGTCCGACCGATAGTTTGCTCGACCTATTCTTGTGCGTGTGAACTTTCCTTGATTCCTTCGGAACAACAGGAAGGTGAACACTCCATTCCATGTTAACAAAAACTACATACCAGTCATAAGAAAAAGTAGAAAGTAAAGCTTCTTATACTTAGGTTGTGATTATACCATGCTAAAATATTATTATATATACACATTGATATCGTGAAGATTAAATTCAGAGATAAGAGTAACCGGTTCATATGAGAACTTTTCAAACCATGAAGAAATGACCATCTATGGGTCTCACTAACTCTTTGACTAGTAGATAAACGCTACAATTGCTTTCATCTTAGGGATAGTTATACACCGGCTCGATTTAGGGTAGAGGCCTGTAGCATCATCATTA
Organism: Pseudotsuga menziesii; assembly: GCA_001517045.1. Taxonomy (NCBI): domain Eukaryota; kingdom Viridiplantae; phylum Streptophyta; class Pinopsida; order Pinales; family Pinaceae; genus Pseudotsuga; species Pseudotsuga menziesii. The sequence continues at coordinate 215,371 of LPNX011005611.1, read as the reverse complement.
TGAACGAGTTATGCATGGCATAGTTGTAGGAGAGGGATTCAATTGCAAAATAATCCATAGGAACCAATGGGAAAGGAGGGTACGAGCGAGTACATGCAATCAATACCATCCAAAAACGCCTGATCAGAAAAAAATGGGAGGTTGAGCATATTTATCTAAAAGTTAACTTTTTGGTGTATACATATTAAACACGAAAGAAAACTTCACTGGGGTTTTCAATAACCCAAATTTTTTTCGATCCTTATAGTCATTAGAGGAAATTTGGGGTCTAAAATGGGCCTTATAAGAAAACGTGCCAAAATAAGTTTTTGTGAGTTGGAATTCAAGAACCAATAGAATTTCAATAAAATAAGTCAACCATAATGGTTGAATTGACATATTTGTCATTAAAAAAAACTACTTTTTTTGTTCGTATTTTCGACATATCTCATTGTGTTTTTACTCAAATTTCGATTGGGAGAGCTCGTTGGATGCGGAATTTGATTCCGCATCCAATGAGTACCCACACTGCATACTTTTGATGGACCCCGCTACCCCAAAAACAAGAAATACCTGAAAAAAATGTGATGATGATGTCATCATCATGTTTTTTCAGGTATTTCTAGTTTTTGGGGTAGCGGAGTCCGTTAAAAGTATACAGTGTGGGTACTCGTTGGATGCGGAATCAAATTCCGTATCCAACAAGCTCTCCCGATCGAAATTTGAGTAAAAACACAATGAGATATGTCGAAAATACGAACACAAAAAGTAGTTTTTTTCTTTCTTCCTCCAAAATTAATCAATATTATTTTATTATTTTAACTATTATTTTATTCTTTTCCTTAGGAGGCCCATTTTAGACCCCAAAATTCCTCTAATGTAATCCTATATACAATGCCTAATATTACCTAGAAAACACACACAGATAAGTCCAAATTACATATGAAGATGCTCATAAAAATGAGTGGGGTGTTTAGACCTTCTTAGTAGATTTCCAGGGCGAGACCTGATTCAAATCCCCAATAGTTCTGGAGTTTTGTCGTCCTTGTGTTCCAACCAATGGCCAGGCCTCTTAAGTGTCCTCTTGCATCATGGCTTGTGAATTCCATATGCTTGAAGATGTTCATCAGCAAGCTTGTAATTCAATCTTCCTTCCCTAGGGTTTCTTGGAGGAGAAAAATATCAGGCTTATCTAGTTGCACCAGCCTTTTTAGAGCAAGTTTTTCTGAGGGACTTGCTAAACCCCTGTAGTTTAGGGAGAGGATCTTCATTTGGACATCCCCTTTAGGGATTTTTTTGCTTTAAGTGCCCATTTTATGGTTTTGTGTTTGCCATCTGCAAACTCTATTACAGCATGGTGTTGTGCTGAGGATAAATGTGTGGGTATCCCCCTTCCTTTTGGCATGGTGTCTGGAAGAGGGTTTTTTCCAAGTCTGATACTTAGGTCTTTAGTTTCCATCCGAGCCAGAATGTATTTGGTTCGGAGGTGGAAGTAGATAGGCCTATAGTCCAAGGAAGATGTGGAAGAGGCTTTTGTGAGGGGGTCCGGAGTCTTCTTTGAACAGTGTATCGGGGGAGAGGGTTTGGAATCTTGCATGGTAGGGGGTTTCAAGCAGTGTGTGGTTTGTTTTGGTGGAATAGTGTGTGAGAGTGGATTTCTAGGTGAAACCAATTGATCGAAGCAAAGAGAGTTTAAAGAGAGATCAAGTGAAGCAATGGGGTTTATGGGAGAAATAACCTTACCCTGTGTGTTGGTTGCGTCTAGAATATTGGAAATTGGGCTTGAGATTTTTCTAAGAGAGGTTCTAATTTCCATGTTTCTTGATGCAGCTGGTCTCTCCCTTGATCTGTTCTCGATTCCCTTTCGGTCTGTAGGGTTTCTTTCTCTGCTTGCTCCTGCTTCTCGTCTTTATTCTCCTTTTTCGTTCTAGTGGGAATTGGCGGGTTTGCTTCTTGCCTTGTGCCACTCCTTGTTACCGATTGTTTCCTGGATCTCTCTGGGCCCTTGTTGAAGCTTTCTGTGCAGTTTAAAATAGTGTGTGCAATTTAATATATATATATATATATATATAGTTTGCATTTTTTTAATATATTTTTTCTAAAATTTATTATATAAATATAGATATAAATCAATTTTGTTGAAATTACATAACTTATAATATAAGTTTTATTAAATAATTTTTTAATATATAAATTATGTTAGGCATTATGTTTAACTAATTATTTGTTTTGAATTACATATTTATATAATTTTAGTATTTTCCTTTATATACACACATAAAAAACATACGGGCAAAATGATACATAACTGGGCAAAATGTTATTTAACTAGACAATGGATTAGTGTGGACCTTTAAACTTCAAAATTAAATGCTTAAACTAATCATTTGTGTGGACCCTTAAGCTTCAAAATTAAATTCTTAAATTAATCATTGATTTGTTTGAATAAATATATTAAACCAGTGTTGCATGGCAGGTGATACTTGTCGAATATGATATATATAAAAAAGGTATCACCAGATAATTACAATATGACAGCCTGTCCACACTAGTCCATAACAGTACTTACACCTACTATACAAAAAGTTTCTGAATTCTAGCCATAAACCCTTGTTCCAAATTATTCTGTCATCACCCATCGGGTATGATACTTGTCGAAGTTGTAGATAGTAATGTATACATTATGCATTCAAATATACAACTAGGAATGATGTTTTCTAAAGCACTCGGAATGATGTTTGCTTTGGATTTAGTGAAGTGCAGGGAGGAAACTGTGCATTTGATCAATTTTTCTATCCATTAAAGATGCATATGTTAGAGTTTACTATGTTTTAATTTTAGTAATAAATGCGACTTGAACTGTGTAGTTAAGACATTAATATTCAAGGTATAGTTTTTTTTATGAAATAACATTTGGAGTTTTGCGAGGCTTACTTTATTTTATGCCAAGGAATGCAGAGGGAATAATAATGTGTAATAACATGTGTCGTATTAATCTACATGTTATTTGAGCTCATTGAAGAAGTTTAAATTCAAATTGTGTTAGATTCCTCATAGTCGAATCATGAATGTCTAAGGTGATTAGATTTAATGTGAGATTTATAAAACATAAAAGCATTCAAAATTAAAATTGATAACCTTAATTGGGATTTAGATGTTTTTTGGATGATTTAGAATTCGGCGTGGAAAAGAGCAAAGGGTTTGTTGGATGATTTAGAATCTAACCTGAAAGAGACATGGTTCATTCAACCTCACACCCCTCGATACCTGCTACCCGAACTCCAACAAGTATACTTGCTTCCTCCACAATGAAATGCTAGTGTGGTGAATTATGTTATGGCTAACTAGTCCCTCATATCCAACATCCAGAATCTCTTCATCTCATGCCCACTCCCCATTGCTGACCACACCTACCTTGCCTTTATCCACCTCCCCCTCCCCCAAGGTTGTATAACAATCCATGCACTACAATTTACTCGATATTGAATATACTGATGCCCATGCTTTTTAGCGTTCCCAACTTTTTTTTAGAGGAAAAAATACCAGTCTTTGTTATTCATTATGAATCAAAATACATCATTTACATATCGACATAAAGACTGCCAAGATCCAAGACATCATTTAGCGTTCCCAACTTATCCCTCGCCTCTCCTACTTCTATTCCCTAAACATGACCAAACGAGGGAGTGGCATTTGCCTCAAATAGTTCTCATATAAAATTTATGGTTTGGTGGTTACCTTAAATTTGAGATTTGGCCAAAAAAAACAAGTGCACAGACTTCACCGCACAATTAGCGAAGTGGGATGTGGATACATTTAATATTCCTGCCTGGAAAAATTGAATTTCATGTGTTTTGTCTTTTGTAAATTTCAAATTCCAGGCGGGAGCTTGTCCTACCTGGAAAATTTGAATTTCAAATGAATCTGCTTACGTTTATTAACATTAGTATGTCGTATGTGTTCTCTATTTCTATGGGTATGTTTTGGACTTAGGTTTAGAGTTACCATTTCAATGGTATGAAATGCATAGACCATAGTAAATTCAACGTTGTTTTTTCATTTTTTAGTGTCTGTATTTGATGAACAACTACCATATATATAATTTTTTAAAGAAATATTATTTATTTGTGTTTTTTTTTCTATTTTTCTTATGGCATAACTTATTTATGAAAAAAAAATAGATGGTTGATGTTTCTTCTACAACTTTTTTCATTCCTCAATAGTTTCAAAAAAAGTTATATAGTGCACTATAAGAGATTACTCTCTACAAGTTTAAATAAAAACATTTTCAAATTTGAGATCTTAAAAAGTTGCACCAACATTAGATGATAATTTCATTGTTTACTGACTTTAATAATTAAAAAAATTAAGTAGTCTTAATTTATTTTGAAAAAAATATCCCTACACTATTATTCCTTGTCCTCTACAAATTTTTATATATTGATTCAATCATTTAGGTATTAGAATTGTGCATTAACAGTGCATACACATTATATTCTTCAAAAAAACATTTCATCTTCTTACCAAAAATCAAGATTCATTATGCATGTATCTCAAAATATTCATGACCATTATTAGCTTGCACTCACCCTTAACCATGTAATCAACTATAACAAACTAAATTCAGCAAAATTCAATGCAACATAACCTTTTTATATTGCAATGCAACATAACCATTGAAGAAGTCCACATTTAACCATAATTAAATATGTTCTTACATATACAAAATTATAATTAAATATTATATAGCATACTCAAATTTATCTTATTATATATTTAATAATAAATATTGTATAATAATATGTAGGCCAGAATGCCAATGTGAGGTTGCATTCCTTCCCTGAACGTCCGTCAGGAGAGGAAGGAGGAAAATCCTAGAAAGCAATGTCTTGAAGAAAGGAAGGAATAGTGTGAACATTAACTCATACATCCTATCAAATTAAAAGTGCAATATGATGAGCAACATTTACATTAACGCAGTGATTGGACACATTCAAGGCATCGGATCTAAGGAGCAGATGATATGGATTAGGATCTAAGGACCAGATGATATGGATTAGCCACCTTGCCGAATTATTGTTGGTTGCATTTTTTTTCAGATGGAAAGATTCATAGGAAACCTAACAATACTTTCCCACATTCGTGGATGGTAGAGGTGGTAAACCATTGACGATCCTACTAGAAGGCCTAACCCCGAAGGACTCAAGGCTCAAACCCGTGACCTCCCCCAAACCGAGAAAATGTACGCACGTCTTATCAATTGAGCTAACCCTCAAAACTATCGGTCACATTTCCTTCTCAAAACCGCTTCTCAAAACCACTATGACAAAGATATGTTAGTTGTAGAGTCAATCATATTTATGTTGGTTCTTCATTTCTATAATTTAAAAGGTGCACCAAAATGAATCCGATAGACCGCTTGTATTTCTTATAATTGTATGCCAACAACTATAATACTTTCTGCCTTAACCACACATATCATTTAGACATACAAATAATTTGTAAATAAAATATCATTTGGACATACAAATAATTTGTAAATAAAATATCATTTGGACATACAAATAATTTGTAAATAAAATATATACTTTCTGCCTTAGCCACACATATCATTTGGACATACAAATACTTTATAAATAAAATATCATTTGGATTGGACATACAAATAATTTGTAAATAAAATATGTTTTTTCAATTGTAATGTTCGGTTAAATTTAAAGAAGTTTATATAAAAGTAAATACAAATTTATTAAAAATAAAGATAATATAAATAGGAAATAAAATTAATATTAGAAAAATGAAATAGATTAATTTATTTTTAAAATTTATTAATAAAAATAAATTGAAAAAATAATATATTATTTCTTTTAATCTTGTGCATAAATGAGTGTATAAGCTCTTATTTAGACTAGTAAGCTATATTAATTAATAATATGGTTTATATACATCCACTGGATTATATCAACGATGGTTAGAGATTTAAAAGTGGTTAATATATCATGGATGCATATAAACAATATTATTAATTAATATACTTGGCTAATTGATGGATAGCGAATTATTATTATTATTATTGGCATAGATAGAGAGTCATCCAATTTCTTATCTTTTTATTTTTCAAATTTTTATTTTTATTTTTAATTATTGGTACATAACCTGACATCATTCCTAACTTTACATATCACATCTCCCCTATACTAGGTTGTAAGCACCTCGCTACTAAGTGCAATTATTATTATTAAAAAAGAAAAAAGAAAAATATTAAAGATTAAAGAAGAGAAGCAAAAAAATGGTGGAACACACAATAAGCATATTGATTGCCCAGGCAAGAGAATTCCTTCTCAATATTAACAGAAGTATTTATAAGACTACATAACAAAAAAACCATGGGTAAATACCATGGGTCACTAATTCTAGGTAATTAATGCATGATTGGCCATAGTGGACCATTGAGATTACAATTCTTAACACACCCCCTTAATCTCAACTAGGACAATACTTTCAACACTATCAATGCAAAAAGATGTCTCCTGCTCTATGTCTACGCCAGGCTTACATTTCATTCAAAATATTAAGGTTTACTTTGATCCTTGATGTGTACTTGGGATTCTTCTTCTTTGTTTTCTGGATCTTGATGCTAAGTAGTTGTTCTTCAGTGCCTTATGTAGCTTCTGGAACACAATGCAAGTCTTGTTCTTCTATTTCAACATGGTTTTTCTCGATGTCCATTTTACCTGCACACTGAAAATTTTTGTTAGAAAAAATATGATTTTTTTTGGAGAGCATCCACATCTTCATGTTCCTCATCAACGGCATTTACTTCATCATTCTCATTGACTTCTTCATTTGCTTGTACCCACTATGCATCCTTCAATGCTTCTTCATAAAATGTGGGATGAGAAGAAAACAAAGCATACTGAAGTTGCTCATCTATACCAAGAGTTTGGTCATAAATATCCCTCAAAATTCTGGGTTTTTGGTTCTGGGGTGGATTGTCTACTGATGTTTCTTCTATGCTGTTATCAACTATCTGTTGCTCATTCTTAGAAATTGTTGTAGCTTCTATGCTACTATCAACAGTCTCTTTCTCAGAGAGACTATCAATCACATAATTGAATACTGCTACATTGACAGGTTTGTTTTCACTATCATCAACAAACATAACTGGATCAACATTGGATTCCTCATAAACACAGTCTTCTGGACTGTCTTCCTGGTGCTTTGTATGACTTGCAAAGTCATCATCTTCTCGAGTTAGTCCCTCACTAAACACTTCTTTCAATATACCCCATACTCTTTTTGGAGTATCAACTTCTGCAATGTAATGAAAAATGGAATAATTTATATTGTCTTGTATGAGACTTAAGGCAACAACTTGTCTTTTGTCTTTGTGGAACTCTTTCAAAGCCTTAAATCATTCTAGATCAATAGGATCCTCTTTGGCTATGAAATGCCAGAAATCTTCTGACCTTAACAAACTTCTTACTTCCATAGCCCATATATCATAATTATCTCCATCAAATATTTGCCATAATCCTTCTGGTGTTAAGAGATTTCTTACCTCTTCAAGCTCTTGCGTTAGTGCTTATGCTAGGTCCATCTTCAAACTTCTATCTTCACCAATATGATATGTGTGCTTTCCACTTTGTAAAAAGGCTTACCCAAAAACAAAAAGAATGGATCACACCTTACCCTCTAATACCATGTTAAATATCAAAGACAAGAAGCTCAAATGATGGTGAACACACAATGGGCATATTGGTTGTCTAGGAAATGGAATTCATTCTCAATACTAACACAAGTATTTATAAGACTACATAACAACAAAACCATGGGTAAATACCATGGGTCACTAATTCTAGGCAAGGTGACCAAATCCACTACTCTACTAACCAACTAATAAATTATTAATTATTAATTAATATATCTTGCTAGTTGATGGCTAGTGAACTATTATTTCTATTATTATATATATTGCTAGTTGATGGCTAGTGAACTATTATTTCTATTATTATTAGCATAGATATAGAGGCATCCAATTTCTTATCTTTTTATTTTTCAAATTTTTATTTTATTTTTATTTTTGGTACATAATGTGACATCTTTCGTAACATTACATATCACATACCCCCCATACTAGGTTGTAAGCACCTTGCTACTCTCAGTGCAATTATTGTTATTAAAAAAGAAAACTATTTATAAATGAGAATATAGAAAATGAATAATATAAATCAATAAATAATTAAAATTAATAATAGTATAGGTTCAATTATTTATATTATGTTTCGACATTGTTTATTTTAATCCATAGTAAAAACATAGAAATAAATAATATAAATAAATAAATAAATTTTAAATAATTATTTATGCCATGCTTTAACACCGTTTACTTCAATCCACAATCACATTTTTAAAAGTGGTTGATTAACTTTGAACCATGGATGACCTCAATTCATAGTTGACTTTCAAGCAAGGTTTTTCTCAATCCATAGTTGACTTTAAGTAAGGTTGACTTCAATTCAAGGTTCACTTCAATCCATAGTTGATTTCAATTCAATGTTGACTTCAATCCAAGTTGATTGTAATCCATATTTGGCTTTAACTAATAGTTGACTTTAAACAAGGTTGACTTCAATCCATGGTTGAATTCAATCTAAGGTCGAATGCAAACATAAACAAAGGAAACTTAGACATTGTTTAATACTAAATCATTACCAACGTAAAATGCAGCAGTTAAGCTTCAATTAAAACCCTTGCCTATTAACAGACAGTTTTGAAGGGCAAAGTCGTGGCACAAACTCTGCATTATAGTCCACCAAATGAATCGAGAAGCTCAGTAATCACCTCAAGGAAGATACAAACAACACATTGTTAGCATCCCCAGTAAACAATGACTCTTTTCGGCCACACAAAGGACCCAACGACCTATACATTTCCACAGTAAATAGAGAAGAGCTATTCGGCTCTTGCTGACCACATACAAATATCAAAACAACCTGTCCATTTCCACCATGAACATAGCAGAGCTTGGCTCTGCCTTCCCACACAACCAAGCAGGAGAAATGAGGTTTTGGACAACATCCAAGCCCATTAAACCTCTTTCCAAACCCTAGTTGCAATTAGGATAGGTGGATGGTGGAGAGTGTATCCTAATATCCGCGTGGAAGGCATGGCTGCACTATCAACTCGCATCCAGGTCACGCTTTAATTGCCAAAGTCAACCAAGGACATAGTATCATAACTCTCAACCAACATATTCATAAATGGTAATCATTACTTCAAAACCATACAATATAACCTGAATGCCAAATAACCTTCGCATCGTATGAACCATGGCATGTAATGCCTGACGATTTTATTATTCCAAGAACCTTAAATACATTGCAACCATGGCGTAAAACACATATTCCAAACCATTTTTATATTGCAATCAAGGTATAAACCAAATATTCCAAGAAATATAACCATTGTCGGTCATAGGGTAAGGCATAACATAATCACAAACCACATATTTTCTTATTGCTAGAACTTTATTCAAACCATTGTAACTTTATTAATATAACGAAGGGTCACCATATGGTTGTACCTTATTCCTTACAACCTTAAGTCATTACGCTTAAAAATAGGATCACCACACACCATAGTTTATACTATGGAAAGGCCTAAGGCCTTTCTTTTCATCACTTAACCAACTTATTACATAAGGGCTAGGGTAAAGACTTTGGATCATTCTTCCCAAGCCATAGGCAAGTAAAGCCCTCATAAAAAGTAATATATTAAGAACAAGTAATCGAAGAACATCACCTACGTGGCCATGGATGAAAGTTTTAAAAGGAGCTGGCCACTGCCAGAATCAACAAAACCTGTCATAACAAACAAGATAAATATATTAAAAATTATAGAAGTAAATCATGAGGAATCTGCTAGTAAGTACAAAAATAATGCATGCATGTATTTTTTTTTTACGATTTTTAGTTGGTTACATAATGGTATTAGAGCACGGTTACAGCACTAGGCCTGAATTGACTCAACACTTACACTGATAAAAAAACTAGGAAAAATAAATTTGACTTTATTTTCGGTTTAATTTCTCTTACAAAACATAAAGAGAAGGATAACTGTATTTTGTAGGAAAACATGGGAGATGCAAAGATTCTTGCAGAAGAAGAACGACATCGAGGAAATCCTTCAAATAATCTAAGAGATGGGGAAATTTGGGTAGGCTTAAACGATAGCCAAGATAATAAACTTGAACTACGTAGAACTATGAAAGAAATTAGATCAGAGATAAGAAAGGTTAAAGAAGATAATGAAAAAATTCAAAAAATCTCAAGAAGAATTAAATACTATTCTATTAGCTAAGATACATAACGATGAAAAAGAAAAGAATAAGGAATCCGAACATGACCTACCTAAAACTGCACCTTACAAACGTAAGGGAAGGAAGTTGGAATTTTCCAGCCATAAACCTGAAACTTTCAGTGAAGAATCAGTTAAACATCACCCGAGAAAATAATAAGAGTCAAGCAAAAGTAGTGATGATAATAAAAAGAAAAAGAAATATAGACCCTATGAGAAAATCTATGGAGAGTTTAAGAAGATTAAACCACCAATGTTTAATGGGGAAATTGAAAAGGGTGAAGAGGCGAAAGCCTGGTTGTCAGGAATGAAAAACTATTTCCAAATATACAACTATTCTAACGAATTAAAAGCTAAAATGGCCATCTATAATCTGACTGGAAAGGCAGATATATGGTGGAAGGATATAAAGAAGGTCAAGGGAATAAACGAAAGATATGTAACTTGGAAAACGTTTAAAAATATTAAAAAAAAATACTTATCCAAACAATACTATGAAGGGAAGGCCAAAGAATTTTATGATTTGAGGCTAGGAGCCATGACTATGAAAGAACTCTGCAGTAAGTTTATGAGCCTACTTTGTTATGTACCTTACATAATTGATGAAAAACTTAAAAAACAATGTTTTCTCAGTTGTTTTCCTATCATATTCAAAGAACGGATTGAGTATGATAATCCAAAGACGCCAGAGGAAGTGAAGAGAAATGAAAATTATGTTTCGAACAAAACAAAAATAAAAGGGAAAATGTACCAACTTGGAAGAATAAAAGGAAAAATAATTTTGATCCAAGAAAGAAACAGAATAAATTCCACAAAAAACACAGGGAATAATTATAGGGGGTATCAAGATAATAACTACAAAAGTTTTAAACTGCAGAATTATGGAGTAAAAGAACTTCCTATTGTTTTTAACAAGAATCCAACACAAAAAGATCCCTTAAAATGTTGGGAGTGTGGTGGGACCACATTACTTTAAAGACCACCCTATAAGAAAGAAGAATGTTAATGTTCACTCCATCCAGGGAGTAGTTACAGTTGGAGACATGGCAATGCGCATGCCCAGAATTTGCGCTGCATTGGAAAACCGACGAGTAGATCATCAAAATTCCATGGTTGAAATCGAAGGTATCATAAACAGTCAACCTATTTCCATTTTAATTGATCCAGGTGCAAGTCTGATTTATATATCACCTAGAATAGTTGAGTTATGTAAATTAGCACAATAAAAGTTTGATAAGTCGTGGCTGGTACAATTATCCACTGGTAGTAAACCAAAGTCACTAGTCTTGTTAAGAATTGTAAATTGATGATGAATGATTTCATTACGCATGCTGATTTGAATATTCTTCCTTTAGGTTCCTATGACCTGTTAATAGGAATGGATTGGTTAGAAAAATAGAAAGTAATGTTAAACTGTTTCAACAAAACCTTTACATGTACAGACGATAATGGAAACATTGTAAAAGGAAAAGGGATTCCTAGGAAGGTTACGATCAGAGAAATATCTGCGTTACAAATGAAAAGATCAGTAAGAAAATGATGTAAAGTGTTTGTTATCTATATAATGAATGATAATGAAAACAACAATAAAATTAAACTAGAAGACATGCTATTCTTGAAGGAGTTTGAAGACATCTTTCCGGAAGAAGTCCCTGGACTTCCTTCGAAAAGAGACATTGACTTCACGATCGATCTGATACCTAGAGCGGTACTAGCATTGAAAGATCCTTACCAAATGGACATACTAGAACTTACATAGCTCAAATCTCAACTAAAAGAATTGATTGATAAAAAGTATATTTGACCTAGTGTCTCTCCTTGGGGAGTACCGCTCTTATTTGTGAAAAAGAAATAAAGAACCTTAAGGTTGTGCATAGACTATCGACAGTTAAATAAAATGACCATTAAGAACCAATAGCCGCTACCCCAGATACATGATCTATTTGATCAATTCTGTGGAGAAACTATCTTTTCGAAGGTATAATTAAGGTCTGGTTATCATCAAGTACGAATAACAGATGAGGACATCTTTAAAATTGCATTCAGGACCTGCTATGGTCACTACGAGTTTGTCATAATGCATTTTGGGTTGACAAACATACCTGCTACATTCATGTGTTTAATGAACAACATCTTAAATAACTATCTAGATAAGTTTGTGTATGTCTTCATCGACGACATACTAACCTACTCAAAGAATGAACAAGAACATAATGAACATTTAAAGATAATTATTCAAGTATTAAGAGAACACCAACTATATGCAAAGTTCAGTGAATGTGATTTATTTAAAGATAGGATTCAATACCTCGGACACGTAGTGTCCAAGAATAGAATCTCCGTCGATCCTGACAAAATCAAGCCCATCACTGAATGGTTGGTTCCTAAAAATGTAACCGAAATCAAATCATTTATGGGGATTATCAGATACTATTGGAAGTTCATTTAAGGATTTTCTAAGATTGCCTACCCCATAACTTCATTACATAAGAAAGGTAAAAAGTTTGAATGGACTAAAACTTGCATGGAAAGCTTTTATAAACTAAAACATCTACTAACTATCACCCCGATCCTAAAGATTCCTGATCCATTCAAGGACTTCGTCGTATGTACCGACGCTTGCAAGGAAGGGTTAGGCGGGGTTTCAATCCAAGAAAATTATGTCGTGGCATATGAGTCTAGGAAATTAAAAGAACATGAAAAGAATTATGCTACTCATGATTTAGAACTTGCTGCCATAATTCACGCCTTAAAAATGTGGTGACATTACCTAATTCGAAAAAATTCCTACTTATGTCAGATAACTTAAGTCTTAAATATTTATTGTTGGTTTATTGGTCAATACTAAGAGGGGGGGATGAATCAATATTGTTAAATTTTTACTAATTTAACCACTTTTTAAATCTATCATTAAATACACATAACAACAAGAATACATAGAACACAATTTTAACGTGGAAGCCTAATAGGGTAAACCACCAATACGTCCTATTACTGCAAAATTGTTATTTACAAATAGTTTTTCTTGCTACTACAGAGAAGGATGGTATTACACCCTATTTACCAGCAACTACTGGAAGGAGGATACGACCCCTTGGTTTATCAGCTACTACTGAAAGGATTCTACGACACCCTATTTACCAGCTACCACTGGAAGGAGGCTACGACCCCCTAGTTTATTAGCTACTACTAAAAGGATGCTACGACACCCTATTTACCAGCCACCACTGGAAGGAGTCTACGACCCCTTGGTTTATCAGTTTCTACTGAAAGGATGCTACGACACCCTATTTTTTCAGCTACGACTGACATGATGATCCTACACCTTATTTACCAACTTCTGCTGGAAGGAGGAAATAGCCCCTTGCAGGCCTGCTACTTGCCCTAGCTCCTCCCTGCCACCCTAATATGTTTTCTATAATATGTTAGATTTCTTTTCCCTCCATTTCTCTGTCACACCCTGGTCTCTGTCTTATTCTATGGCTACATCGATCTAGATGACACATACACTTTCTCTCACTCATACTTTTGCGTATAAGTATCTTCACGTTTCCTACAGAGGTATTGTTCTAGAAACATACCCTTTCACAATCATGCCCTTTCAAATCTGCTTGTCACACCTTTTCAACAATTTATGATTAACAATTTTTAATTAAATAATTAATTAAAAAAATTTGATCACTTCTGATCTGTGAGATCCCTTCTTCTCTGATCGCAGGATTCATTAAACCAATTCCCGTGGACTTCCTCTCCTCCATCAGCGGGAATACTCTATCTTCAGACCTTTGGGATTCTTTTTTTCTCATGCCTGTTGGCTTCTTTTCCTCCTTTGCGAGCTCTTTGTAGGCTATCTTCATCGCAGGATCATATGTACACGTTTCTCTCACAAAGCATAGGCTTCACCTTCCATCTATGAGTTTCATGTTGGACATTCTTCTTTACCATTTATGGACGCACCTCAGAATTCATTTCTGCAGGTCAGCTTAACGTTTTCTGGTGCTTCCGCAATCTCCTTCTCCAGAATAAATCTAGGTTGTTGATCTAATTTTGAGTCTCTTCGGTCCGTCGATCTAGCACATATATTTCCCCCTCGATATCATATTTCTGCACCACGGTTTCCTCATCAACGATTGCCCACCGTTGATCTTCATCGAGCATTTTATTGACCGTTGATCTGAGGTAAGATGTAGATTACCGAATGCGGGTTTGTGAATTTTCCAAAATGTCTTTTCACGATTTCTGCAGTTGTCTTTCTGCACCAATATTTCTGCACTGTTGATATCCTACAGGATCTTTCATGACCGTTGATCTGAGGTAAGATGCGGATTGTGGGATGTGGGATGTAACATTTCCCAAAATCATATCTTGACTTTTTGCAAACATCTTTCCACACTTCTTTTTCCGAACCGTTGATCTCTTTTAGCAGAACTAACTTTAGCCGTCCGATCTCTCGAGATTGCAGGATGCGGGATGTAACATTTCCTCACATCGTATCTCGAATTTTTGCAAGATTCTTTCTGCAACAACAATTCCGCACCGTTTATCTTTTTCGGGTGTTTTCCTGACCATCAATTTCCAGATTGCGGGTTCATAGAATCTTTAAATGTTATTTATGCAATTCCCTTTTCACATTTTTCTTTTGCACCGTCGATCTCTTTTGGCGGAACTAATCTCAGCCGTCCGATCTTGATTTTTGTGGAACTTTGGATTTTCCGCCTAATAGTTGGAATTAATCCTTAACTGTCAGATCTAGTGCAGGACTAATATAAGCTGTCTGATATTGATTGTTGCGGAACTGATCCTTAATTGTCAGATCTAGTGCGGGATTAATATAAGTCGTCTGATCTTAATCCTTCGTGGAACTTTATACTTCTGCCTATCTTTTGCGAGATGCTTCCTAACCGTCGTATCTTGTGCGGGATGCTTCCTAACCATCGATTTAAATCGAATGCAAATCTCACCATGAATTTGTGGATCTGCATGATTTCTTTGCAAAAATCCTCTGCGAATGCTTCTAACAGTTTTGAAGATTTATATATACAGAGAATTTCATCATGCTGCTGATTATAAAAAATTTATAAACACTATTGCAGATATAGTTTCTTTGTTCTTCGATTGTTACATATACTCTATCTCCCGTTCATTTCACTCTTCTACAGGTCCACTCTTAATTTGTCTAACCAACTTTGTCATTCATACTACATCTTTAATTCCACTCGACCTCTATTCTTTGTTTCATTAACCATTGTTTACATCATACTATCGACACTATCTTGGAAGTCTTCAGATCAGTCATTCATGTTGTCTTATCATACATGCCCATCTCATCCATTGCATTTGTTATAAATGAACTTTTATGACATCATCATTAGGACACCATCATATTCCATGTGATCATATGTGTTATGGCACTTCCTCAACTATGCCATGCCATGCCATCACTACCTTAGTCTTTCATCATCATTAGGACACCATCATATCCACTGGTTATTCCTTTGTCATTCGTGAACACCTTTGACATCAATGACAACTATATACTAACCAGTATCCCCTTTTGTAATTGACGGCAACCTATAAACATTCTCCCCTTTTGAAAAAAATGACAAAGGATAACCTTTTATGCCAATGTTGCACCTATTTTGATATAGGATTTCCTGTCTCTCTTCTTTTTGACAACTCCTCCTGTCATCATATCTCCCCGTTAACTGAACTTGGTTATTTAAGCAATGTAATATCATTTATCTTTAACGTTTTCTGTTCTTGAATGATAGCTTAACTGATAGATCCATGGAACCCCCCTAACTACTTCTTCTCCTTCGTTAACATTTATGTGACAGAGTTTACACTCAGCATATTTTTCAACACTCTTTCATTTTATGTTCTAGGATACATGTTTTTTTTTAACTCTGTTCCTACTGCCATATCTAATGGTCTATTTTTCCTGTAAGTTAACTAGCTTCCACTTTTACTAGAATTCCTTAAGTCTGTGCATTTAGATCTTCATATAAAAAAAAACCTAGCATATACTGTTGGATTCTTTTGGATTTTTAGATATATAATATCAACTGTCCAGAGATCCATAACTTCAGATCCTCAACAAAGATATTACTTCAGTTTATTGCATATTTTCTCTAGTCTCACTATCTTAGACACAAAGATTCATAATCACAACCTTTTTCCTTTTTCAATGCTAAACTCATCCTGCTACCATATCAATAGACTGAATTTTTATTTTTAGACTTGATTTTTCTTCTACTGTCAACAATTTATGTGTCATGACTTCAAATACTAAGTGAACATAATCATATTTATCTTCTATTTGATTGTAGACATCATGGTCTTCATGACTCTCACATTTTTTTTTCTCATGTTACTTCATACTTTCTCTTATGTCATCCATACACCAACATTGATCATCTATTGTCTTTGAGGAAGATAGATTTCAGTATACTTCAACATTAGACACCAATTGAGTTTTTTCTTAGATACCAATTGAAGTTTTCTAACTTAAACTCCCCTTGAGTATAAGATCCCTTCTAATGTTATTTTCGGGGTTTTCTTTAAATCATGAAAGACATTTTTTAGAAAAGGATCCCACAGTCATCACTACATCCTTCTTCATCACCTTCATATTTATCGATGTATTCTTTTATATCTCCATCTTTCTTTTCCTCATAAATGATGTCATCCTTATTTATGCCTCTATTATGCTCATCGTTATCTTTGGAGACCTCACTGATGTTTGAAATCTTTATTTTTTCTACATCTTTGGAGTCTTCCTTTCTTCTCCACATCGTTCGTTTGATGTTCTGAGATTTGTTTGCAACAGTATTCCTTGTAGGGGTCTTCAGCTTACAATATCTTGCCAGATGTTCATGGTTATTACACTTATAACATTCTATGTCATATTTTTGGAGTAGTGTAAGAAGATTCTTATTTCCCTTCGATCTATTAATTGATGAATTCTTCTTGTATTCAGAAACCTTTCTTTCAGTTCTGCAATTTAAGGCTTTATGACCAAAATTATTACAAGAATATCAATGACCTAAAAATATATGTAGATATCTATTTGGTCTCTTAGGTTCTATATTGTTTCTATTTTTATCTTGAGAAATTAAGCCTGCTTTCTTGCTTCCTTCCTTTTTAGCTGGAGTCTTTAGTACTTCAGCATAGATTTTCTTACTTCCTTCTAGATTGGTGACTGGGAAACTCTTTGGCTTATTTTCTTTAATGAACCCTAAACCAGATCTATCACTAGATGATATTTGGCTATTAATAATTCCATCTAGAATCCTTGAACTGTTCTCAAACTTGGATTTAATGGATTTTTCATCAACTCCTTCTCTAAGTCGAGTAATTTCTTTCTCAAGTTTTTCAGAATCTTGCTGAGCAAAACTACACGTAATTCCTCACTCTTATTGGCATCTTGAAGTTGGTTTCTGAAATTAGTTATAATATAATTTGTCTCTTCTTGGTATTTAGACAGTTTCTCTTTCAAAACTTTGTTTCTTTTCCTACATCTTTCAATTTCATCTACAACGGCCATGTATTGAGCTTCTATGTCCACTTATGATTCCTCATCTGAATTTGTTGTTCCTATAAATAGGATTTCTTCGTCTTTACTTTCTTCCTTGGAATAGAAATTCTTCTTATTCTTACCCTTATGACAACAAGATTCTTCATGGTCACTCTCCTCTTATTTTGGGTAGGAACACTTATGGGAAAAATGTCCAATCCTTCCACAGTTAAAACATTTCAAAGGCAGCTTACCTTGTATTTCCCAGTTCCTTTCTTAAGTTTACTTACAAAGAGGGATTTCTCATCATCTAGATTCTTTGATTGATTTTTGGAAGAGACTTTAAATGCTGCTTCTTTCTTTGAGGTTTCAATTAGTCCAGTTCTCATCTCATACACAGTGAGAATTCCATGCAGCTCATCTACTGTCATTGTTTTAAGGTCATATCGTTCCTCTAGGGTGGAAACTTTGAGTCATATCTCATTGGTAATTTTCTTAGTATCTTGCTTACCACTTCTTTTTCTTTTAATTTTCCTCCTAGCCCTCTGATTGCATTAACAACTTCATCTACACGAAGAAGGTATTCACCAATATTCTCTTCTTATTTCATTTTAAGACTTTCAAATTGACCTTTATATGTCTGCAGTTTGGATTCCTTGACCTTATATGCTCCTTCATAGATAATCTTCAACTTATCCCATACTTGTTTGGCATAGGTGCATTGCATAACATTAGTAAACACAGTGTTTGTTAATCCACTCAAGATTGCATTTAGGGCTTTGGAATTACCTTCATATTCACCTAGTTCAACTGTGTCTGTAGGGTATTGGTTTCCTATGTTAAGTTCCTTTTCTGTTGCAGCCCAAACCTTCCATCCCAGGGACATCAGATGACACCTCACTCTTACACTCTAGTCTCCTGTAAATAGTTGAGGTATGTTAGTGGCCAAGCCTTCTTGTTGATCTATAGTGGTTTTATAAAGGATCTACCTTCTAGTGGTTAAACTGTGCTGAAGGAACCTGCTCTGATACCAATTGTTGGTTTGTTGGTCAATACTGAAAGGGGGTGAGTGAATTAGTATTGTTAACTTTTTACTAATTTAACCAATTTTTAAAATCTATCATTAAATACACATAACAACAAGAATACACAGAATAAAATTTTAACGTGGAAGCCTAATAGGGTAAACCACCAAAACGTCCTATTACTACAAAATTGTTATTTACAAATATTTTTTCCTGCTGCTACAGACAAGGATGGTATTACACCCTATTTACTAGCAATTATTGGAAGGAGGCTACGAACCCCTGGTTTATCAACTACTACTAAAAGGATGCTACGACACCCTATTTACCAGCTACCAATGGAAGGAGGCCACGACCCCTTGGTTTATTAGCTACTATTGAAAGGATGCTACGACACCCTATTTACTAGCTACCATTGGAAGGAGGCTATGATCCCTTGGTTTATTAACTGCTACTGGAAGAATGCTACGACACCTTGTTTTGTCAGCTATGACTAACAAGATTCTCCTACACCCTATTTACCAGCTTCTGCTGGAAGGAGGCAACAACCCCTTGTAGGCCTGTTTTCTACCCTAGCTCCTCCCTGCCACCCTAATATGTTTTATGTAATATGTTATATTTATTTTCCCTCCATTTCTCTGTCACACCTCGGTCTTTGTCTTATGCTATGGCTACATCAATCTAGATGACACAGAAACTTTCTCTCACTCATACTTCTGCGTATAAGTATCTTCACGTTTCCTGTAGACATATTGTTCTGGAAACATACCCTTTCAAATATGAATGTTACATCTTTTCAACAATATGTGATTAATGATTTTTAATTAAATAATTAATTAAAAAATTCTTGATCACTTCTGATTTGCGAGCCCCCTTCTTCTCTGATCGCAGGATTCGTCAAACCAATTCCCGTGGACTTCCTCTCCTCCATCAACGGGAATACTCTATCTTTAGACCTTTAGGATTCTCTTTTTCTCACATATATGGGCTTATTTTCCTCCTCTGCAGGCTATCATTATTGCAGGCTCATCTATACACGTTTCGCTCATAAAACATAGGATTCGCCTTCCATCTATGAGTTTCACATTGGACATTCTTCTTTACCATTTATGGAAGCACCTCAGAATTCATTTCTGCATCTCAGCTTAACGTTTTCTGGTGCTTCCGTAATCTTCTTCTCCAGAATCAATCCAGGCCATTGATCTAATTTTGAGTCTCTCCATTCCGTCAATCTAGCACATAGATTTCCACCTCAAAATCATATTTTCGCACCACGATTTTGGTCATCAACGATTCCCCACCGTTGATATTCGTTGGGCATTTTCCTGACCGTTGATCTAAGATAAGATGCAGATTACGGATTGCAGATTTGTGACTTTCCCAAAATTTCTTTTTGCGATTTTTGTAGTTGTCTTTCCGCACCAGTCGTTCTGCATTGGTGATATCCTGTGGGCTCTTCCATGACCGTTGTTTTGAGATAATATGTGGATTGCGGGATGCAACATTTCCCAAAATCGTACCTAGACTTTTCGCAAACTTCTTTCCACACTTCTTTTTCTGAACCGTTGATATATTTTAGCGGAACTAACTTGAGTCGTCCGATCTCTCCAGATTGTGGGATGCGGGATGTAACATTTCCTCACATCGTATCTCTAATTTCCGCAACAACAATTATGCACCGTTGATCTTTTGCAGGTGTTTTCCTGACTGTCGATTTCTAGATCGCGGGATGCAGATTGCAGGTTCATGGAATCTTTGAACGTTATTTCTGAAATTCCCTTTCCGCATTTTTTCTTCTGCACTGTTGATCTATTTTTGCGGAACTAATCTCAACCATCCGATCTTGATCTTTTGTGGAACTTTGGATTTTCCACCTAACTTCGTAATTAATACTTAACCGTCAGATCTAGTGCACGACTAATATAAGTCGTTCGTTCTTGATTGTTGCAGAACTGATCCTTAATTGTCAGATCTAGTGTGGGATTAATATAAGCCGTCCAATATTAATCCTTCGCAGAACTTTCTCCTTCTGCTTATCTTTTGCGGGATGCTTCCTCACCGTCGGAGCTTGTGTGGGATGCTTCCTAACCGTTGATTTAAATCGAATGCGGATCTCACCATGAATTTGCGGATTTGCACAATTTCTTTGTGAAAATCCTCTAGGACTCATTCTAACAGTTTTGAATATTTATATATACTGATAATTTCATCATGTTGTTGATTATAAGGAATTTATAGACACTCTCGCAGATATAGTTTCTCTGTTCTTTGATTGTTACATATACTCTATCTCTCATTCATTTCATTCTTCTGCAGTTCCACTCTTCATTTGTCTAACCAGTTTTGTCATTCATACTGCATATCTATTCCACTCGACCTCTATTGTTTGTTTCATTAACCATTGTTTACAACATACTGTCGACACTATCTTGGAAGTCTTCATATCAATCATTCTTGCCATCTTATCATCCATGTCCATCTCATCCATTGCATTTTTTATAAATGAACTTTTATGACATCATCATTAGGACACCATCATATTCCATGTCATCATATGTGTCATTCCACATCCTCAACTATGCCATGCCATGCCATCACTACATTATTCTTTCATCATCATTAGGACACCATCATATTCCATGTCATCATATGTGTCATTCCACATCCTCAACTATGCCATGCCATGCCATCACTACCTTATTCTTTCATCATCATTAGGACACCATCATATCCACTGGTTATTCCTTTGTCATTCATGAACACCTTTGACATCAATGACAACTATATACTCAACAATACCCACCTTTGGCATTGATGGCAACCTCTAAACATTCTCCCCCTTCGGACAACAACAACAAAAGTTCACCTATTATGCCAATGCTACACCTATTTTGATATAGGATTTCCTATCTCTCTTCTTTTTGACAACTCCTCCTGACATCATATCTCCCTTTAACTGAACTTGGTTATTTAACCAATGTATTATCATTTATATTTAACATTTCCTTTTCTTGAATGATATCTTAACTGATAGATCCATGGACTCCCCCTGCTACTGTACTTCTTTTCCTTCGTCAACATTTTTGTGACAGAGTTTACACTCAACATTTTTTTCAACACTCTTCCATTTTTTGTTCTAGGATACATGTTTTTTTTAAAACTACGTTCATGCTACCATATCTAATGGTATTTTCTTCTTGTAAGTTAATTGGCTTCCGCTTTTACCAAAATTCCTTAAGCCTGTGCATTTAGATCTTCATATAAAAAAAACCTAGCATATGCTGCTAGATTCTTTTGTATTTTTAGATCTATAATATTAACTGTCTAGAGACCCATAACTTCATATCCTGAACACAGAGATTACTTTAGTTTATTGCATAGTTTCTCTGGTCTCACTATCTTAGACACAAAGAGTCATAATCTCAACCTTTTTCCCTTGTCAATGCTGAACTCTTCCTCAGTTTTATGCTTTTGTTTATGTTTTTGAAGCTTGCTAATATTTTTGCTTCTAGGAAATTTTGGTTTATAAAGGTTAATTTTGAGTTTAAGCCTTTTAGTTTTCATCATTTTGATTTTTCATAATTTTAAACTTGCTTTTATAAATTTTGCTTAGAGTTCATTCTTGAAGGGTTCTACAAGGTATATATTGATTAAATGGTTTCATAAATGACACTAAGATCGAGATTAATCATATAAACCAAGTATTAAACCTGATTAGTGATTTAATGAGATGAAATTATGTGTTTGGACTTTCTTGTAGCGCAAGAGCGAAATTAATACACTAGAGCGCTACAAGAAAGTCGCGAGTGCCAAAATAGTTATTTTTCAGTCCAATTTTTTTTGGGGTTTTGTCCCTGAGGTGTTAACCACATCAATTATCACATTTGATACGTGTCTTGCCAGGTTTATCATTGAAACAGGTGTATGGTCATAGTGTGAGGGAGATCATGGAAATTGTATGCAAGTTCATGGCAAATGATGACAGTGAGTGGAACGAGGCAGAATTTTCGGGAATATGTTCCTAAGTTGAAGAATACAGAGGCATTGAA
The DNA here is from genome assembly GCA_001517045.1 of Pseudotsuga menziesii. Lineage (NCBI taxonomy): Eukaryota > Viridiplantae > Streptophyta > Pinopsida > Pinales > Pinaceae > Pseudotsuga > Pseudotsuga menziesii. Next base: position 192,443 of record LPNX011005611.1, on the reverse strand, counting down.
AGTCATGGTGGAGACATATTGCTGAGAAATCGGATTTTTCATAGTTGAAGGAAGAATTAGGGCTTCCCAGCAGTGACAGTTCGAATTCGACACCTAACCTTCCAAGGGATCAACTTCCAACATTTGTATTAAGCTTTTGAGCAGGTACCCCGTGTGACATTTGATAGGGTTTGTTAAATTTGGGGGTTTTTCAATAAAGGCTATAATGTCAAAAATTCTAAGGAAATACATGAATTTGCTCACTCAATAGACTTTGAATGATGAGATATTAATCAATATATCTAAGTATTCATCATTTAAGTTAGTAAAGCTCAGAGAAGAACTATTGGAGGTCCCTGAATCTGTGATTAGGTCAAATTGTTGAAACTTGGTTCAAAACATTTCCTAAACTGGTGATAGGGCAGACTGTGAGAGTTTGAAGATAAATAGACTGCCAAAACTGTGCAAATTTGAAGATAAATAGACTGTGAGATTACTGACAGGTGATGCAAACCATAGTGAAAATGAAGAAGAGTGGAAAAACTAATAGGGCCGAGCCCATTGATCTCAGTTGGATAGATAAATTCCCAGAATGTGCTGAGCTATTTGAAAATGCAGGATGGTTGATATCTTTCAAGAAAATTGATGGATACAATGCTGAGGTCTCCCATAAGTTTGCTTAGTGTTATGACAAAGACACGGTATCTTTTGATACTTTGAAATTTAAATTGACCAAAGAGTTGGTAGCTGAGGAAACAAGGGTTAAAAATGAGGGAGAACAATGGTTTAAGAAAGTGCCATTCACCTTTAATGCACAAAGGTACCTACTGCCTGGTATAGTTCCATATTGGGGTAAGGGTGTGCCCATCCATAACTTCAGGCCTGAATGGGTAGAACCTATTAAGGTTTTGCAAAGTTATATTACATGTGAAGGAAGGTATGCCTTCATTTTTAAATACCATTTCACTTCAACACCTCAGTAATGAATCAAAGATGAACCTGCCCTTCTTCTTACTAAAGAGCCTATAGAAGATGTCTTGCATAATCAAAGAACACCAAAATTATACTAGACAGTCTATTTTTCACCATGGGCTTATCAAACTCATTATCAACAGTGTTTTGTAGAGTAAAGAAAAAACTTGGGAATATTTCCTTTTTTGGTCAGGGTTTCATAATAGTCAAGAAGGACAGTCTAATAGAAAACAAGCTGATAAAGGATAGACCTTGATCATAAAGCTAAGACATAAGATAAAGGTTAAAGATGAAGACAATATTAAATTGGAGGAGGTTGCAGATCCTGCAAAAGAAGATTGTGAGTCTAAAAAACATCTAAATGACATTGAGAGCAAAGATTTGCAGTCTGATGATAAGGAGACCGAGCCTGTTCAAGATGATGCACCAACAGAGACACTTGTTGCTGAAAATATTGTACTTGCAGAGAAAGTTTCTGGTGATGAAGAGGATACTAAAGTCCAAAAACAAAGTCCAATCATAGTCCTGTCCGAGGATGAGACATGCCTGTTTGAGGAGGTTAAACTTCCTGTTATTGATGAAACTAAGGTTGGCACTAAAAAAGAATTTCACAGTCAGGAAGATGATGTAGTAGTACCAAAGAGAAAGAAGCTAAAAGTCATTGAATTTGCCTTTGTCACCCATCAGGGCAAAACTTTCAAAATGTTAGGGGAACTAGCTCCTGGGTGGAGACCAAAAACTAGACCCAGAAACAAGCTCAGGCTGAATATGAAGAAATTGCTAAACCCTAAATTGAATAAAGAAGGAGTAACTGTGATTGATGACTCCACCTCTGATGAAATATTGGATGTTGATAAGGGTGACAGTAAAGGAAAAAGGCCAATGAAATCAGAAAAAGAATCTTCCCTTACTGAGACTAAACTGTTTGATATATTTTTAGAGATACAAAGCCAAATGTTGCAAGAACATCAAGAAGGTAAGATAGAGGTTTCTCACTCAGAAAAGAAGATGATGGTTGATGAAAATGTTCCCTGTGAAGCTTAGACTAAAGAGAACCTAAGTTTTCAAGAGACTCCTACAGAATTGCTGTCAGAAGTTGAATAAATCTATAGGAGACTAAACATTCCATGGCTTCCCAATGAGATGCAAAGTACAACAGGAAATAAAGCATTTGATTCAAAGAAAGAGAATTTATAGAGAACTATAAAACAGTATAAACATCAGGTGGAATATATGCAGGAGACAAATGATGGCTTGGTTATGGCCAATAGAAGACTCAAAGAGGATATGGATGAGGTGAATAGCCACTATCAGGAGCTGATTGCAGTCTCCAAAGAGGCATTGAAAAGAAAAAGAAATACCGAGTCTCAATTTACAATGTTAAAGAAAACCATCAAAGATATACAACAGCAAAATGAAGAACTCACTAGAAAGATGGCAGAGATGGAAGCAGAGCAACTGAAGGCTAGAAAGAAGGCCCAAGCCCTAGAAGGGATAGCCTTGTTATCAGAGGCAGCTAAAGATCTATGAAGTTTGTTAACACAATCGGTTATTAGTTATGTTTTGAAGGATATTTCATTTTTGTAATTATTATTTTGATAGAACTATTTCGATGAGTAGGTTGAAAAGCAGTTAGGGTTTAGTCTTTAACTGAACTTTGAAGGATAGTATTAATGTATGTCACAAAGAGGACTAAGGGTTCGGTTTTTTTTGGCTGGCTAGAGGAGGTTACAGACTTATTCATAAAGCTAAGTAAATGACTCTTATGTGTATTTAAATGACTGATTATGAGATATATGCTCCATTTACCCTTTAGTTTGTTCTCTGGCTTCATTTATAGTTTGTTTTAGCTACTCAATTGGTAATTTCATTGCTGGTTTAAAGTTTTTATTCTTGTAGTGCTTGCCATTTGTGGATGAACCTCAGAGATATTTTCTGTTGGATACATGGTTATTATGTTATGCATCTCAGTTTTTCTATGCTTATGATTTAGTTTTTATTTGGATTTATGAATGCATTCCCTCTTGTCATCAAACTTCACAACCAGAAAACCTTAAAAAACCCTAAAAACCCTGTTTTGTTTTATTGAGATATTTGAGATTATGTTGGCTTGTTTTCTCGTAGTCTAGAAACAATTTCTGGCATAAACATCTTTGGCGCCGTTGTCGGGGAACGAAGTTGAAAACATATTTTTCCCTGGGATACTTATTATTTCACTGGTTTTAAGAGGTGAACTTAAACCAGCAAATCTTAAAGACTACTTTTCACTAGTTTGTCATAGTGGCTAATAGGGGAATTGGAACTAAAAACAGACCTATTTCATCTTTGCAATTGGGTGTTTCAGACCCAGAATAGATACTGAAAATAGCTAGAAGAATTAGAAGGTTTTAGTCATCCCCAGATTTATGTATCCCTAATTAATTTGAACTACTATCACCCCTTCCTCCTTCTGAGGAGAAAAAACAAAATCTATCTTGTTAAATCGATTAGCGACTCCACTATTTCAAGATGCAGAGGCCGAAGTCCATGGAAGCCATTCTGGCTTGAAGGTTTGCACCGTTCAATTTTTCCAATGTTCCAGGTTTTCCAAATCCAGTACCTACTATGGATGTTTGGGGAGATTGTCTTCCACGGTTTAGAGAAAGCAAAGAGGATAATCCTTCAGATCACCTCATCATATTTCATCTATATATGATTTAGTTAAATATACAGCATGAAGATGTGCTCATGAAGATGTTCATGTATTCACTCGAGCAAGATGCACAAGAATGGTATTTTTCTCTTCCCACTGCTAGCATTTCCTCACTGAAAGAATTCCACACATGTTTTCGAAAACATTGTAAGTATGTGTTCTTAGCTGAATTCTTTTTTAAAGATTGTTGTGAGCAGGTTGATTTTTATAATACAATTTCTGATTCAAAAAATCATGATGATAAGTATAGTCAAGGATTGAAAACATATCATGAAGAAGTTGTAGTTTCATAATTAGTTGAAGATGAAGAGGTAACATTTTCAGATACTGCTGTCAAGGAAGAATTCCATGATCATTACGATAATCAAGTTGTTGTTTTAGGTCAGGTTGAATATTATTCAAGCGATGAGATCAGTAGAGATAGTTTGGAATATTCTCATAATGATTTTAATAGTCTTAATAATCATTTGAATGCTAATCCTTTTGAAGATCAATCTCTTGTTCAACAAACTATTGGAAATCATTGTTGTGTTAAAGATCGGATTTGTATTGAAGGAAAATACGAACCTTTAGCATCATCATTCGAAATTTATCAGAATGCGCCTTGTTATGATGAAGAGATTAGGGTTCCAAGAAAAGAATTCTGTGATGAATTAGATTCTATTCCTTTTTTTTTTATACTAAAATCGATGAAGGCCAGGCTGTTTGCATTTTTTCAGAAGTTGCTTATATTCATGGTTATGATAAATCTGTTGTTCAAAATCATTATGAAGATGCTCTAATATTTAATAAATATGATGATGAAATTGAAAAGAAAGACCCAGAAATGTGCGAGGTGTGTGATATGTCACAATCTGATCAGCAGTTTCAGGAATGCATTCAGTCTATTATCCTTGAACAGCCAAAGCCAATGCATGATAGTTATCCATTTGAAGACAGTGTGGAAAAGGAGGTTCAGATTGTTGACATTATTGATGATACTATCCAAAAAAATCCGGAGCAAATTCAGGCTGATCCTAATGTATTTTATTGCCAATGCCTGTTTGATATTCATGGAACAAAATATTCTTATGGACAGCCTGTCTTTTTCATAGAGCAGGAAGAGGTAACTTTTGGAAATTTTTATGATCCAGTGGCAGATTATTTAGAGTCAATATTAAGTTATAAATTTGTTATTTTAGAGACACCATTTGATGAAAGTGAGTATAAGTTGTTAGATCTTTGCTCTTCATCTTTTCCAATATTTCTGATTATATATATATTCAGAGTTGGAAACAAGTTCTGGTGGGTTGATGAAGTTTTTTCCTGGTTACATTGGAAATGGGATTACAATTTGATTCAGTAAATGGAAGGTTCCTCAAAGAAAGAGATTTGATTTTCATTGTATATACCGGTGTGAGTAAAACACAATAAGGACTCCATAACCCAATGGAAATTTTGCAGATTAGCAGGAAGCAGTAAAGAAGGCACTGGTCTACAGGTTCTTGAAGCCTCACAAGGAGGACTTCATCCTACAACAGGAGCTAGATGTTAAGTCATGATTTTGTCTTCCTTAGTTTTATGCTTTTGTTTATGTTTTTGAAGCTTGCTAATATTTTTGCTTCTAGGAAATTTTGGTTTATAAAGGTTAATTTTGAGTTTAAGCCTTTTAGTTTTCATCATTTTGATTTTTCCTATTTTTAAACTTGCTTTTATAAATTTTGCTTAGAGTTCATTCTTGAAGGGTTCTACAAGGTATATAATGATTAAATAGTTTCATAAATGACACTAAGATCGAGATTAATCATATAAACCAATTCTTAAACCTGATTAGTGATTTAATGAGATGAAATTATGTGTTTGGACTTTCTTGTAGCGCAAGAGCGAAATTAATACACTAGAGCGCTACAAGAAAGTCGCGAGTGCCAAAATAGTTATTTTTCAGTCCAATTTTTTCGGGGGTTTCGTCCCTGAGGTGTTAAAAACATCAATTATCACATTTGATACGTATCTTGCTAGGTTTATCATTGAAACAGGTGTATGGTCATCGTGTGAGGGAGATCATGGCAATTGTATGCAAGTTCATGGAAAATGATGACGGTGAGTGGAACGAGGCAGAATTTTCAGGAATATGTTCCTAAGTTGAAGAATATGAAGGAATTCAAAGTCATGGTGGAGACATATTGTTGAGAAATAGGAGTTTTGGCAGTTGAAGGAAGAATTAGGGCTTCCCAGTGGTGACAGTTCGAAGTGATCTGGATAGTTGAAGACAGCTGGAATGTGCAATTCGACACCTAACCTTTCAAGGGATCGAATTCCAGTGTTTGTATTGAGCTTTTGAGCAGGTACCCCGCGTGACATTTGATAGGGTTTATTAAATTTGGGGGTTTTTCGATAAAGCCTATAATGTCAAAAATTCTAAGGAAATACATGAATTTTCTCACTCAATAGACTTTGAATGATGACATATTAATCAATATATATAAGTATTCATCATTTAAGTTAGTAAAGGTCAGAGCAGAACTGTTAGAGTTCCCTGAATCTATGATTAGGTCAAATTGTTGAAACTTGGTTCAAAACATTTCCTAAATTGGTGATAGGGCAGACTGTGAGAGTTTGAAGATAAATAGACTGCCAAAACTGTGCAAATTTGAAGATAAATAGACTGTGAGATTACTAACAGGTGCTGCTAACCATAGTGAAAATGAAGAAGAGTGGAAAAACTAATAGGGCCGAGCCCATTGATCTCAGTTGGATAGATAAATTCCCAGAATGTGCTGAGCTATTTGAAAATGCAGGATGGTTGATATTTTTCAAGAAAATTGATGGATACAATGCTGAGGTATCCCATAAGTTTGCTCAGTGTTATGACAAAGACACTGTATCTTTTGATACTTTGAAATTTAAATTGACCAAAGAGTTGGTAGCTGAGGCAACAGGGGTTAAAAATGAGGGAGAACTATGGTTTAAGAAAGTTCCATTCACCTTTAATGCACAAAGGTACCTACTGCCTGGTATAGTTCCAGATTGGGGTAAGGGTGTGCCCATCCATAAATTCAAGCATGAATGGGTAGAACCTATTAAGGTTTTGAAAATTTATATTACATGTGAAGGAAGGTATGCCTTCATTTTTAAATACCATTTCAGGTTTCTTCAACACCTCAGTAATGAATCAAAGATGAACTTGCCATTCTTCTTGCTAAAGATCCTGGAGAAGATGTCTTGCAGAATCAAAGAACACCAAAATTATACTAGACAGTCAATTTTTCACCATGGTCTTATCAAACTCATTATCAACAGTGTTTTGCAGAGTAAAGAAAAAACTTGAGAATATTTCCTTTTTTGGTCAGGGTTTCAGAATAGTCAAAAAGGACAGTCTAATAGAAAATAAGCTGATAAAAGACAAACCTTGATCAGAAAGCTAAGATAGAAGATAAAGGTTAAAGATGAAGACAGTATTAAATTGGAGGAGGTTGCAGAGCCTGCAAAAGAAGATTGTGAGTCTAAACAACATCTAAATGACATTGAGAGCAAAAATTTGCAGTCTGATGATAAGGAGACCGAGCCTGTTCAAGATGATGCACCAGCAGAGACACTTGTTGCTGAAAATATTGTACTTGCAGAGAGTTTCTGGTGATGAAGAGGATACTAAATTCCAAAAACAAAGTCCAATCACAGTCCTGTCCGAGGATGAGACATGCCTGTTTGAGGAGGATAAAATTCCTGTTATTGATGAAACTAAGGTTGGCACTAAAAAAGAATTTCACAGTCAGGAAGATGAGGTAGCAGTACCAAAGAGAAAGAAGCTAAAAGTAATTGAATTTTCCTCAGTCACCCATCAGGGAAAAAATTTCAGAATGTTAGGGGAACTGGCTCCTGGGTGGAGACCAAAAACTAGACCCAGAAACAAGCTCAGGCTGAATATGAAGAAATTGCTAAACCCTAAATTGAATAAAGAAGGAGTAATTGTGATTGATGACTCCTCCTCTGATGAAATATTGGATGTTGATAAGGGTGACAGTAAAGGAAAAAGGATAATGAAATTAGAAAAAGAATCTGCCCTTACTGAGACTAAACTGTCTGATATATTTTTAGAGATACGAAGCCAAATGTTGCAGGAACAACAAGAAGGTAAGATAGAGGTTTCTCACTCAGAAAAGAAGCTGATGGTTGATGAAAATGTTCCCTGTGAAGCTGAGACTAAAAAAAACCTAAGTTTTCCAGAGAGTCCTATAGAATTGCTGTCAGAAGATGAAGAAATCTATAGAAGACTAAACATTCCATGGTTTCCCAATGAGATGCAAAGTACAGCAGGAAATAAAGCATTTGATTCAGAGAAAGATAATTTACAGAGAACTATAAAACAGTATAAACATTAGGTGGAATATATGCAGGAGACAAATGATGGCTTGGTTATGGCCAATAGAAGACTCAGAGAGGATCTGGATGAGGTGAATAGCCACTATCAGGAGCTGATTGCAGTCTCCAAAGAGGAATTGAAAAGAAAAAGAAATACAGAGTCTCAATTTACAATGTTAAAACAAACCATCAAAGATATACAGCAGCAAAATGAAGAACTCACTAGAAAGATGGCAGAGTTGGAAGCAGAGAAACTGAAGGCTAGAAAGAAGGCCCAAGCCCTAGAGGGGATAGCCTTGTTAGCAGAGGCAGCTAAAGATCTATGAAGCTTGTTAACACAATCAATTATTAGTTATATTTGAAGGATATTTCATTTTTGTAATTATTATTTTGATAGAACTATTTCGATGAGTAGGATGAAAAGCAGTTAGGGTTTAGTCTTTAACTGAATTTTGAAGGATAGTATTAATGTATGTCACAAAGAGGACTAAGGGTTCGATTTTTTTTGGCTGGATAGAGGAGGTCTACAGACTTATTCATAAATCTAATTAAATGACTCTTATGTGTATTTAAATGACTGATTATGAGATATATGCTCCATTTACCCTTTAGTTTGTTCTCTGGCTTCATTTATAGTTTGTTTTAGCTACTTAATTGGTAATTTCATTGCTGGTTTAAAGTTTTTATTCTTGTAGTGCTTTCCATTTGTGGATGAACCTCAGAGATATTTTCTGTTGGATACATGGTTATTATGTTATGCATCTCAGTTTTTCTATGCTTATGGTTTAGTTTTTATTTGGATTTATGAATGCATTCCCTCTTGTCATCAAACTTCACAACCAGAAAACCTTAAAAAACCCTAAAAACCCTGTTTTGTTTTATTGAGATATTTGAGATTATGTTGGCTTGTTTTCTCGTAGTCTGGAAACAATTTATGGCATAAACACTTACTAACCGTTGATTTAAATCGAATGTGGATCTCACCATGACTTTGCGGATTTGCACGATTTCTTTGCGAAAATCCTCTGGGACTCATTCTAACAGTTTTTAATATTTATATATACAGAGAATTTCATCATGTTGTTGATTATAAGGAATTTATAAACACTCTTGCAGATATAGTTTCTCTGTTCTTTGATTGCTACATATACTCTATCTCTCGTTCATTTCATTCTTCTGCAGTTCCACTCTTCATTTGTCTAACCAACTTTGTCATTCATACTGCATATCTATTCCACTCGACCTCTGTTCTTTGTTTCATTAACCATTGTTTACAACACACTGTTGACACTATCTTGGAAGTCTTCAGATCAATCATTCTTGCTGTCTTATCATACATGTCCATCTCATCCATTGCATTTTTTATAAATGAACTTTTATGAAATCATCATTAGGACACCATCATATTCCATGTCATCATATGTGTCATTCGACATCCTCAACTATGCCATGCCATGCCATCACTACCTTATTCTTTCATCATCATTAGGACACCATCATATTCCATATCATCATATGTGTCATTCCACATCCTCAACTATGCCATGCCATGCCATCACTACCTTATTCTTTCATCATCATTAGGACACCATCATATCCACTGGTTATTTCTTTGTCATTCATGAACACCTTTGACATCAATGGCAACTATATACTCAACAATATCCCCCTTTGGCATTGATGGAAACCTATAAACATTCTCCCCCTTTGACAACAATGACAAATGATAACCTATTATGCCAATGCTGCACCTATTTTTATATAGGACTTCCTATCTCTCTTCTTTTTGACAACTCCTCCTGTCATCATATCTCCCCTTTAACTGAACTTGGTTATTTAACCAATGTATTATCATTTATCTTTAACATTTCCTTTTCTTGAATGATATCTTAATTGATAGATCCATGGACTCCCCTTGCTACTGTACTTCTTCTCCCTCGTCAACATTTTTGTGACAGAGTTTACACTCTTCCATTTTTTTCAACACTCTTCCATTTTTTGTTCTAGGATACATGTTTTTTTTAAAACTACATTCATGCTGCCATATCTAATGGTATTTTCTTCATGTAAGTTAACTGGCTTCGGCTTTTACCAGAATTCCTTAAGCCTGTGCATTTAGATCTTCATATAAAAAAAACCTAGCATATACTGCTAGATTCTTTTGGATTTTTAGATCTATAATATCAACTGTCCAGAGACCCATAAATTCATATCCTCAACACAGAGATTACTTTAGTTTATTGCATAGTTTCTCTGGTCTCACTATATTAGACACAAAGAGTCATAATCTCAACCTTTTTCCCTTGTCAATGTTGAACTCATCCTGCTACCTTATAAATAGAATGAATTTTTATTTTTAGACTTGAGTTTTCTTCTACTATCAACAATTTAAGTGTCATGACTTCAAATACTAAGTGAACATAATCATCTTTATCTTCTATTTGATTGTAGACATCATGGTCTTCATGACTGTCACATATTGTTGTTCTCACGTTACTTCATACTTTCTCTTATGTCATCCATACACCAACCTTGATCATCTATTGTCTTTGAGGAAGACAACTTTCAGTATACTTCAACATTAGACTCCAATTGAGTTTATTCTTAGATACCAATCGAAATTTTTTGACTTAAAATCCCCTTGAATATAAGGAGTCTAATGTTATTTTCAAGGTTTTCTTTAAATGATGAGACACCCTTTTTAGAAAAGGATCCCACAATCATCACTACATCCTTCTTCATCACCTTCATATCTATCGATGTATTCTTTTATATCTCCATCTTGCTTTTCCTCATAAATTATGTCATCCTTATTTATGCCTTTATTATGCTCATCCTTATCTTTGGAGACCTCAATGATGTTTGAAATATTTATTTCTTCTACATCTTGGAGTCTTCCTTTCTTCTCCAATTCTTTCATTTGATGTTCTGAGATTTGTTTGCAACAGTATTCCTTATAGGGGTATTCAGCTTACAATCTCTTGCCATATGTCCATGGTTATTACACTTATAAAATTCTATTTCATATTTTTGGAGTAGTGTAGGAAGATTCTTATTTCCCTTCGATCTATTACTTGATGATTTCTTCTTGTATTCAGAAACCTTTCTTTTAGTTCTGTAATTTAAGGCTTTATGACCAAAATTATTACAAGAATAACAATGACCTAAAAAGATATGTAGATATCTATTTGGTCTCTTGGGTGCTATATTATTTCTATTTTTATATTGAGAAATTAAGCTTGCTTTCTTGCTTTCTTCTGTTTTAGATGGAGTCTTTAGTACTTCGACATAGATTTTCTTAGAGATGGCATCCTCATCTGGGACTACCACTCAAGAGGTCCCTCTCCAAGGTGTACCTTTTGTATTCCCTCCAAGTGAAGGTATTGGTCCTCCTTTTATTTCCACTCTAAATATTCCTGGATTAACTATAGGATTACCGGTCTGGCTGTTTAATCTGGTAATTCCTATTACACCTAATGTCTCAAATTTCACCTCTCCTCCGGGAGAGGATCGACCTCAACCTAATCCTGCTCCTTCTTTGCCGGTTGTGGCTTCACCCCTTTCTTCTTCTTTACTTGACCAAAGCTCTGTGGTTAGTAGTCATGTCGGTAAGAAGAAGAAGAAAGGGAGGAGTAAGAAAAAGAAGGATAAGAAAGAGAAAAAGTAGCAACCATCTACTCTTGATGGTGCTCATTATAAGAGAACGCCCGAAAAACCCAAGTTCCCTTGTAAGCTTTGCAAGGGGGACCACCTTCTTAAGGAGTGTCCCGGTCTCTCCCCTGTACAAGAAGAGTGGTCTAAAATATCCAAACCATCTGTGTCATCAACCTCTAACCATCATGTTGATGATACTCGCTCAACCAGTGACCCATTGGTAAAATGTCATAAGGGTAAAGTATTGTATCCTTGTTTGATATGCAAGGCTATGCATCGTACTTTTCTTTGTCCAAGCATGGATGAAGCTTCACGTTGGTTGGAAAATATTACTGATCATAAACAGGTGATTCCAACAAATGATAGTAAGTTATCCCTCGATCCCCCACTATTTGACCAAGTGGTCGATTTAGATTTATCTGTGGTTGATCCCACTCTTCCTTCGGAGAGTGAAGTTAAATTGGTCGAGTCGGTGTCATTCCACCCGATCCCACTCTTTCATCAGAGAGTGTTAAGATTGAAGCAGTCTCTTTGACCAAATCTTCGTCTTGTTCTTCTCTTCCAGTAGAGAATGAACTCAAACCTGCTGAAGTTTTTACGCTTCGTTCTGATTGTTCTCAACAAGAGGAAATCTTGTCTATTTCGACAGAACCCTCTCTGAGTAGTGAGGTTAATTCTTTTGAATGGAGTAACCTAACAGTGTCTCGTCTTCATTCGAGTGTTCCTTTCTAGATAGTTGTGAATGTTACTGCTAGATAGATACTTCGCACTATTGTTGACGAAGGGGCTTCTGTTAGTATTCTATCCTCAACTGCTTGGAAAGCTTTAGGTTCTCCAAAGCTTGTGCCAGCCACCGATCAGATAATGGCTTTTAATAGAAGACCTACTGCACCTTTAGGGACCCTTCCTTGTTTTCATATTACATTAGGAGGGAAAACTGTCTGCATTGATGTTATGGTGGTCCAAGGTCCTTTAGATTTCAATATGCTCCTTGGCGCGATTATGTTTATGCCATGAAGGCTGTTGTGTCCACACTCTTTAGAGTTATGCATTTTTCCTATGATGGGAAGATTGTGACCATTGATCATATTTCCTTTGTTACACCTGACCATTGCATTACTCCTAGTAATCAGACTGCCCTGAATGTGCCGCATGTTCTTGTGGTTCCTTCCCCTTCTTCTAGGTAGCTTCTTCCCATCATAGGTAAAATGAGGGGCATGGATCTAGTCTATGGACATCATAATGGAGCTAAGCCGCTAGCTTTTATGAAATGGGGGCAACCTACCAACCTCTAGATATCATGTTTGGTAGGAGCAGGTTTCTAGAGCATAGTTTACCCTGTGGTTTCAAGCTCGTTAAAAAATAAAACCACTCCTTAAGCATAGTTTACGCTTTTGGTTTCAAGCTTGCATAAAAAAGAAATCATGTTTAGAGCATAGTTTACCCTTTGGTTTCAAGCTCGTTAAAAAATAAAACCACTCATGCATAATTTACGCTTTTGGTTTCAAGCTTGCATAAAAATGAAACCATGTATAGAGCATAGTTTACCTTGTGGTTTCTAGCTCGTTAAAAAATAAAACCACTCCTTAAGCATAGTTTACGGTTTTGGTTTCAAGCTTGCATAAAAATGAAACCATGTATAGAGCATAGTTACGCTTTTGGTTTCAAGCTCGTTAAAAAATAAAACCACTCCTTAAGCATAGTTTACGCTTTTGGTTTCAAGCTTGCATAAAAATGAAACCATGTCTAGAGCATAGTTTACGCTTTTGGTTTCAAGCTCGTTAAAAAATAAAACCATTCCTTAAGCATAGTTTATGCTTTTGGTTTCAAGCTTGCATAAAAATGAAACCATGTTTAGAGAATAGTTTACCCTGTGGTTTCAAGCTCGTTAAAAAATAAAACCACTCCTTAAGCATAGTTTACGCTTTTGGTTTCAAGCTTGCATAAAAATGAAACCATGTTTAGAGCATAGTTTACCCTGTGGTTTCAAGCTCGTTAAAAAATAAAACCACTCCTTAAGCATAGTTTACGCTTTTGGTTTCAAGCTTGCATAAAAATGAAACCATGTATAGAGCATAGTTTACCCTGTGGTTTCTAGCTCGTTAAAAAATAAAACCACTCCTTAAGCATAGTTTACACTTTTGGTTTCAAGCTTGCATAAAAATAAAGCCATGTTTAGAGCATAGTTACGCTTTTGGTTTCAAGCTTGTTAAAAAATAAAACCACTCCTCAAGCATAGTTTACCCTTTTGGTTTCAAGCTTGCATAAAAATGAAACCATGTCTTGAGCAAAGTTCCCATTCTATGTCAAGCTCGTTAAAAAATGAAATAGCACCTGACCATCATGTTAGTTTTCCCTGAGCAAAGTTCCCATTCTATGTCAAGCTCGTTAAAAAATGAAATGGATATCCTCAATCATAGTTTAACTTTTGGTTTCAAGCTTGCATAAAAATGAAATCATTTCTGAGCATAGTTCATTTTCTATTTCAAGCTCGTTAAAAAATGAAGTAGGTTTCCTTAAGCATAGTTTACCTTTTGGTTTCAAGCTTGCATAAAATTGAAACCATGTTCCAAGCATAGTTACCTTCTATTTCAAGCTTGTGTAAAAATGAAACAGATCCCCTTCCCTTGATTCAAGTCTTCACTTTAGTGTTAGAACTTAAACCTTCGCCTGTCTGATTCTCGTTCTTCCTACCTCCTTGGTGAACATTTTGACATTAGTAACCAGGTTTTTAGGTTGGGTATGGAAGAAGAATCGTCAGATGAAACGAAGCTTGGGGGCATGTCGAGCTACTAGCAACCATGCTAGGGGTAGGCTTCACTAGCAATCATGCTGGGGGAAGGATTCCAACCTCTGTATGTCATGTTAATGGGATTTTTCGAGCATAAGTTTACCTATTGGTTTCAAGCTTGCGTAAAAATGAAACCAATCTTTGAGCATTATTTCAACTGATCTTCGAGGTCGTTAAAAATAGTAAGATGGTGTTGAGCTTACTTTTCATTTTTCATGCTCTGGTTAAAACATGAAAAGTGGTTTGAGCTTAGTTTATTACTTTTTCGTGCTCTGGATTCAAACATGAAAAAGGATAATGGAGTACTCTTTAAACTCTTTTCAGGCTCCCTAAATACGAAAATATTGTCGAGCGATCTTGTCTTCTTCACTCGCTCGTTAAAGTATTTGAAGAGTCGTCTGTCCAACGGTAGGTTATCTCTTTCTCGGTTCGGATAGGACTATTTATGAGAAAGGAACAATCCAGCCAATTATGACTGGAAGAGTTCTCTAAGGTATGATTTTATACTTTTTCGGGCCTTAGAGACTAAATCATACGAAAAAGACCCCCATGGAGTTTTCTTCTGTATTCATTCAGACTCTCTAAATATGAACGATACCGAGTTTTATTTTAGTGGACTCGTTAAATTAAACATTGATAGACCCGTTTTGGGAATGAACCCCACCTCTCTCAGGTTCGTAAAACATATGAGTCTGGACTTGTCTTCCGACAAGCTATATCGAGTGTTTGTTACCCTCTTTGAACTCGTAAAACCGCAAAGAGACAGTCATCAATCATGATGGGGAAAATGGGAAGGGAATCATTTTACAAATAATGGCAGTTGTTTGTTGTTACCTTTGAACATGGAACTTGTCTGCACAATCATGTCAGTCAATTGGGTATTCAGTTGATCTCCGTGACGATCCAATTTCATGAGTCATGTCAATCCTTTGAGTCTTTCAAAAGAATGCATTGTCCACTGTCGCATTGTGTATCTGTCCTGTCTAGTCATGCTGCCAAGTCATTTTGTCGTGCCACCCGATGTTCAAAGGGGATATGAAGGATTTTTACCTCTGCAGTCTACACAGTCTTTGTGTCAGTATCTTTGAGTCAGCCATATGGTTACTACATTCACATCATTCCAGAACTATGTTCCTAGTTTCGTGTCGTCGATGTGGGACTCATCATGTCCCTCCTTGGATGAGACTATTCCCGTTGACATCAGCTCATGATCCAGGAAATAGTCTTAGAAACAATATTTAGTGCCTTGAGATCTGTATGCTTTAATGACAAATTCTCTCACTCTTGACATAGGTTCACATCATTGACCTTTGATCGATCGAATCGACTAATGGCTCTAGTCTATGGACATCATAATGGAGCTAAGCCGCTAGCTTTTATGAAATGGGGGCAACCTACCAACCTCTGGATATCATGTTTGGTAGGAGTAGGTTTCTAGAGCATAGTTTACCCTGTGGTTTCAAGCTCGTTAAAAAATAAAACCACTCCTTAAGCATAGTTTACACTTTTGGTTTCAAGCTTGCATAAAAATGAAACCATGTTTAGAGCATAGTTTACCCTGTGGTTTCAAGCTCATTAAAAAATAAAACCACTCTTTAAGCATAGTTTATGCTTTTGGTTTCAAGATTGCATAAAAATGAAACCATGTATAGAGCATAGTTTACCCTGTGGTTACAAGCTCGTTAAAAAATAAAACCACTCCTTAAGTATAGTTTACGCTTTTGGTTTCAAGCTTGCATAAAAATGAAACCATGTTTAGAGCATAGTTATGCTTTTGGTTTCAAGCTCGTTAAAAAATAAAACCACTCCTCAAGCATAGTTTACCCTTTTGGTTTCAAGCTTGCATAAAAATGAAACCATGTCTTGAGCATATTTTACACTTTTGGTTTCAAGATCGTTAAAAAATAAAACCATTCCTTAAGCATAGTTTACGCTTTTGGTTTCAAGCTTGCATAAAAATGAAACCATGTCTAGAGCATAGTTTACTCTTTTGTTTTCAAGCTCGTTAAAAAATATAACCATTCCTTAAGCATAGTTTACGCTTTTGGTTTCAAGCTTGCATAAAAATGAAACCATGTTTAGAGCATAGTTTACCCTGTGGTTTCAAGCTCGTTAAAAAATAAAACCACTCAAGCATAGTTTACGCTTTTGGTTTCAAGTTTGTATAAAAATGAAACCATGTTTAGAGCATAGTTTACCCTGTGGTTTCAAGCTCGTTAAAAAATAAAACCACTCCTTCAGCATAGTTTACGCTTTTGGTTTCAATCTTGCATAAAAATGAAACCATGTATAGAGCATAGTTTACCCTGTGGTTTCTAGCTCGTTAAAAAATAAAACCACTCCTTAAGCATAGTTTACACTTTTGGTTTCAAGCTTGCATAAAAATGAAACCATGTTTAGAGCATAGTTACGCTTTTGGTTTCAAGCTCGTTAAAAAATAAAACCACTCCTCAAGCATAGTTTACCCTTTTGGTTTCAAGCTTGCATAAAAATGAAACCATGTCTTGAGCAAAGTCACGGGGACTTCACTTAGTGAACCTCTCACATAGCACATGCGATCGTGGGATATTAAAGAATACCCTTAATTTTGAGAGATATTGACCCAAAATATTTTTGTTGAAACCCCCTCTCAATACTTAAAACCTCCTCCCCACCCCTTTTTATACCTCAATCCTTATAAACCACCCTACCCACCCCCACCTTAAACCCCTCATTACCCCAATACCTGCAATATATTGGCTCGTTTTTTGATAATGTTAAAACCCACAATATGAACTAACGTGATAGCATATTGGTCAACAAGTGAAGCCCCCGTGAGCAAAGTTCCCATGCTATGTCAAGCTCGTTAAAAAATGAAATAGCACCTGACCATCATGTCAGTTTTCCCTAAGAAAAGTTCCCATTCTATGTCAATCTCGTTAAAAAATGAAATGGATCTCCTCAAGCATAGTTTAACTTTTGGTTTCAAGCTTGCATAAAAATGAAATCATTCCTAAGCATAGTTCATTTTCTATTTCAAGCTCGTTAAAAAATGAAGTAGTTTTCCTTAAGCATAGTTTAACTTTTGGTTTCAATCTTGCATAAAAATGAAACCATATTCCAAGCATAGTTACCTTCTATTTCAAGCTTGTGTAAAAATGAAACAGATCCCCTTCCCTTGATTCGAGTCTTCACTTTAGTGTTAGAACTTGAACCTTCGCTTGCCCGATTCTCATTCTTCCTACCCCCCTGGTGAACATTTTGACATTAGTAACCAGGTTTTTAGGTTGGGTATGGAAGAAGAATCATCAGATGAAATGAAGCTTGGGGGCATGTCGAGCTGCTAGCAACCATGCTAGGGGTAGGCTTCGCTAGCAATCATGCTGGGGGCAGGATTCCAACCTCTGTATGTCATGTTAATGGGATTTTTAAAGCATAAGTTTACCTATTGTTTTCAAGCTTGCATAAAAATGAAACCAATCTTTGAGCATTCTTTCAACTGATCTTCGAGGTCATTAAAAACAGTAAGATGGTGTTGAGCTTACTTTTCATTTTTCATGCTCTGGTTAAAACATGAAAAGTGGTTTGAGCTTAGTTTATTACTTTTTCGTGATCTAGATTCAAACATGAAAAAGGATAATGGAGTCCTCTTTAAACTCTTTTCAGGATCCCTAAATACAAAAAGATTGTCGAGCGATCTTGTCTTCTTCACGCTCGTTAAAGTATTTGAAGAGTCATCCGTCCAACGATAGGTTATCTATTTCTCAGTTCGGATAGGACTATTTACAAGAAAGGAACACTCCAGCCAATAATGACTGGAAGAGTTCTCTAAGGTATGATTTTATACTTTTTCGGGCCTTAGAGACTAAATCATACGAAAAAGACCCCCATGGAGTTTTCTTCCGTATTCGTTCAGACTCTCTAAATATGAATGATACCAAGTTTTCTTTCAGTGGACTCGTTAAATTAAACATTGAGAGACCCATTTTGGGAATGAACCCCTCCTCTCTTAGGTTCGTAAAAAATATGAGTCTGGACTTGTCTTCTGACAAGCTATATCAAGTGTTTGTTACCCTCTTTGAACTCGTAAAACTGAAAAGAGGCACTCATCAATCATGACGGGGGAAATAGGAAGGGAATAATTTTGCAAATAATGGCAGTTGTTTGTCGTTACCTTTGAACATGGCACTTGTCTGCACAATCATGTCAGTCAATTGGGTATTCAGCTGATCTCTGTGATGATCCACTTTCATGAGTCATGTCAATCCTTTGAGTCTTTCAAAAGAATGCATTGTCCACTATCGCATTGTGTATATGTCCTGTCTATTCATGTTGCCAAGTCATTTTGTCGTGCCGCCCAATGTTCAAAGGGGATCTGAAGAAGTTTTACCTCTGCAGTCTACACAGTATTTGTGTCAGTATCTTTGAGTCAGTCATATGGTTACTACATTCACATCATTCCAGAACTATGTTTCGAGTTTCCTGTCGTCAATGTGGGACTCATCATGGCCCTCCTTCGACGAGACTATTCCCGTTGACATCAGCTCATCATCCGGGAAATAGTCTTAGAAACAATATTTAGTGCCTTGAGATCTGTATGCCTTAATGACAAATTCTCTCGCTCTCGACATAGGTTCACATCATTGACCTTTGATCGATAGAATCGACTAGGTGTTCGACATCAGGACATCTATTTGCACTTAGTAGATTGTACTAGGGTACCTTGGGAATCATTGACATTAATGGTGATCTCCCTCGCACTTGTTAACGGTTCACATCATTGGCCAGTAATCAAGTGGTTTCTACCATGTTCGACTTCAGATCATTGTAATCACATGGATAGAATCGTACTTTGTGGAAGACGAGACGAATACCCTAGGCATTTGTTTGAAAGCGCTCATTTCTTTTTCCCCAGGTTGCGATGGAGTTTTGTATATCTAGCATGGATACACATTTGTATGGTCATGGCTATGCTCAAATTTGCGTCTGTATGACATAGATATATGTTGTATGTCTGGTAGCTATGTCCAATTTTGAGTCCTCTATCACATGGATCTACACTGTATTCTAGTAGCCATGCTTGTTTATTCCATGCATAGATCTGCCTTGTATCGGTCTGCAGCTATGAGTATGGTTACTTGTGTCACCGAGTCAACATACTGATGTACTACAGATTCCTACTTGACTACATACTCTGATCGAGCCTACATTTTCATCTCCTGGCAACGAATTTTTCTCAAAGCTCTCGTTTATCGTATCACTCTAAGACTCATGCTTTGGGGGACATCCTGTTATACCAAAATCCTGTCACCATCATGTGATAAGACATTTGACATACCTACTTCCCCTGAATCCTAGCTTCTAGAGTGGAAACTAAATGGTTTTTCATCAATCTGTCATACAAATTCCCAGCATCACGCATGCCCCTTAATCCAGGAGCGGTACGCCTGTTCACACCGCCCATCATCTGTTTCCCATAAGAGGTTCCACCGCTTATTATCCTTGGTCTATAAGCGGTTATTACCAGAACCAATCTGTCATAGAAGGAGAAGCGCGGTACCCTGAGTAAAAAGGGAAAAAGAGAAGTTTCTCGAGGCTTCTAGATGATAAGCCTCGTGTACTGCCTTCTCCCTACTGTTGTGGGTTGGTTGACCTCAAGATCCCTCATCCTAGGATCTTAGAAGCCACCTCACCCACTCATTTCTCAACCATCTCTATCCATTAAAGCCCTATAAATATGAGCTCATAGCCATGGTTGGGGGGAGAACACTTGAGGTATTGTTATGCTGTTGGATTGATCATTGGCCCAAGATCATTTGGAGAGAGCATAGAGAGCTAGACTCAGAGATTTTGGGGATGAGAATGTTTGGTTTCATGGAGATGCATGTCAACACTAAGGCTTGGTTGTAAACTTCTTCACATTTTCTAATGCAAGTTTATTTCTGTCCCACATATGATTTTGTTGTTGTGATTTTGCATATATATGTTGCTAGATTCCTTAGTCACTAGCATAGAATAGTAGATTATATTTTGGTTGCTTTGATTCATTTCATGTTGATATTTTTTGCAGGTACACATGTGAACTGTCAAAGCCTTGTATTCCAGATATCTACAACATCTAGGGAGAGTCTTCAACCTCTGTCCCCTATTTGTTATGGATCTGAACCATTCAGAACAGTGGAACACCTTGCTGTCCGTAGGAGGTGAAATATTCCAGCTAATAGATCTATAGTGGTTTTATAGAGGATCTACGTTCTAGTGGTTAAACTGTGCTAAAGGAACCTGCTTTGATACCAATTGTTGGTTTATTGGTCAATACTGAGGGGGGGGGAACCATTATTGTTAACTTTTTACTAATTTAACCACTTTTTAAATCTATCATTAAATACACATAACAACAAAAATACACAGAACACAATTTTAACGTGGAAGCCCAATAGGGTAAACCACCAATACATGCTATTATTGAAAAATTGTTATTTACAATAGTTTTTCCTGTTGCTACAGACAAGGATGGCATTACACCCTATTTACCAACAATTACTGGAAGGAGGCTATGACCCCCTGGTTTATCAACTACTACTGAAAGGATGCAACAACACCCTATTTACCAGCTACCACTGGAAGGAGGCTACAACCCTTTGGTTTATCAGCTGCTACTGAAAGGATGCTATGACACCATGTTTTTTCAACTACGACTAATAGGATGCTCCTACACCCTATTTACCAGATTCTGCTGGAAGGAGGAAACACCCCCCTACAGGCCTATTGCCTACCATAGCTCCTCCCTGCCACCCTAATATGTTTTCTGTAATATGTTAGATTTATTTTCGCTCCATTGCTCTGTCACACCGTGGTCTCTATCTTATGCTATGGCTACATCAATCTAGATGATAAACACACTTTCTCTCACTCATAATCCTATGTATAAGTATCTTCACATTCCTATGGACATATTGTTTTGGAAACATACCCTTTCACAATCATGTCCTTTCAAATATGACTGTCACACCTTTTCAACAATATGTGATTAATGATTTTTAATTAAATAATTATTAAAAACTTCTTGATGACTTCTGATCTGTGAGCTCCCTTCTTCTTTGTTTGTAGGATTCATCGAACCAATGCCTGTGGACTTCCTCTCCTCCATTATGCTATGGAGAAACTAATCTCAGCCGTCCGATATTGATCTTTTGTGAAACTTTGGATTTTCCACCTAACTGTCGGAATTAATCATTAACTGTCAGATCTAGTGTGGGACTAATATAAGCCGTATGATCTTGATTGTTGCAGAATTGATCCTTAATCGTCAGATCTAGTGCGGGATTAATACAAGTCATCTGATCTTAATCCTTCATAGAACTTTATCCTTCTACCTATCTTTTGTGGGATGCTTCCTAACCATCGGATCTTGTGCGGGATGCTTTCTAACCGTCAGATCTTGTGCGGGATGCTTCCTAACCGTCGATTTAAATCGAATGTGGATCTCACCATGACTTTACGGATCTGAGCGATTTATTTGCAAAAATTCTCTGTGATTGTTTCTATGAGTTTTGAATATTTATATATACATATAATTTCATCATGATGCTGATTATAAGGAATTTATAAACACTCTCACAAATATAGTTTCTCTGTTCTTCGATTGTTACATATACTCTATCTCCCGTTCATTTCACTCTTCCGCAGTTCCACTCTTTATTTGTCTAACAGGCTTTGTCATTCATACTGCATCTCTACTTCCACTCGACCTCTGTTCTTTGTTTCATTAACCATTTTTTACATAATACAGTCGAAATTATTTTGGAAGTCTTCAGATCAGTCATTCTCACTGTCTTATCATACATGCCCATCGCATCCATTGCATTTGTGTTGCAGCCGCAACCATTCTCTCCAAATTTATTAAAATTTTGGGCCCCTCCTCATGATTTAGCGTTGTTCTTAAATCATAGGATCCTGGAACTTATTGGTCGGGTTTTAATTTTGAATGATTATGCAGACTAATTTTTAGCCGGTTTCAAGGGTTTCCTGTGTTTGAATTTCTTGATTGATCGCAGATGTGAGTTTGGTTTACTAGCCAGTGATAAATCAGATATTTTGTTCTTTGAGTCCACGGTTTCGGAAGTAAAATTGGTTTTAAACCTTTGCTGATTTTTTGTTTTAAAAAAAGCTTCCAAAAACTTATTTTTTCTGTTAAATCGGGCGTCACGCTATGTTAAATCGGCTGCTTTTTTCCTTTTCCCTTCCGCCATTGCGGCTCCCAAAGCGGCTTAGCATCCGAAGCATAAAGAGCTCCGACTGCCGATGCATGTTGACCCTTTTCGTCACGGACCCGTAGTTTTCTCTTCTGCCGTTGCGGCTGGGAAATTCATTTGGCTTCCGATGTGGTTACCCTTCCGATTTTCGATTGGGAATTTTCCTGCCTTTCGGTCACTTGTCCATAACCTATGTCTCTTCCACCGTTGCGGCTGGGAAAGCCATTTAGCCTCCGATGTTAATATCCTCCGATTGCCGATTTAAAGTCTTCCCACCTGTGGATTGGTCTACCCTTCCGATGTTGGTATTTGGAGCCGTCGATGAGTTTCCCATTTGCTGCCGTTGGTGATGTTTGTCGAGCCTGGAGGTGGTCGAGGTAGTGCTGTCGGCATTGAACAAGTGGTGCACCTGGCCATTTCTTTTGGGTTGGCCGTTTCAGTTAGTATAATGTGCTGCTTTGTTTTATAACGCGGTCCCAATGAATGATACACTCTATTGAATCGCAGGTGGACTCAAAGGACGTCCTCCGACTACTGCGGCGCGAAGGCATAGCAAGGTAGTTATGGGAAAGGTTGAACTGTAGCCATCAGGATCGCGAGAAAGACAAGCTAAGGAAAAGACAAAATGGATGGTGACAAAGGCATATACCCAAAAGATCTATCCGTTACTAATCAGATCATGAACGCATACAGAAAATAAGATGAGAAGATGAAGCGTTTTGAAAGGAAGGGAAAGGTCACACATTTGGGGGAAACCAAAAGGATCTACTATTTTGTTTAAATAATTGAAAGTTAGAAGTTACAAGGGCTTTTTCCCTGGCAAAATTGTAAACCTTTTGCTTGTAAGAGGAACTACTTCGTTTTACAAACCAGAAAGTGAAAATTTTACCTGTTGGAGAAAGTGCTATGTGGAATGGGTCAATGCGTTTAAATGAGCAATGTTGAATGTGAACTATGTCATTTTCAGTTGTGTCTCATTAGCTGTAAGAGTGTTCTAATTTCTTGAACCTATGTTCTTGTCTGAAGATTCTTCGGTATTTTTATGGTGTTCTTCCACTATGAGTGATGGGATGTTTTAATTGTTGATGAGCTATCTTGTCATGTATACTTTTACTTCTGTTTATATGTTTGGTTATAAGAAAAACTATCTGTGATTTGCCATAACACCTGAATAGTATTGCATTACTCATGAATTAATCCAACTCTCTAGAGATAGTTTAGTTAGTTTTATTTTATTACTGTTTGTATGATTTAGATGCTTGTGAGTTCTAAGACGAGAGGTAAGAACCTGCGCATCACATTGTGAATGCTCTTTGCATCTTTATCACTCTACATTGTTAATTAGGCACGTGCATTTCATAATTTAAGTCAAAATACAAAAACTCGGTGGACCGGGCTGTAACCGGTAAAACCCTTTGTTTTGTTACTTGACCTACGGTAGCCGGACCGCAAACCGAATGGATTCCCTACACCAAATAGTCACGGGCTAGTTGGGAATGTTGACTGGGAAGAATCCTTTACTGTTGTTTCCTGCGAATTCCCGGGCCTCAACAGTTTTGGTGCTAGAAGGAGGGCCTCCAGTGCATGGTCGGTCGAGGAAACCTGTTTTCCCGAGATTATTCCACCGGTAATAGTTCTGAAAGCAGTGGAATTCATAATCCAATTCCAAAAGAAAGGAATAGAGAACATCTATATTCTGTTGGCAACGAAGTTGTTAATGACCTGAGAAGACACACCAGGGCATATGTAAAAAATATTGGAGGATTGCCAATTATCCCTGAATTTCCCAAAAGAGAATATAAAAAGAAAGATCGTCTTGTAGTAGAAGACTCAGTGCTGGTTGGAGACTGGGAAGAACTTGTAGAAACAGCCTTACAGGAAGTTGTGCTACCTTTGAATCAAGAAGGCCCAGATACCCCTCACAGTTCTCCTGCTCATACTCCAGTTAGCTCACCTCCTCACTCTCCACCCAGACTCATGGCAGGCGTAAACGCAAATCAACCACCTAACCCACCTAATACACCACCCACATGGAGAGCCAGATCACCATTAAATCTAACACCTCCGCTGCATGATTTACCTCAATCCTTTGACAAGATGTTGCCCAAGTTCGACCCAAATGAGAAAATACTAGTAGATGATCACCTACAAATTTTTTACTTGGCAATTGAAGGATTAAGGTCCGGGGAGTATGAAGATGTAGTCTGCAGATTGTTCTCGCATACCCTTAAAGGAGCTGTAGCATCATGGTACTTTGGGTTGCCTGCTAACTCTATCCCTGATTGGGATACCTTCGAAAGAATTTTTAGAAGTAAGTATGCAACTCAGAAAACTCATGCAGCCCTCATGAAAGGGCTATGCGCCTTGAAGAAAGAAAGAAAGGAAAAGGTGCACAGTTTCACACAAAGGTTTGCAGCCTATCTCAAAAAAATTTCTGAAACGGATAAACCTTCAGACAAAGTTCTGATTGAATATTATACTTCAGCTTTAGGCCCTGATTTGGCCATGTTTGCCAAAGGTAGGGCCAAGCCTACTTTGATGGAAACCTATGAAGAGGCAGAAGTAGTGGAAGCTGAAAGAGAATGTATTGAAGATTATCTAGAACAGTCAGGAGAGAAAGTTGCAGGAAGGAAAGCCTTATTGTTTACTAAGCCTAAGGAAGAGAAATCACCAGATTATGAAAATATGGCAAAAATGATACAGAAGCTTTCCAACAAAATCATAGATTTGGAGAAAGAGAAGGAAACACAAAAGTTTTATAAGCCATATTATAAGAAAAGAGAGG
Organism: Pseudotsuga menziesii; assembly: GCA_001517045.1. Lineage (NCBI taxonomy): Eukaryota > Viridiplantae > Streptophyta > Pinopsida > Pinales > Pinaceae > Pseudotsuga > Pseudotsuga menziesii. The sequence goes on along the minus strand of LPNX011005611.1, from coordinate 166,998 downwards.
ATAACAATCAGTCTCAACCTCCTCCTCACAATACTGCATCTATGAATTTAACAGAGGTAGGCATGGACAATTTTTGCACTTTCCACCAACAGCCACACTCTGAAAAGAATTGTCCTCAATGGATAAATTCGATGACGTTGGTCATGAATCAGCTGTTAGATTCTAGATTAACAGAAGATGGACATGAAGAGAGGAAAGAGAATACTACGTCAACAAAGGAACAAGAAGAGGAAACCATGGTTTTGTGGGATTCTGTTTCGTTATTTGATGCAGAAGAGGAAAAGAATCAGGGCTACAAGGACGTTATGGAAACCAACGTGGCAACAAGGAGCCAAGGGTCAATTAAAGAAAACAGTCTGATTCTACCAAAGATCAAAAGGCTGCAAAGAAATGTAAAGAAATTTCAAAATAAATCCTTAGCCAATAAGATTCCAGAATTCACTATTACCAACCAAGATCCTAGGCAAAAAGATATGCTGGCCAAGCCCAATGAAGAAAAGGTGACTGCTGATAAACCGCACCTCATTGAGCCACAGATGGATTATGATATCGTGGAGGACATAAAGAAAATAAAGGCAAACGTTTCACTGTTTGAAATGTGTAAAGTACCATAGCAAAAGGAAAGATTATTGAAAGCACTTGAAGCTTCAGATGAGGGGCTGCCCACTGACAATCAGCCTCAGGAAGAAGAAGAAATCGGCGAAACCAGCGTTGGAGGTAAGTCTAAAAGCAAACATCCACCTTTCCTCCTCACGTTTGAAATTTTTAATGATAATGTACATAACTGCTTGGTAGACTCAGGGGCATCAGTTAATGTCATGCCAATATCAGTCTGTAAAAGGATAAATGGGAAGCCCAAGCCATCTACTTGGAGAGTTGTTCAGTTGGACATGACAGATGTAAAGGTAATGGGCGAGATGGAAGATGTCCTAGTCCGTCTAGCATCAAATGATAAAGTATGCCAAGTCATTAATATCTTGGTGGTTGATATACCAGACGCTTACGGTCTTGTCCTGAGCAGAGATTGGTCGGCCAAACTAAATGGATATTTTGCCTCGGATTGGTCGCATATGTGGCTTCCATACAAAGGAAGTCCGAACCAGATTAAGATTTTAAGGGAGCCTCACATGAAATACAACGTTACTCAATTGGATGAGAAGAATGAACCAGTGGATTCTGTATTGGGAAACTATTTTATTGAGTTGGAACCAGGAAATTACCAAGCAGAAGAAGCCAGCAACACATCATACACTCATCCTGATCTCCTTCGATTCTCGCAGGCTAATGATATTGACTGTAACATAGTAAAATTAGCAGTAGGAGTAGATTTGCATTCAGTAGTTAGTGATTTTTGGACTTTGTTTTTTGATGGCTCTAAGACGTTAGAAGGGTCAGGGGCCGGCTGTGTCCTGATCGACCCCCGGAAAAATAAACATTTTCTCTCATGTAGATTAGAGTTTGAATGTACTAATAATACAGCTGAGTACGAAGCGCTGGTGCAGGGTTTGAGGAAAGCGATTGAATTAAAGGTAAGTAATCTAAAAGTTTTTGGGGATTCTAAAATTATTGTGAAACAAATCCGGAATCAAATACATTGTGTTTCCCCTCACTTGAAAGCTTACCAAAATGAGGTATGGGACATGCTTAAATGTTTTAATGCATTCAATATTATTTCAATTCCAAGACTTAAAAATGCAGCAGCTGACTTGCTGGCCACATCAGCCGCTAGGCTCGTACCCACTAATAATCGATGCTCTGTCGAATTGCTTTTCAGGCCCTCAGTACTGGATATGATCACCAACCTGCGAGTGTTCGACGATGATCAACAGATAATAGAATGCTTAACAAATGACGAGGTGTTCAAAGGGGAGATTATAGATGATGAAGAACATCAGGCTGAGATGAAATATGACAATTTCATCCCTAAAGGAGTTAGAACGTTGGAAAGAATGTTCGATTTAAATGAAAAGTTTAGAAGACTAGCCAACGTGAAGACTCACAGCTCATCTCTACAGTTCGAGCTGATAAATTTAGGGATTGAGGCAAGTCCTAAATTTGTAAACCTTGGCAAATGTTGTTCACTAGCGGAAAGAGATAAGTTCGTCACTCTGTTTAGACAATATAAAGATGTTTTTTCCTGGACATACACAGATCTGAAAACATACGACACCAGCATCATTAAGCACGTTGTCCCCATCAAATCTAGCATCAAGCCGTATCAGCAACCTTTAAGGAAAATGCATCCAAAATTGGAACCGCTGATTCAGAGTGAAGTGAAGAAATTATTGGATGCTAGAATCATTTTTAAGGTCAGACACTCGGAGTGGGTATCAAATCTGGTACCAGTGAGAAAAAAATATGGAGAAATCAGATTATGCGTGGATTTCAGAAATCTAAACCGCGCTTCCAACAAAGATAACTATCCTGTGCCACCCATGGAGCAATTGCTGCAAATGGTCTCAGGTTCTGCACTGTTTTCGTTATTAGACGGTTTCTCTGGCTATAATCAAGTATTAGTAGCCGAAGAAGACAGATTGAAGACCACGTTCAGGACCAAATGGGGAACCTTTGCCTACAGGAGAATGCCCTTTGGGCTTATAAATGCTGGAGCAACATTTTAGAGGGCTATGGACATAGATTTCCGTGGATTGATTGGTCGAAGTGATGTAGTATACCTTGACGATATTACAATATTCTCGAAGAGAAAAGAAGAGCACGCATTTCACTTAAGGAAAATTTTCGAACGCTGTCGGAAATATGGCATCTCACTCAATCCTAAGAAGTGTGTGTTCGCTGTCACGGAGGGCAAGTTGCTGGGTCACATAGTTTTGAAGAAAGGAATCTCTATAGATCCAGAAAGAATTAAGGCTATTGAACAAATCCCCTTGCCCCATAATAAAAAGGGGATGCAATCATTTATGGGAACGATAAACTTCATGCGAAGATTTGTACCTGATTTTGCTCAGATTGTCAAGCAGTTGCAGCAGATGGTAAAGAAAAATGCACTATTCAAGTGGACTGAAATTGAGAAGAGTGCATTCAGAAAAATCAAAACTGCTATTGCACACACACCATCCCTGAAAAGCCCAGATTTTGACAAAGATTTTATCTTGTATACCTTTGCATCCGATGATTCACTAGTAGCTGTGCTCACCCAAAAGGAAGATGGGGGGGATGAATTTCCAATATCCTTTATGAGTGCTGGTCTACAGGGGGCCGAATTGACTTACCCAGCTGTTGATAAACAAGCTTACGCTATATTCAAAGCAGTAAAGCAATTTAGGCCTTATATTTTAAAAAATAGAACCAAGGTGATAGTCCCCTACCCAGCTGTAAGGTCTCTTCTTGTACAAAAGGAGTTAGGAGAAAGAAGAGGCAACTGGGTAACAACCCTTCAAGAGTACGACCTTGAATTCAAGCCAGCGTCTATAGTTAAAGGACAAGGGTTGTGCAAACAGATGACTGAAAATGAAAAAATTGAAGAACACGCCTGGGAAGATGAAGCCAAATTACATGTAATGGAGATATGTCCTTTGTTTATAGCTCCCGAGTCTTGGTATAGAGACCTTGTGCATTACCTACAGGCAGGGCTGTTGCCAGAACATTGGAGTTCCAAGCAAACAAGAGCGCTGCGTCTTAAATCAGCCTCCTATCAACTTGTTGAAGGAGTATTATTCAAAAAGAATTATGACGGGGTTCTTCTCAGATGCTTAGAAAAGGAAGATGCGAAGAAAGTAATGTCAGAGTTGCATGACGGTCCTGCTGGGGGACATTATTCAGGAGATACTACAACCCACAAAATCCTTAGGGCAGGTTACTATTGGCCTACGCTCTTCAAAGATGCACACGCACATGTCAGGAAGTGTGATATTTGCCAAAGGTGTAGTGGGAGACAGTCTAAAGAAGCAGCACCCCTAAAGCTTGTGATGATCACAGAACCATTTGAGCAATGGGGGTTGGATATCATTGGAGAAATAAAACCAAATTCCTCCCTACAACATAAGTACATTCTGACCGCGACTAATTATTTCACTCACTGGGTCGAAGCAGTTCCGCTGCGCAAGATAAATCAAGACGAGGTCATCAGTTTCCTGCAGGACCACATCATGACCAGGTTTGGAGTTCCAGTTTCGTTAGTTTTTGATAATGCTACGTACTTTTCATCAATTAAATTAACTGCTTTTGCTCATGATAAAGGGATAAAGTTGCATTATTCTGCTAATTACTATCCACAAGGAAATGGCCTCGTTGAATCCACTAACAAAAATCTGATTAGGATTTTAAAGAAGACCGTGATAGAAAACCAGAGGAGCTGGCACTCAGCGCTACCAAATGCCCTTTGGCCCGATAGAGTCACCCCCAAGTCTGCGATAGGAGTGTCACCGTATACCCTTGTGTATGGTAAATAAGCCATTCTTCCCCCCAACATCTTGCTACCCTCTTCCATAATAGCTCAAGAGTCCAGAGGATCGGAGAATGAAGTTTTGCAGATGAGGATATGCAATCTTCTGAAAGGAGAAGAGGCTAGATCTAAATCCAGGGAGCGCTTTAAGCAACAGCAAGAGTTAGTAAAGAGATGTTTCGACAAACATAAAGCTGGAACAAAAGACTTTGAAGTAGGAGACTTAGTCCTCAAATGGGATCACCCCCATGATGAGAAAGGAAAGCACACTAAATTCCAGCAGTTGTTGGTAGGCCCTTTTTAGATTGCAGCAAATCTTGGCCCTTCTACTTATAAGTTGCAAGATCTACAGGGGTGGGAAGAGAACTTACTAGTGAATGGTTTGGTTCTCAAGCCTTATTTTTCCTAAGTTTCTTTGAGTTCTTCTGTCTTGTACATAATTAATCTCTTTGGCTGTCTTTTGAGTCATGTTTTTTAGTTTGTTTTTCTTGATTCCAATAAAGGGAATGAACCCGCGGTTGCATGGAGAACATCAAAATGTTTGGGAATGATAAACATTTTTGGGCCTCAGACTGTGTGTTGCTAAAAGAACTTCTTCCATTTTAGCAGTTTTCTCGAATAAGCTCTGTGTGCATTGAAGTCTTGCTTAACCCCTGTAAAATAAACCAGATTCGAAGAGTCTGGAATACTATGTTGAGGCTCCATCCACGTCACACTTAACATGTTCTAAGGAGCGACAACAGAAGACCCATGGAAAGGAACAAGGTGAATAGTATATTAAATATAAATGATCCCATGCCAGGAAACGAATGCCAAAAGGAAAATAAGAGTAAAAAAACTCCTATGTAAGCATCATACATCAAAGCAGATACTGAATCATAAGTACTAAATTGCCGGAAGATCCTCTTCGTCCGTGAGCTAAAACATGAAGTACACCTCTCACACAAAAGGACACTATGGGATAGAGGATCCTGAATTAAAATTCAGTAAGAAAAGCATGCAGGAGGACTCATTTAAAAAGGGACAAAAATCTAGAAGCACAAAAAGTGCTAAAGTGGCATGGGAATGAGGAACAAACGAATATTTCTGTTTACCATATGCTACAACCATGTGGTGTCCAAGCTATCTGCTACCTGAAGACATAAGTAATAATGAAACTCATCCTCTGGCCTCAACAGAGTTATCTGGACTTGAAAATCTTGGTTTCCACTCTCCCAAATTGGACTATCATCAATGATTAAAGGTACACACTTTTGTCATTTGAGAAATCCAGATAGCTGGAAGAATTCAATAGATGCATCTATTGTTAAACAGTCTGTCACTCAAAGAACAATTGCCTAGAGATCTAGGTTCACCAGGTAATCGCCAGTTGTTGCAGCCACAACCATTCTCCCCAAATTTCTTAAAATTTTGGGCCCCTCCTCATAATTTAGCATTGTTATTAAATTGTAGGATCCTGGAACTTATTGGTCGGGTTTTAATTTCGAATGATTGTGCAGACTGATTTTCAGCCGGTTTCAAGGGTTGCCTGTGTTTGAATTTTGTGATTGATCGCAGATGTGAGTTTGGTTTACTAGCCAGTGATAAATCGGATCTTTTGTTCTTTGAGTCCGCGGTTTCAGAAGTAAAATTGGTTTTAAACCTTTGCTGATTTTCTGTTTTAGAAAAAGCTTCCAAACACTTATTTTTTCTGTTAAATTGGGCGTCACGCTATGTTAAATCGGCTTCTTTTGTGGCGTTGCGGCTCCCAAAGCGGCTTAGCGTCTGAAGCATAAAGAGCTCCGACTGCCGATGCATGTTGACCCTTTTCGTCGCGGACCCGTAGTTTTCACTTCCGCTGTTGCGGCTGGGAAAGTCATTTGGCTTCCGATGTGGTTACCCTTCCGATTTCCGATTGGGAATTTTCTCGCCTTTTGGTCACTTGTCCTTAACCTATGTCTCTTCCACCGTTGCGGCTGGGAAAGACGTTTAGCCTCCGATGTTAATATCCTCCGATTGCCGATTTAAAGTCTTCCCTCCTGCGGATTGGTCTACCCTTCCGATGTTGGTATTTGGAGCCGCCGATGAGTTTCCCATTTGCTGCCGTTGGTGATGTTTGTCGAGCCTGGAGGTGGTCGAGGTAGTGTTGTCGGCGTTGAAAAAGTGGTGCACCTGGCCATTTCTTTTGGGTTGGACATTTCAGTTAGTATAATGTGCTGCTTTGTTTTATAACGTGGTCCCGATGAATGATACACTCTATTGAATCACAGGTGGACTCAAAGGACGTCTTCAGACTACTGCGGCGCGAAGGAATAGCAAGGCAGTTATGGGAAAGGTTGAACTGTAGCCATCAGGATCGCGAGAAAGACAAGCTAAGGAAAAGACAAAATGGATGGCGACAAAGGAATAGACCCAAAAGATCTATCCGTTACTAATCAGATCATGAACACATACAGAAAATAAGATGAGAAGATGAAGCGTTTTGAAGGAAGGGAAAGGTCACACGTTTGGGGGAAACCGAAAGGATCTACTGTTTTGTTTAAATACTTGAAAGTTAGAAGTTACAAGGGATTTTTCCCTGGCAAACTTTTAAACCTTTTGCTTGTAAGAGGAACTACTTCGTTTTACAAACCAGAAAGTGAAAATTTTACCCGTTGGAGAAAGTGCTATGTGGAATGGGTCAATGCGTTTAAATGAGCAATGTTGAATGTGAACTATTTCATTTTCAGCTGTGTCTCATTAGCTGTAAGAGTGTTCTAATTTCTTGAATCTATGTTCTTGTCTGAAGATTCTTCGGTATTTTTATGGTGTTCTTCCACTATGAGTGATGGGATGTTTTAATTGTTGATGAGCTATCTTGTCATGCATACTTTTACTTCTGTTTATATGTTTGGTTATAAGAACAACTATCCGTGATTTGCCATAACACCTGAACAGTATTGCATTACTCATGAATTAATCCATCTCTCTAGAGATAGTTTAGTTAGTTTTATTTTATTACTGTTTGTATGATTTAGATGCTTCTGAGTTCTAAGACGAGAGGTAAGAACTTGCGCATCACATTGTGAATGCTCTTTGCATCTTTATCACTTTTCATTGTTAATTAGGCATGTGCATTTCATAATTTAAGTCAAAATACAAAAACTCAGTGGACCAGGCCGTAACCGGTAAAACCCTTTGTTTTGTTACTTGACCTACGGTAGCCGGACCGAAAACCGGACGGATTCCCTACACCAAACAGTCACGAGCTAGTTGGGAACGTTGACTGGGGAGAATCCCTTACTGTTGTTGCCTACGAATTTCCGGGCCTCAACAATTTGTTATAAATGAACTTTTATGACATCATCAGTAGGACACCATCATATTCCATGTCATCATATGTTTCATGCCACATCCTAAACTATGCCATGCCATGACATAAGTACCTTAGTATTTAATCATCATTAGGACACCGTCATATCCACTGGTTATTCATTTACCATTCGTGAACACCTTTGACATCAATGACAACTATATACTCAACATTTATTTGATAAAAAAAAATTAAATGCGAGACATGAAAGATGGTTGTCCTTCTTAAGCGAATATTGTTTTCAAATCAAACACATAAAAGGAAAGGAAAACAAAGTGGACGATGCTTTAAGTCGTCATGCAAATTTACTGTTTGCAAGCAACAAGTATGAATATGATCTGGAAAAACAGATGCTAAATGCTGGAAATTCAGATACGGAATATCAAATTTTAAAAGAAAAGACTACTAAAAATGAGCAAAATCAAGTAAAAATAGATTTTAGCCTAAATAAACAAGGACTTTTGCTGCATTAAAACCGGTTGTACGTACCAAACATAACAGTAATCTAACCTATGGTTATGAATGAGCTACATAAACAACCGTACTCAGGGCATCCTGGATACCAGAAAATGATCACCATGATCAGAAAAGATTTATTTTGGCCAAACATAAAAAATAAGTGGCAGAATACTTAGCTCGTTGTCTGGAATGTCATAAATTTAAGGCAGAACATCAACATATAGCAGGATTCTTGCAGCCATTACCCATTCCAGAATGGAAGTGAGAAACAATTAGTATGGATTTTATAACAGGCCTATCGAAGAATTTTCGACAACATGATTCAATCATGGTTGTAGTTGATAAATCAAGTAAGGATTCTCACTTTATTCTTGTTAAATCTACCTATAAAGGTGTTAAAATTCAATATATTTTCATGAAATATACATATAGGTTACATGGTGTGCCGAAAGTAATAGTCTCATATAGAGACACAAAATTTATAGGTAACTTCTGGAAAGATTTGTTTAAAGGTTTAGGAACACAGTTGAATTTACGTACTGCATATCATCTACAAATGGATGGGTAGACTGAAAGAGTAAATGAAGTCCAAGAGGACATGCTAAGGATGTATGTCATGGACAAACTAGGTAAGTGGGAAGACTAGCTACACTTAGTAGAATTTGCTTACAATAATAATTTTCAAGTTTCTGCAAGTATGAGTCATTTTCAAATATTATACGGACGCAAGTGTAATACTCTAATTTCATGGAGAACTCCAGTTGATAGGTTAATGCTAGGACCTGATTTATTAAAAGATATGGAGCTAACCATGAAACAGGTACAACAAAACTTGAAGGCTTCCCAAGACAAGAAAAAAGTTATGTCGATTTAAAATGAACTCCTAGAGTGTTTTAGGTGGGTGAACATGTGTATATAAAGGTAAAGCCCAAGAAAAAGTTCCTTGAGATTGGGAAAGTATTCAAAGTTGGCACCCAAGTATTGCGGGCCATTTGAAAATTTTGATAAAGTAGGGTCGGTTGCGTATCGGTTAGCCCTACCGCCCAATATTAAAACGCATAATGTGTTTCACGTTTCTATTTTAAAAAGATACGTTCATGATGTTTCTCAAGTGATTGATTGGAATGTGATCCAGGTGGAACCTGAAGGAGAGTTTCAGGTGGGACTGGAGCGCATTCTCGACAGGAGAGAAATTTTACTCAGGAACTATACCATCGGACAAGTCAAGGTGCAATGGAATCACCTTAGTCCAGAAGAAGCTACTTGGGAACTGGAAAGTAATATGCGGGAGGCATATCCAATGTTATTCCAAGATGATGAAGTGGAATAATAAAGAAGAAAGCTTATACCACCGAGGCGGTGTTATGCTTCAAGGGGAGATGTATGTAATACACCGATAATTAATTATTTATTATTAGTTCTGTTAAAAAATACTTTAACTATTATTTTTATTATTTTATTATTTTTGGCAGAAAGTCAAAAATAAAACATTTTGTAATAAATCATTTTATTTAATAAAATATGTTGAAGGGGGCACAAAAGTGGATATAGCTATTGGTAGGCAGTTTCAGAGTAAGTTAGCTGCACAACATCGTGGATGCTGCGCAATGTCGAAGATGATGCACAAGGTGTAAAATGGTGCGCAAGGCGGATTAGCTATATTTTATGTATTTTGGTCATATTTTGTAGATTTGGGCCGCATTATATGGATTGTGGTCATTATTTTGTAGATTCTGTTAAAAAGTAGTTAGAAAGTTGGCTTAAGTGGACCACCAATGTAAAGGTGCAAGTCTATAAATAAATGTAGAACTGCAAGTGTTAAGTCTTCTTCTTAGCTCCGAGAGATATGGGCTACTTATGAACTATTGCGAAGTGCTTAGTATTTTTGGATCTATGTGTGTGAATTGAGGAACTTTTTCGAGAATCTATGTTTTGCTACGAAGGTTAATATGACATGAGGGAGATTAAACAGAACCATTGTGTCTTTTTCTATCTTTTTGTTTTCTTGTTTTCTGCTATCTAAATGTGAATGCGATGTGTACATGTGAATGATGTGATGCTTCTATGATACAAATCATGATATACTAATGGATCTGTTTATGCTTTGATGTCTCTGCTGTGATCTAAGTATGTTGATCTAATCCACTGAATGATGATATGATTTTGTTGATGCATAATCTGAATAATTAGATCTATTGAATAATGTTGCATTTAGTTGACAAGTAGATGCACGGTCCTCCTTCAAACTGTGGAAACTTGGTTCCAACAGTTCGCCCTCAAACAGCTCGGGTGAGACTTTATCTACTCTGTAGGTGTTGCCGGATGGGGTAAAACCTGTCCAGGTCAGTGCTCAGGGAGATCGCGGTGGTTTGGTTGTCCACTGAGAGTGAACCCCTGTCGATGGGTTTTGTGTCAACAAATGGTTTCGTTGTTGGGACCTTAGTACAAAGGGAGGGAGGACATGTTGTGGCATTGGACGAGACCGAAAATTCAAGACTGGTTTGAATAGAAGGCATGGGAATTCATTGAGAAAGAAAATCAGAACCCTGGAGTAACAACGAAAAAGTGGCTAGCAGAGTACCTGTATTCTAATATACACGAGTACTTTTCCTCTGAGTTTTTGATCATCTTTTATGAGTGGTTGGTACGGTTGACATATCGAAAAATAAATTTTTGAACCAACTAGATGGACCCTAGAACTAATCCAATAGTTGCAGGAGGTAGACAAAAAAGGATCAAGGGCTGTTGAAGTTTGGATTGGCAGTATATTGGAGGGATATATCACTGAGTTTGTGGTCGACACAGTTAAATATTACTGCGATACAGAAAGAGAGTTATTCAACGGACTGAGATGTAGGTTTCTATTTTCTTTTCAATTGTCTATTAAGATTCTCATCTGGGAAAAAACATATTGAAGATGAACTTTGCCGAGTACAACTCTGGTGTGCGGAGTTTGTGGGTATCACGAAGACGAGGTTTGGATGGAATGATACAGAGCAGATGGATGGAAGTTACAACAAAATTGTGAGGGAATTTGAGGAAGGAAGTGGTATTACGAGAGGAGGATCAAGGTTTCAATAAGAGAATATGTAGAGGATAGGAGAGAGTCCTGCTACGACCAAAACGCGAGACCGCGAGAGAAGATCACATGGGATGAAGCGACCCTACAATGACGAAGGATACGACCAGGCTATGCCTAAGCCCAAGGAAATACCAACCCATAGAAACAACTTACCCACACCTCCGTGCACTATGCCACACTCAGGAAGAAACATGAGTTCGACCTCGACTTGTCCGACGTGTCAACAACACTCTAATAGTAGCATATCAACGACTGTAGGAAGAAGGACCAGGATGGTGGGTGATGATGCGAAGTTACCACTGTTTCATGGGAACAGGATTGAGGATCCCTAGAAATACTGGTTCTTGTGTGAAGTAGTGTGGATTGTCAAACAAACTCTGGATGATGATGTCAAGAAGGGCGAATTGGCGAAGACCCTTCGAGGTCACGCACTGGATTGGTACATGAATTTTGTACAAGTTCCTACGGGAAATCCAGTGAAGACTCTAGTAGAAATTAGAAAAGGATTGGTTGAGGAATTCAAAAAACAAAAATATTAGGTGAAATATATCACAAAATTGACGGAGATTAAGCAATATCCAAATGAAACCATCTGGGATTTCGATCAGTAATTGAAGACATTGATGGAAAGAGTCAGCTTTGAGATGAGTGGTATTCAACATAAGGAATGGTTCATCGCGGCGTTAGTATCTCATATCAAACTATCGTTGATGCAGTAGAATATTGCGACATAGAGCGAGGCTCAGGAGATTGCGATGAAGCTAGAAACTTCACCTGTCGGCGAGAATGCAGTCGGTATGAACCAGATTGAAACACAACTAGTGAATCTGACCCCTAGTTGCAAGATATCAAGAAAGGAAAAGAGCATCGCAAGGAAGTTTGGTGTACTCGATGTCACACAAAGGGGCGTCATAAGGATCATTGTCCATAATTCTGAAACTACCTATTGTTGGGAGCGTCAAACCCATTAAGTTATTGCGATATGCCATGGTGCCATATCTGCCAAGTTTATGGTCATCGACATGAAGATTATGGATATATGCAGAAGATGGGCACGAAGCTGACGAATTTATACTACACATATTTTTTTTCTATTGGGAATGAAGATAAGGATTGGTGTGCATATGATCTACTTCATGACAAAACATTGGACATGTACCATGTGAAGGGAGAGGACCATTAAACAGTGCAGCAACTGCAACATGACCCACATGTGGTACAAATTCCACCTCAACCATAGTTTGTACTGTAGCTACAATCAAAACCAAAGTACAATTAGATGCATATGGCTCTGTAGCAGCCATAGTATGCTCAACTACAACAGTATGTCCAGTAGCAGCCGAATCCCCCACAACAACAATTCAATCAATTGCAATATCAACAACAAGGAGGATTTCGTGGAGGATTTTGGGGAGGACGAGGTGGAGGCTTTGGTCGAGGAGGAAGACAAGGTCACAGACTAGTGCAATTTCATAATTGTGGAGTGCTGGGACATTATCATAGAGATTACCCGCAATTGCAGGTATATTGTACTTATTTTATCGCTATTGACCACATTGTTGAGAAATGTCCACAACTGATCATGAAGTGGCAGGAAAGGAATGTTCCGTAGTTGCAGAACCAACATCAGAACTAGTTACAGAATCAAAACCATAACCAAATTCAAAATCAGAACCAGAATGGAAATCAGAATGTGAACCAACCAGTGAATCCCCCATCGAACCTAAACCAAGCGCTGAGAGTTGCAACGATCTCAGCAGAACCTAGGATGAAAGACACTGATGTTGCTGTCATTACATGCATAGGTGTGAAGACGGGAGAAGATAGCCCATTTCCACAAATCTGGTTGGTTGGAAAGAAGAAGGTGTAGTTCGATGTCTACATTGAGAAAGATACATTCTTTGAAGCACGTGATGTGATAAGAAGAGATTCGGGCAAGTTGCCTATTTATGAAATTCCTACTACTTTTGATTTAACTTTAGTAGTAGGACCATTGTGATAGCATGGTACTCGAGCATGTTGCTGGGCGACACATAAGAAGTCGATCAACGGGTGGTCGCAATGTCAATTATTGATGGCAGTTCTCTTTGGCGATGCAGAATAGTACCAGGTCAGAAGGTACCATGGGTGGAATGACCCTAGTGATCATCTGATTGAGTGTCATGCCTTGTGGGAATCATGACCAAAAGATGAGTGGGTCCATGTTTTATTCCACATGTTGGATGAGATGCCGCGGTCATGGTATGTATTAGCTAAGTTGCACAAAGAGATCATTGCATGGGAAGAGTTGACGATTTGCTTCACTCACACCATCAGTTTCACAGATACCAATCCATCTATTCATAATGCACTGCAACACATCCATGATGTGGTTCTAAAGGTAGTTCAAGTTTCATATCTAGTGGATCCACATGAGAGATGTCTAAAGCAGTTGATGATAGAGTGCTACAATGTGACAGGAGGAATCGATGATGGTGATGATCCACGAAACATCAATATTCTAGAGATAGAAGGGATTTGGGATGTTGCAGCACCTGACGTACTGACAGATCCGATGAATCAACCATTAAAAACTTGAAATTTCAATATTGGGAAAGAGGAGAACCCAAAGTTTGCAAATGTTGGGGACTATTGGGATGAAGAAACTATGGCAAAGATCAATGATCTGTTGCATGAGTTCCAATATTTATTTCCTACGAATTTTTCAAAGATGAAAGGAATATTGGGAGATTTGGGAGAGATGAAGATCCCGTTGAATCCAGACGCAAAACTAGTGAAGAAGCAACCGTATCGCTTGAATACGTGATACAAGGAGAGGGTCAAAGCTGAGCTCGACAGAATGCTGGTTGCTGGGATAATAGAATTGGTTGAGGAATTGGAATGGATCAGTCCCATGGTAGTGCAAGAATCAAAACTAGAACCAGATTCAAAATCAAAACTAGAATGGAAATCAGAATGTGAACCAACCAGTGAATCCCCCATCAAACCTAAACCAAGTGTCGACAGTTGCGACGATCTCAATAGAACCCAGGATGCAAGACTCTAATGTTGCTGTAATTACTTGCGGAGGTGTGAAGACGGGAGAAGATAGCCCATTTACAAAAATCCGGTTGGTTGGAAAGAAGAAGGTGCAGTTCGATGTCGACATTGAGAAATATACATTCTTTGAAGCACATGATGCGATAAGAAGAGATCCGGGTAAGTTTCCTATTTATGAAATTCCTACTGCTTTTGATTTAACTTTGGTAGCAGGACCATTACGACAGCATGGTAATTTCTAGAAATTATTTGAAAGTTGCTTGTCGCTGGTAAGGGATCCCGATGCTCTTGCCAATATTGATAATATATTGTATTGACCAGCTAAGGGACGAAAGGAGTCCATGGTGAACTCTTTACATAAGAAAAAGATGGGAAAAGAGATGCGCATGGATATTCAGATTGGGGACTATGAGGTAGATTCAGTCATCTTGGATCTTGGATCAGAAGTTAATCATCCTAACAAAGAAGACATGGGAAATGATGGGGATCCCACAGTTGTCTTGGTCCCCTGTCCAGCTATGATTGACTAACCAAGACGGAGTAACGCCGATTGGGTGAGTTTTGCGTCTTGCCGTGGAAGTTGAAGTGATGAAGAGTTATGATTATTTTGATGTTATTGAATTTGTTGATGGAGGAGGCTCATATCTCACTCTGATGGGGATTGGATGGGCCAATCTTAGTCTGGTTGTGATTAATTTTAAGAAGTGTGTGATGACCTTTGAAAATCATGAAATTAGAGTCATAGCTCCAATCGATTGAACTGAAGGGTGAATATATGTTGAACCGGTTAACGAAGAAGCTGTAAGAGGATGGGATCATGCATATAACATTTCAGAAGATTAAATCCATCCGACTGTCGATGGGAACTCAGTTGGCATAACTCTAGCTCCGCGTCTTCCGACTTTGATGATGCTTTAGAAAAATGGTAGAATCATATGCATGAGGTATCGCTAAGGACGTGTGGCCTGATTACTTAGTCGTTGTGTCGAGTCACAACTGAGACTGTTGAATTCCTTGTATATGAAGGAATGTCAGAGTTGTATGAGTTTCTTGTGGAATTTGAGGTTAAGGTGTCATAACTGCAACAATTTTTTTTGTTGAATGAAGCATTGAAGGATACTCTAGCACATTGGCGGGAGACACATAAGAAGTCGATCAACGGGTGGTCGTAGTGTCGAATATTGATGACAGTTCGCTTTGGCGATGCAGAATAGTACCACGTCGGAAGGTACCATGGGTGGAATGACCTTGGTGATCATATGATCGAGGGTCAGACCTTGTGGGAATCGCGACCAAAAGATGAGTGGGTCCATGTTTTATTCCACACATTAGATGATATGCCGCGATCATGGTATGTATCAGCTAAGTTGCACAAAGAGATCACTACGTGGGAAGAGTTGACGATTTTCTTCACTCACACCATCAGTTTTGTGGATACCAATCCATCTATTCATAATGCACTATAGCACATCCGTGACGTGGTTCTGAAGGTAGTTCAAGTTGCATATCTAGTAGATCTACATGAGAGATGTCTGATGCAGTCGATGATGGAGTGCTACAATGTGACAGGAGGACCCAATGATGGTGATGATCCACGGAACATAAATATTCTCGAGATAGAAGGGATTTGGGATGTCGCAGCACCTGACGTACTGGTGGATCCAATGAATCAGCCGTTAAAAATTTGGAAGGTCAACATTGGGACAGAGGAGGACCCAAAGTTGGCAAATGTTGGGGATTATTGGGATAAAGAAACCATAGAAAAGATTAGGGATATGTTGCATGAATTCCAAGATTTATTTCCTACAAATTTTTCAGAGATGAAAGGCATATTGGGAGATCTAGGAGAGATGAAGATCCCGTTGAAGCCATATGCAAAACCAATGAAGCAACAACCATATCACTTGAATTCATGATAGAAGGAGAGGTTCAAAGCTGAGCTCGACAGAAAGCCGGATGTTGGGATAATAGAATTGGTTGAGGAATCGAAATGGATCAGTCCCATGGTAGTACAAGATAAGAAGTCAAGCGAGATTCGTATTTGTGTCGACCTTAGAAAATTGAATGATGTGTGTTTACATGATCCATTTTCGACACCATTCACTAATGAGGTTCTAGAAGGGGTGGGCGGTCAGGAAATATACTCATTCACAGATGGCTTTTTTGGCTATCACCAAATTAAGATCGCGAAGGAATATCATCATAAGACAACCTTTGTTACTAAATGGGGATGTTTTCAGTACATTGTAATTCCATTTGATTGAAGAATGAACCTATGATATTCTACGCAATTGTAAGTATAGTGTACTTATTGTATCTTTGTTGACCACACTGTTGAGACTATCCACAACTAATCGCAAAGTGGCAGGCAAGGAATGTTCCGTGGTTGCAGAACCAACACCAAAACTAGTTGCAGAATCAAAACCAAAACCAGATTCAAAATCAGAACTAGAATGGAAATCAGAATGTGAACCAACCAGTGAATCCCCTACCGAACCTAAACTAAGAGTCGACAGCTGCGACGATCTCAGCAGAACCCAGGATGGAAGACTCTAATGTTGTTGTCATTACTTGTGGAGGTGTGAAGACAGGAGAAGATAGCCCATTACCACAAATCCGGTTAGTTGGAAAGAAGAAGGTGCAGTTCGATGTCGACGTTGAGAAAGATACATTTTTTGAAGCACATGATGCTATAAGAAGAGATCCGGGTAAGTTGATTTTTGTGAAATTCCAACTGCTTTTGATTTAACTTTGGTAGCAGGACCATCATAGGCTTCCAGATGCAAAAATATTCAGAGTTGAGATGGTTGATGACTATTATGAGAAAATATTTTATTTTTTGGTGACAGGAACAACACCAGATGAGCTTACTACAAGTTAGAAGAAGCAATTGGTTGTTAAAGCCATGGATTTCTAGTTGATCGCTGGACAACTCTATAAGCTAGGACTGAATGATATCTTATGATGATGTGTCCTTTCGCATGAACAAGGGAAAATATTGGCAGAGGCACATGCGGGAGTCATAGGTGGACACTATGGAGGTCGCACTACTTCTAAGAAGGTGCTCCGCGCAGGGATTTGGTGTCCCACTCTCAATGGTGATGCGACAGACTATGCACGAACTTGTGACATCTATCAAAGAACTGGGAAACCATCAAGGAGGTATGATATGCCGTTAGTACCTCAGGTGACATTGCAACCATTTGATAAATGGGTTGTGGAATTTGTGGTACCAATCAACCCACCTAGGAAGAGAACCAGTGCGTGGTACATCATCACAACGAAAAAATATTTGACAAGATGGGCGAAATCCGTACCTGTTGTAGATTGCACTGTTGTGACAATGCCAAGATTCCTGTTTGAAAACATTGTTACTCGATTTGGATGCCCAAGGATATTGATGAGGGACTAAGAAATTCACTTCATCAATCAAACGGTCAACAGATTGACAGAGGAACTTTAGATACAACATAAGAAGAGTACTCCGTATCATCCACAAGCGAATGGGATAGTGGAGGCATTCAACAAGGTGTTGGAGGATGCACTCACAAAGGTATGTAACACGAACCGTGATTTGAAGATTCCAGCACTCTTATGGGCATATCGTACCACTTGCAAATGATTGACAGGATAAACACCATTCAAGTTGGTGTATGGGCAAGAGGCAGTCATGCCGATGGAGTACATTGTTCCAAGTTTGCGCATAGAAGCAACGACATGCATGGATCATGAAGGAGAATTAGAAGAACTCCTAGTGCAGTTGGTACAAATAGAGGAAGATCGCTTTGTTGCAGGTTTTCACCAGTGCATTGAGAAGGCTTGGTAGAAAGCTTGGCATGATCGACATATCAAAAACAAACATTTTCAGCAAGGAGACCTGGTGTTGCTATATGACAGCAAGTTCGCTAAAAATCAAGGTAAGTTACATATGCATTGACTAGGCCCGTATCTCATTAATTCCATTAATTTAGGAGGTGCAATACAATTGCAACAGTTAGATGTTGAAATGCCACCTAAGCTCGTAAACAACAGTAGGATGAAGCCCTATAGGACGAGCCCAAAACCGTGCGATGCTTGAGGCACTGCGTGAAAAAAAATTGTTTTTGAATAGGATGGAAGTTAGGAGGATGGCACACTAGGAGGAAGTGGTTGCACAAGTAGAGGAGTCAGTATCACACTTAGGGAGTCAGTATCACACTTAGGGAGTCATGTCGCAATATTTGCATGGCTGCGATAGAGTCAAATCAACAATAAATACAATAGTTAAAGAAGTTATTTGACAACACCTTTTGAATGAGACGCGTCTTAATGGCGGATCCGACCATTCAATTGGTAGGATAGGCGATAGATTCAAGTGATTAATGCATGATTTGTTCGTAATGATTACAAGGGATCGACTTGATTTGGTCATAATGATCGGGAAATCAAATTGACACTATAATAATAGGCCAGGTGTGGTTAGACTTCACCATTGTGAAATATTGAGTTGTTGTATGAGGTGCATAATTGTTGCCGTAAGTTGTGTTGTGTTGTGCAGTCGAGTTGTCGAGTGATGTGAGGTTGAGGTGATGTTTAGAACTTGGGGCACTAGTGCGACATGCTGAGTGAGCCGGTTACAGTTGAGATTTAAAGTGAGAGGGACTCACCAGTTATTGGGGTAACTATTGAAGAAGAGGTTGCAAGCATTCTGGTGGGATCATCATCGGTTCCAAAGAAGAAGAGGGGGGTGCAACAACCCATTTCCCCGGTTCAGAAGAAGTGGCATACTAGAACGTCTGCACAGGAAAAGGAGGAGGAAATTGCACAAATGGGTCCATTGATAGCAGGGGTTGAGGAATCATCAGCCCACATAGGGGTATCTGCTGTGGATATCCCGGGGTATGTGCCTCCCTGTCGGACCGATGTGAAGCCCAAGAAGATGACGAAGAACCAGAAGTACCCGGTTAGGATGTCGACAATACCACAGCACATGGTGTGTACTAGGGACATTGCTCCCTAGATCATAAAGATGAAATATGAGGATCATGATATGCTTGCATTGAAAGATATCATGGCAGATCCATATGTACCTACGATGCAAGATGGAGGCGGTCAATAGCATGCATTCTGCAGGACTGGGCATGTGGTTTGGAGATATCAGGACTGTTGGGACTTATCAACATGCCGCACTTTTGGTAGTTGACGAAGGAAAATGCATGCATGAAGGAGCTCTTGGCGTGCTTCCATGGTGGTATTTTGTGGCTGGACTGTTCGGTCACAGTCACTGTGGCACTTATTTTAGATATCACGGGGCTGCCAAAGGAGGGGCCCGACACATCGCAATACCTTAGGGGGAAAGACAATGATAGGAATTTGGCTGCGAAGCTGATGAAAATATACAACTTGCATCATGATGGATGAGCATACCAGGTTGAAAGTATATATGATCTATCTGTTCACATTATAGCAAGGATTCTAGCTAGCAAGATAGTCAGAATGAACCGACCCAATTGGTGCAATTCGGGGGTCATATCTTGCGCGAAGAAGTGTGCACAAGGGGTGCATATGAACTGGTCAATGTTCTTAATGAACCAGTTAATATATGATGCACTAATAGTCCAGGTAGGGAAGTGACCGTTCACCTATAGCTGGTTGCTTATATTGATTGCGCTTGTAGATTGGGTGGAACCAGAACATTATCAGGGGATGGATGAGGACGCAGTGAAGTTGTGTAAGGTAGCATGATACCATAACCTCTAGTATGTGAAGGAAACAAAGTGATTTAAGGATTGTGCAATTTAGTTCTGGGTATATTGGGAGGCACTGCAGGTTGCAAAAATTAGGGTTTCATGACTTATGGAGGAAGCAATGGTGAAATACCAACGAGTTGTTTGGTTTGCAATTGGGACGCATTCCATTCATGTGCAAGTGCAATGAGACCCAGGTGAAAAATGACTACCTACAACATATAAATTTTCTGATGCAGAGCTAGAAACTATTATTGTTGATTAGACCGTGGAGTGGCGCGAACCTGTCATAGCATCGAGGAAGTGTCGACGGTACCACCAACAGATGCACTGGTGGATCTTGTGCTAGACCCACCAGGTAACCATGACTCAGATGAAGCGTCAACACAAACCCCCATGGACTCCAAGGTAGAGTGGGATTTTGAAAAATCACGAACGAAGAATAAAAAGGACCAAGGTGCGACCATCAACACAACACCAGTGACTAAGGAGCAATTGAGCCATATTATCATGACCATTAAAAAAACAATTGATGCGATGAGAGAACAAATGAAGAAGAAAGTGACAGACAGATTTGGTGAGGTTAAAACTCACCTTGATTCATTGATTGATGCATTTTTACATAAGGTGATGAAGGCAACCACTGTGTAGAAGGTTGGTTCGATCAACACTAGGACGCTGATTCGAAATGTGCAAATTCTGTCACATGCGATAGCGCCCAACAATTAGGACCTAATCGCCTCACTTCAACAATTGCAGGATATTTCAATGGAAATCAATGCGCTGTCAACCCAGACATTGGTACAATTGCAGAGGGTTTCCAATCAGGAGTTGGTGGACAGAGAGAAGATAGTTGTCGACCACTTTTTGAGGTCACAGGAGAAAGAGGATGATGCACAAAGGGAGATTGAGGCATTGAAGAAGGCAAGCGAGCGACTGATCGAGGAGAACACAAAGGAAATTGAGGCACTAAAAAAGGAGAAATATCGCTTGAGAATCAAGAAAGCGCAACTTTGGGACAATAGAGTCCACTTAGAGAACGCAGTTTCATTTGCTTGTCAACAAGTGTCGGAAAACACTGAGGACTTGGACGCAGGGGAAAAAGCAGAGCGGCTTGGGTCGTAATTGCACAGTTGAAGCGTGACAAAAATGATTTTTCATGCAATAGTGGATCTAGGAACACCAACAGAGGAATCTGCAGAAAGGAAAAGCACCATTGAGGACTTCACAACATAGCTGGAGGAAATGGAGTAAGAAGCAAAGCAAGCGACTGACACGACTACACAATTTTGGGGAAGAGTAGTCCAAGATGCGTAGTTGGAGAAACTGAGCACATAGTTACAAGAGGCCAAAGGGAAGTTAGAAACATTGAAGACACCACTTAAAGGGATGCCACCCGTTGTACAGGTCACGAAGGTAGCTGAATTGAAGGCATTACAACATCGTGTTGCAAAATCAAGGGATCATCACTAGAGGCACACATCACAGTTAGATGAATTTCAATACATTGGTGCGCAACTCTTAGTGAAAGCAGTTTCAGTGATACAGGAAGTTCAAGAGGGTAGAAAGGATGTCACGGAAAAGATCCCCGAGCACCCATTAGCCCTAGAAGTGACACAAAGTTGGGAGACTACTGAGAAAATCAAAGAATAGGTCAAGGAGATCACCCAACCCTATGAGGATTTCAAGATGAAAATCAATAGATACACCATTTCTAGCTGACGTGGCTCGAGGGTGAGCCAAAAGATTGTGTTGGGGCCCTGTTGGAAGGTAGTTTTGGACTAAGTTAGCTGCGAAACATCGCGGATGTTGCACAAGGTCAAAGATACCACGCAAGGTGGAAAACAACATGCAAGGAGCATTAGCTATATTTTATGTATTTTGGTCATATTTTGGAGATTTGGACCGCTTTATGTGGATTGTGGTCATTATTTTGTAGATTTTGTTAAGAAGTAGTTATGAAGTTGGATTAAGTGGACCACCAATGTAAAGGTGCAAACCTATAAATAGATGTAGAGTTGCAAGTGTTAATTCTTCTTCTTAGCTTCGAGAGATCTAGGATTCTTATGAACTATTGTGAAGTGCTTAGGATTTTTGGATCTTTGTGTGTGAACTGAGGAACTATTTTGGGGAATTTGTGTTTTGCTGCGAAGGTTAATATGACATGACGGAGATTGAGCAGAACCATTGTATATTTTTCTATCTTTCTGTTTTCCTGTTTTATGCGATCTAAATGTGAATGTGATGTGTATCTATGAATGATGTGATGATTCTCTGCTACAAATTGTTGGAATTAATAACTCCCGATTCATATTATTTCTCCATAGAATTCTTTTATTTATACATCTATAATGACTCTTGGGATCACACATCCGAGAGTCTCTTCATATTCCTAATATTTACAATAACATATAATCTTGACGGATTGTATTCCAACAATCCCCCCCTTAATCTGAAGGGGTGTTAGTAAGTCCGAGCATGTTTCTGAATCTTTCAAAATTTTCTCATCCAAGCGCTTTGGTGAAGATGTCTGCAACTTGATCATTTGTGGAACAATGTCGAAGATGGACTATCTTGGCCTCTACGTGATGTCGAATCAAATGATACTTTTTGTTGATGTGTTTGGTTCGATCAT
The DNA here is from genome assembly GCA_001517045.1 of Pseudotsuga menziesii. NCBI lineage: Eukaryota > Viridiplantae > Streptophyta > Pinopsida > Pinales > Pinaceae > Pseudotsuga > Pseudotsuga menziesii. The sequence goes on along the minus strand of LPNX011005611.1, from coordinate 144,324 downwards.
GGAATCTAGGATTCTTAGCCAGCTTGATTGCAGAAGTATTGTTGATAAATAATGGAGTGGCGTTCTCTTGTTTTTCTTGCAAATATTCAAGTATCTTCCTGAGCCATACTATTTCTTTCGTTGCTTCAGCTGT
>LPNX011005611.1:89856-142498 GCA_001517045.1 Pseudotsuga menziesii | reverse complement strand
ATCAATGCATGAAAGTCCTTGAATGTTTGAAATGCTTCTGATTTTGTATTTAATGAGTAAATCCAGCACATTCTTGAGTAGTCATCAACAAAGGTCATAGAATACTTATTCCCATTGGCAGAAGGAGTTGGCATTGGGCCACATAAATCAGAATGCACTAATTCTAATTTCCTACTTGCTCTGAAATTAGATTCATGGAATGGCAGCTTACCGTGTTTCCCTAATATACATGCATCACATTTGCTCTTCTCTTTGGGAATGGTGGGAAGACCAAATACACCATTCTTTCTCAACAAACGAAGACTATTATAATTCAGATGACCAAATCTTGCATGCCACAATAAACTTGATGACAAATTACCTTCTCCATGCTGAGAGAGGTAGGCATAGTTCTGAACCCTTGCAGATGAACCCTTTAGCTTCAGCAGATTCCCATCTTTGTATCCAGTCATGATGACTTGGTTGTCAGAGGACTTTCTTATTTCTATGATTCCATCAAACATGTGGATGGAATGGCCTCGCTGTTGAAGCTCCACCAAGGACAGTAGGCTTCTCTGCAACTCTGGAAGATAAAGAACATTCTTCAACAAGAAATCAGGGAATCCAGGCATCTTTAGCCGAATGGTGCCCATTCCCTTTGGTTTAATACTTGACTTATCTGCAAAGTAAACTATGCCATTTATTGTTTCATTAAGTTCTTCAAAACAGTCTTTTCTAAAAGTCATGTGTGATGTTGCACCGGTATCAAGTAGCCAACAATCTGTGTAAGATGAAAGTGAAGTCATTTCATTAATACCAAGATTACAATGTGCAACAATACAATGAGTAGAATCTGAAGATTTACTAGCATCTTGGTTCTTATTGTCATCTTTCTTCTGGTTATGTCTGTCTTTGATGGAGTCCCACGAATCCCAACACTGATCTGCTGTGTGTCCAATATTTCCACAACGCTTGCACTTCAAATCTGATATTTTGCTGGAGTTGTTTCCGCCTCTTCTACCTCTGAAGTTTCTTCTTCCTCTGCCTCTCTTTCTGCTTTCTCCTTTGGGATGATCATTGGATTGGTCTTTGGTGTGGTTCTTTGCTTTTTGAGCAAAGCAAAGTGGTTTTGGATAAGTGTCTTTTCTAGTGAGAGTGGCACCAACTACAGATGCTATAGATTGCATCTTCTGTGATGAATCTTCCAACTAAAACAATAGGAGAAAAAGAAGAAAGAGTAAAGGTGCAGGTCTAAGTCTCTGCCACCTTCCTCAAGCTTTACAACAATGGAAGGAATTCATAACAAACACCAACAATATTCTCATGTACTGGTCAAAGTTTCAAGCTCAAATCATGACCTCAAATCGAAAGGAGAAAACTCAACAGTCCCATACACATACATTCAAAATCAAATCTTCAATACAAAAGTCACGGGCCTCTTCAATACATAGCACCCATATCCTACATATGAAAATATTTGCAGACTTTCCCAGAAAACTCCACGCGTTAGGTTTTATGCACTTCCAACGGTCATAAGTAATTACAACACCAAGATTTTACCTCCATACACTATAGAAACTATGTGAATATTCACCATCAGTATTCAATCACTAGAATTCAAAGGAATTACATCAACATATCACAACTTCAATCAACACAGTCACACTTCACGCAGTAGTTCCAGACATATATTCCTCAATGTCACAACTCGAATACACCATACACAGCATTCACAGTAGTCATGGGCTCATACGCAACAGTCACAACATTCACGGGCCTCTTTCACTCAACACAAATGAAAATGTTTGTAGAATTTACCACTCAAACTCCATGCACAAAATTAGGGTAAAAATTAGGTTTTATGCAGTCTCCAACGGTCAGAAACAACACAACAAAAAATATGCAACTTTTTACCTTCACGCAGTTGAAGAATGGTGTGAGTTTTCAGCAAGTTCTCTTCAGCCTTTGCAAATCCTTCCACAAATCCTCAACACTTCAATTGATTCAACAACAACCATCGGGTTCACCTTTGCAGCACACAACCAAAATGTTTCATCTCCTCATTACACAGCCACAGTCTACTTCAGCCTTCAACTCCGCGCAGATGTGGGAAGGGGTGGCTCATGGATTTTAAGAAGATTATAGATCGCAACACAAAAACGTAGATGGAGGATGTCTCAGTACACGTGCAAAGGAAGAATGGGTGGATTCAGTCACAAGATTTAAGGGTGGACTCTCACAAAAAACGTTGTGAATATTATTTTAGACTGTGGATTTGCAGGAAGATGGAGTCTCAATACAACGAGGATGCTCACAACAACAGAGTTTTTATTGTTTGAACACGACCGTTGAAATTCATGGGAATAAAGAGGAATGGGAGAACGCTATGTGGAAATGAGAATAGACTATAGGCAGCAGCGGAAATGAGAGTGCGATGCAGACTAGAGATAGGTATATATCAAAAAATGACTAAACAAAACTTCAACCGTTCATTCAAGATCGTGAAGTGATTGAGTAATGCAACTTCTATGGATTGTTTCATACCTCATTCCTCATCGCAGGTATGGAGGAGCATAACACACACAATGAATGCTCACAGGCTGGCAAAGAGAATGCATGCGACTAGTAGATGATGAGGCATAATTGATTTTGAGTGCGTGCAGCAGAACTGGAAGAAAAACGTTCAATTCTGATAAGAGGGAAGACACATTAATGGGCCAGCAGTCTGGCAATGGACTGGCAAGCAAACAGGCAGGAGTTATGGTAGGCACCGGCTCTGATACCACTGTTGGAATTAATAACTCCCGATTCATATTATTTCTCCATAGAATGCCTTTATTTATACATCTATAATGACTCTTGGGATCACACATCCGAGAGTCTCTTCATATTCCTAATATTTACAATAACGTATAATCCTGACGGATTATATTCCAACACAAATGATGACATACTAATGGATATGTTTATGCTTTGATGCATCTGTTGCGATCTAAGTATGTTGATCTAATCCAATGAATGATGATATGATTTTGTTGATGCATAATCTGAATAATTAGATATGTTGAATAATGTTGCATTGAGTTGATAAGTAGATGCACGGTCCTCCTTCACACTGTGGAAACTTGGTTCCGATAGTTCTCCCTCAAACATCTTGGGTGAGACTTCATCTGTTCTACAGGTGTTTCTGGACAAGTTAAAATCTGTTTGGGTTGGTGCTCAAGGAGATCACAGTGGTTTGGGTGTTGACAGAGAGTGAACCCCTGTCGATGGGTTCTGTGTCAAAAATAGCTGTTAAAGAGTGTGCTGACCCACTAGAGGAAAAGACAAGTGGCTGAAGCCACTGAGTGAGAACTCAATATCCAAAAAGCATCATCCCCAAAAATCAGGTCACAACTCCTAGTTGAGTTCTAAAGAGCAAGAGGCTCATAAATGACCAAGTCTTAGGAAAAATACTATATATTAGTATGTCCATAAGCAATAGGAGGCTAGCATTGGATGGGGATTGAATCTGAGAATTCAAGAGATGGAGCATTGAAGGATTTTTCTCTTGCGGTTCAACGAACAGGCTTGGGAATTTTGGAGCAAGTAGCTTGGATGCTCTAGGAGTTGGTTGGGAGGAACAACTTCTCCACTTTTGTTTTCTGAACATTGGTGCCAGGTTCATAATCTATGTTTTAAAATGATTGTAGAATGTTTTATTCTAGATCTGAAGAGGTCAATGTAGGACCTAATATGTATTGGTTAGTTTTACTATGCTATGATGAAATTCTTAGTAGCAGTTGGGAAATTCTTGATTAGATGTCTATAATTGAATTAAGAAATCTACTTTTATTTGAAAATATAATTCTGCACTTAAATGGATATGTATCGTTTATTTCCAATTTCTTCCTATGCGACCGATTTAGTATTGCATTGATGCACTCTTTAATTAAATTCTTTTCTTAGTCTGTAATTTTGAAAATAATAATAGGTAGAATCCCTAATTATGTTAGTATTAGTATATTTTACTTCAGATTTAAACAAAGTAAGGAGTAGATATAAATACATGCATAGTATCACCGAATTCTTTACACTTATAGAATTATATTAGAATGCAATCATAAGATTCTATTAATGTATAGAATAGATTTGTATGATTAGAACATATGAAAGAATATTACATTATGATTATAACACAATAATTATACAAACTGCATGGATCCGAATTATTGTTTAATTAACTAGTAAAGGAAATAAAACTATACATCAATCTTCTAACAAAATGACGATTAATTAAACCAGTCATACTAATCTAAGAAACAACAAAACCACATCAAGGATCCAAAAACATACACCATCTACAATTTGGATCATCTAAATCGTAGATCTACAATATTAAAATAGGAATGAAAATTATCTAAGTCTAACAGGCTACAGACCATCATAGAAAAATCAAGATTTTATGAGTCTTCTCCTATTATCAAATTGATTAAATCAAGGAAATATGTTAAAAAAATCTTTTTAGATTTTGCATAAATAATCATATACAAATTGAAGATCCTAATCTAGAGTTATACTACCCACGAGGTAAACTAAATGTAGATAAAAATGAAATCAAATCTTAAAACACTTCTAGCCTACATGCTAGTTGTTACAGCTGCGAAAACAAGCTTTTGTTTTCCCCAACGACTAGCTTTTAAGCCATTATTGATGGCATCCGAGCCTTACATAGAAATCAAAATGCTATCTACGGAACGAGTAATCGCAGACCCTACTGGTCACTTTAATATTTTCCACCAACGATAAGTAAGGAATGAAATGGTCGTAAGTTTATTAATGGTTACCATTAATTTCACAGGGGCCAAATGCTTAACACTGCAGTAGTATAACATCAAACTAACTACTGTATTTGTGGTCGTAAGAACATCATGTCATCCATAGATTTAAAATAAATAGTATACAAGTTTAACTCAAATCCAAAATGAATATTGGAATCACACAGTCCCGAAGACTAGGTATTACTATTAATAATAAATTCACATAATAAGAAGTGGTTGTAAGACCATCTCTGATGGCTTCCACGTTTATTTAAAAGCCAGTGTTAAAAACAGTAAGAGAATGGGAGTAAGTCCATTTAAAATGGCACCCATATCCTATCAAGGAAATTACTAAAAAATCATTATAGAAATTCTAATCACAATGCTGAAGAAATGGTTGTAAAGACGGTGCAAGGATAACCCTAAGGGTTTTACAAACACATGAAGAACTTATCTTAAAAAAAAATTGTGGCTACCACTTGTTACCTCACGATTCCTACCCAGCATGAACTGCAACCACAAGTATGGTTGGGTCAGTATATTGCTCAAAAATATAAATAAAAACAAGAATTTTTAACTAACGGTTGAGCCAAGCTTACCTGGGCGTTTGGAAACGCAGGCCTGGGAGGAGGTGATCCTGTCACCTCCCTCTCTAGCGCCTTTAACCTGCACAATTTTGTCACAGTCAGGAAACAAGTAAACATTGGTGAAATAATTTCAATGAAGGAAACGTGGGATAAAACCTTACCTCACCATTTTGTAGAGAGGGCCAGGGGTCGACTCCTTCAGAGCACCCTTGTCCCTCCTCTACCTGCAAACAAAAATGAAGGAAACTTAGACATTGTTTAATGCTAAATCATTACCAAAGTAAAATGTAGAAGTTAATATTGAATTAAAACCCTTACCTGTTAATAGACAATTTTGAAGGGAAAAGTCGTGGCAAGCAAGGTCATAGCACCAATTCTGCATTACAATCCGTCAAAGGAATAGAGAAACCCAGTAATCACCTCGGGGAAGATACAAACAACACAATGTTAGAACACCCAGTAAACAAAGCAGATATCTTTGGCTCTTATCGGGCACACAAAATATACAACGACCCATACATTTCCACAGTAAATAGAGCAGTGCTCTTTGGCTCCTTCCAGCCACACATAAAGATCAAAATAACCTATACATTTCCACCACAAAAAACGTAGAGCTCGGATTTATGTTCCCACGCAACCAAGCAGGAAAAATGAGGTTTCAGACAGTATCCAAACCCATTAAACCTCTGTCCAAACCCTAGTTTCAATTGAAACAGGTGGACAGTGGATATTGTAGTCCAGCATCCGCGTGGAAGGCCTAGTTGCAATGTTAACTTATAGCCATGTCACGCTTTAATTTCCAAAGTCAAATAAGGACAGAGTATCATAAATCTCAACCAACATATTCATAAATGGTAATCATTACTTCAAAACCATACAATAACCTGAATGCCAAAGAACCTTCGCATCGTATGAACCATGGCATTTTATGCCTAATGGTTTTATTATGCCAAGAACCTTAAATACATTGAAACTATGGTGTAAAACAAATATGCCGAACCATTTTTATATTGCAATAAGGTATAAGCCAAATATGCCAAGAAATATAACCATCGTGGGTCATAGGGTAAGGAATAACATAATCACAAACCACGTATTTTATTATTGCTAGAACTTTATTTAAACCCTTGCAACTTTATTAATATAAAGAAGGGTCACCATATGGTTGTACCATATTCCTTACAACCTTAATCCATCATGCTTAAAAATAGGATCACCACACACCATAGTTTAGACTATGGCAAGGCCTAAGGCCTTTGTTTTCATCACTTAACCAACTTATTACATAAGGGATGGGGTCAAGACTATGGATATACTCCCCAAGCCATAGGTAAGTAAAGTCCTCATAAAAATTAATCAATTAATAACAAGTAAATGAAGAACATCACCTACGTGGGAATGGCTGAAATTTTCGAACGGAGCTAGCCACTTCCACAATCAACAAAACCTGTCCTAATAAACATGATAAATATATTAAAAATTACAGAAGTAAACCATGAAGACTCTTCTAGTGAGTACAGAAATAATGCATGCAAATTTTTATTTATTTATGATTTTTAGGCGTGTTACACCATTGAAAACCATTGTTGGAGAAAATCGGAGAACCCAATCGCGAAAGCCATTGGACCAACTCCTCAAACGGCTGCAGTGGCCCATTTATTAGTGTATGAGTACTTGCAATTGTTTTGTTAATGAAAAAATCTAAAAAATATAGTTTGTTTGTTGTTTGTTTGTAAGTAAAGGTTGAATGCTTTCCCTTGTACCATGAACTCTACATCTAGATCCCTTTTATCTAAGGTTGGTGCTTTTACATGTAGCCGGAGACAAATCTCCACTACATTTTTGGAAACTCCACTGGCTTGATCCTCTTGGATATTTGGTTTTGCAAATTTATTATTTATGTTTACTAGTTTGTTTCACTTGAGTACCCTTTAGCTGTCATAGATATGACCCCCTTTTAGTAGATCTAAACCAGTTAGTTTGTAGTTCCTGCCCCCTTGGCCCTAACCGACATTTTTTCCACAAAAAAATTCAAGTTTCATCTTAGTCACACCTTTTTGGTTGGAAGGAGCGACCCAGGTTGAACCTTTTTTCCTGATAAGCACAACCTAGGTCACATATTTTTCCCAATTGATTGCGACCTGGACCTAAATTCCATATCGCTCTTTTTCTGCCTTCTAGAGCGACCCAAGCTACTTCTGTGATCCTATTTTGCGCTATTTATCACGCAAAAAATTATGTTAAGTGCAACCTATGTTTTTTGACTATTTTTCCATCTCAATTGTGGTTGTTTCTTAGTAATGTGCGATCTTGACCACACCTTTTTTGCAGATAGGTGCGACCTATCAATTTTCCAACTGTTTAAGGTGGTTTAGATCCATTCTAGACCCCCTGTCTGTGTTCTGCTCCTTTCCTAACTGTATTTTTCCAGATCTGATTGCTTATAGCCCCTTGGTGTTTTTGTAGTCCCCATTTTCTTGTGTTTGAGCCTTTCCTGGTTAATATTGGTAGTTGAGACCCCCCATGTGTTTCCTACACCCTATAGAGTTCCTGGTGTGCTTATTTACTTGCATATTTTATTTCATCTAGAAGGATTAGTTTTTAATTGTTGAAAAGAATTTATTTTCAGTACCATCATTTACTTTTAAGTATATTAGTCTCTAGCAGAGAAACCTAGGTTTTAGAGATCACGCTCCATTTGTGCACACATCTCACATCTTAACATGAATGCTTGGTCCATAACCCCAAGCTGAGCCTAAAATCAACCTTAACTCAACCAACATTATAACCTCACTTGAGGACTAGAACAATATTGTATTTAGGTTAGGAAACTAGGGGAAGGCATCCAAATAACCCCCCTTTGACACTTACATCTAATACATAGTTGGTGTCTCCTAGGGAACCAAAATCCTCTAGTATTTGTTGACACGATCACAACCGGTTTATCGGGGGGGTTCCCGCTCTCCGGGGGTAAGCCATAATGAAGGGATTCTAGAAGTCTGGGTGGAGTACCACACTCCACTCTATACAAAAAGAAATCTCTTCATAGTCCTCCTCATGCATGTTGGACCCCATACCAAGTGTCGAGGACCAAAGGGATGAAGTTCCAGGAAACCATCCCAAACGTGTTATGAACGAGGTGACTATGATGTGGATTCGGTCATCTTGGATCTAGGATAAGATGTCAACACCTTGAAAAAACAAAATTAGGGAAGGATGGGGAAACCGTAGTTTGTTTGGTCCCCTGCACAACTGTGACTAGAAAACCAGGCAAGAGTATCGACAATTGGACAAGTACCGTGCCTACCTGTTGAAGTAGAAGGGATGAATACTTATGCAGACTTCGACGAAAGTAGCTCATATCCCACGCTGCTGGGGATTGGCTAGCTAATGACAATTTGGTGGTTATCAAATTCAATAAGAGAGCGATGAATTTTGAGAACCACGACATGCAAATCATTGCCCCATTGGATCCGAGCGAAAGGAAGAAGATACATCGAACCAGTAAAGGAGTAAGTCATGGGAGGGTGGGATCACACGTACAATATCTCTAAGGATTACATCCATCCCACCACATCCGAGGAGATAGGATGGATAAGTACTAGCTATGCATCATCAGATTCTGATAATGCACTGGAGAATTTGCAGAACTGGCTACATGAAGTATCAGTCTGAAAATGTGGGGGAGTCACTCAGTCATTGTGATGGGTCAAAAAAGAAGTTATTGAACTACCAATGTATGAAGGGATACCTAAATTGAATGAATTTATTGATGAGTTTGAGGCCAAATTACTCCGACAAGATGGTGGGAAACACATAAGAGCTCAATCGACGATTGGACGATATGTCGCAAACTAAAGGAAGTTTTATTTGGGTCACTAGAGCACTACCATGGAGAGAAGTACAATGGAAGGAATGATCCCAATGATTATATGGTCGCATGTCAGACTGCATGGGTTTCAATACCGAAGGACGAATCGGTACATGATTTTGTCCATACGCTGGACGAGATGTAGCGAAAATGGTACATATTAGCAGAACTGTAAAGGGAGAATACAACATGGGAAGATTTGACCATCTTCTTTAGTCAAAATTTCAGCTTTGTGAATGATGACCCAGTAATACATAGTGCATTCAGCACATGCAAAATGTCGTCTTGGAAATATTTCTAGTGGCATTCCCAACAGGATCGCACGAGACACCAGTAACGCAGTTGATGACATAATGTTACAATGTGACTAGAGAACCTAATGACGAGGATGATCCAAGGAATATCAATATCACATAATCAAAAGGAATTTGGGATATCACAACACCAGAGATACCGACCAACAAAGTACAACAACATCTCAAGATACAGAAGGTCAATATTGGGACGACAGAGGACCCAATGTTTGCCAACAAAGGATATTATTGGGATGAAGTGACTATGGAAAAGATAACTGATATAATGCATGAGTTCTAACATTTATTTCTGACCAAACTTGCTGAGATGAAAGGGATTTTAGGAGACTTGGGAGAAATGAAAATCCTGCTAAAGTCAAATGTGAAGCCAGTGAAGCAACATCGTTATCGATTGAACTCGTGGTACAAGGAACGTGTCAAAGTTGAGCTCGATAGGATGCTGGATGTCGAAATCATCGAGCCCATGGAAGATTCAGAATGGATCAGTCGAATGGTTTTTCAATAGAAGAATACTGGAGAAATCTGGATATGTTTTGACCTACGAAAGCTAAATGATGCATGTATCCATGTTCTGTTCCCAACACCATTTACTGACGAAGTACTAGAGGGAGTCAGAGTCAACTTTTCAAGTTACCATCAGATAAAAATTGTGAAGGAAGATCGACATAAGGCCACTTTTATGATGGAATGGGGATGTTTCCAGTACAGAGTGATGTAGTTTGGCCTCAAGAATGCACTTATGAGCTTCTCAAGAACAATAGTCATTTTGTTTAAATATTTCATTCAGAAATTTTTGGTGGTATACATGGATGATTGGAGTGTCTATGGGTTGGTAAAATACCACATCGCAAACCTACGACTGATGTTGGAAATATGTCGACAACATAAAATCTCACTAATTCTATGGAAGTGTATATTTTTTGTGCTGTTTGTAATTTTTCCGGGACACATCGTTTGCAAGGAAGGAATGTTGGTTGATCCTACTAAGATCACGATAATTGCTAATCTATCCCCACCAATGATGGTGAAACAGCTTAGGGAAATGTCAGGACATACAAGGTATTAGCGAAATTTCATAAGGGGATACACAACAATCACAACACTAGTGGATAAACTATTGAAGAAGGATGCAAAATTCGAATGGAGCAATGAGTGTCAAGAAAGTATCGAGACTCTAAAAAAGAAAATGGTTACAACGTCGATATTAGTATTTCCAGATTGGATGAAGGAATTTCATGTCCATATCGATGCATCATCAGTTGCATTAGGAGTAATCTTGGAATAGCCAGGCACAAGAGTGATTAACCACCCAATCGCCTTCACAAGATAGAAGTTGTATGCTACGGAAATGAACTACACAACAACAGAGCGAGAGGGATTGGTGATGGTATATGTACTGCATAAATTCTGCCACTATCTATTGGGAGGACACTTCAAGATGTTTATCGATCATTCAACATTGAAATACCTGGTCAACAATTCTATGTTGGGGGGGAATATTTGCCGATGGTTGCTACTATTCCAATAATTGGATTTTGAGATCATTGTGAAATCGAGACGATTGAATGTCAGACCCGATCATTTGTCAAGGATTGAGATAGTAGAGGAACCAAGAAGCATCGAGGATGGATTAACTGATTCACAATTGTTTAAGATCGGAATGGTAGATGACCATTATGAACAAATTATTCAATTCTTATCGATAGGGACAACACCAAAGGATTTCACCACTAGTTAGAAGAAGCAACCCGTCGTTCGGGTTGCAGATTTTCAGCTAATCGCTGGACAAATCTACAAACTGGGGATGGATGAAATTTAACGATGATATGTTCTACTGCATGAACATGAGATAATATTGGCTGAAGCACATGAAGAAATTGCATGAGTAAATTATGGAGGTCACGCAACCACTAGGAAGATACTCTGGGATGGCCTATGGTGGCTAACCATGCATAATGATGTTGCAGACTATACGAAGCGCTGCAACATCTATCAAAGAAGGGGAAAGCCATCGCGATGGGACAAGATTCCATTAGTACCTCAGGTGATGTGACAAACTTTCTATAAGTGGGAAATGGATTTTGTGGGACCCATCAATCCACTAGGTAAAAGGACGGGTGCACGATATATTATCATTGTGACCGACTACTTGACTAGATGGGTAAAATCAGCACCAGTGGTGGATTGTACTGTTGTGACTGTAGTAAGGTTCCTATTCAATAATGTCAATACTTGGTTCAATTGTCCCAAGATATTGATGAGTGAAGAAGAGAGTCACTTTATCAATCACACCATTAGCGCAATGATGGAGGAATTCAAGATCCAGCACAAGAAGAGAACTCCTTATCACCCGCAAGCGAATGGAATGGTCGAGGCATTTAACAAGGTATTGGAACATGCTTTAACAAAGGTATGTAACGCAAATCGTGATGACTAGTATTTGAAACTTCCTGTGATATTATGGGCCTATAGAACTACATACAAACAGTTGACGAGGAAAACGCCACTCAAGTTGGTCTATGACCAAGAAGTAGTCATGCCAATGGATTACATTGTTCCTATCCTGCGCATAGCGGCATCGAAAGACATAAGTTATGAAGGAGAGATTGAAGAATGGTTGATGCAATTGTTACAACTCGAGGAGGATCGGTTCATCGCAGGTTTTCATCAACAAGTAGAAAATGATTGACAGAAGGCATGGAACGACCATCATGTCAAAATGAAGTACTTCGAACATGGATACATGGTTCTCCTCTACAACAGCAAGTTTGCAAAGCACCCAGGTAATCTCCAAATGCATTGGTTAGGACCTTACGTGATTCATTTTATCACCAATGGAGGTGCGGTGCAATTGCAATAGCTATATGGTGCATTACTACCAAACCTAGTGAATGGAAGTTGGCTAAAACCCTGTCAGGATATCCAGGTGCGGCACCATGTCTGAAAATCCACATAGTGAAAAAAAATGTAATAATGATGAGGAAGGTACGCTAAGGAGTAGGTAATCGTACCAATAAGGGTCGCAAGAGAGGAAATGATGTGCAACTCGCATAAAAATGGAGCTCAGCGACATACGAAAAAGGGCAATGTAGTCAAATCAAGAAATAAATGCAACACTTAAAATCGACAAGCGAGAAGCAAGTGGACGAGACGTGCATTTAAGAGGCAATGGACCATTGGATTTGCACAATTGGTGGCATATTTGGTCGATTGTTGAAGGATTTGGCCATGATGATCAAAATCATTCACACAAGCACTCTCAAGGCTATAAGAATCAGTAGGGGGAGTGTCATTTGAACCATTGTAATGATCGAAAAAGTGAGTGAGCATAAAGATAAGTGTAAGTAAGCAGTGCAGAGAGAGACAATGACAACCTAGTGGTGATGGCCCAAATAATTTTGAGTGGTAGTACACAGGGCTCACCAACAACGAGTGTGCCAATTGTAGAAGAGATATCAGAACTCCAACAAGTGCTAACAAGATTAACAAAGAAGAAGAGGGGTGCAAATCTCCCCAAATATCCATAGAGAAGAATTAAGTCGACTTAGAGCGCAACAAGGGCGGCAGAGGCCAACCCATAAACAATAGGAGGATCGAATTCAACAACGCGAAAAGGGTCGACGATTGATGACATTCCCAGTTATGTACCACCCCGGAAGGAAGATGCCCCACCGGTCTGTCTCTTGAAGAATCAGTGCTATAACATTAATATGTCGGCAATGCTGAAGGGTGTGCATGTCACCATGAATATCATCCCAAATTTGCAAAAGTTGGCTTACAAAGACCATGACATTATGGTATATCCAGAATGCACTGCAGAACCCTTTGCGAAGCAACAATAAGGAGAAGGGTGTCCTATCACTAGGGTGCTGACACAATGGTCCCTGGGCTTGCAGCGGTTGGGATTATTGGAAATTACCCATATCCCACATTTTGGCTGCTCTATGGAGATAAATGCGTGTGTGAAGAAACTATTATCATGCTTCTATGGTGGATACCTTTGGTTGGACACCAAATTGCCTGTTACGGTTGACCTCATCTCCTGAATCGCCAGACTTCCAATGGCAGGAGTTTATCCATCGCAGTATTTCCATGGAAAGGATAATGGTAAACAGTTGGCTGTGAAGCTCAAGAAGAAGTATGACATCATTATGGACAAGAGGCCATATGTCATCAATACTATCAATGACAATGTCATCCTAGTTGCAGTGAAAATACTAGCTGTGAAGAATAGACCCAACCAATGTACATCAGGAGTGATTGCATGTGTGGATCAGTGCACAGAAAGGGTTCAAATGAGCTGGTATTTGTTCTTGTTAAACTAGCTGACGAAAGATGCCATGATGCAACAGGAGGGGAAGCGACCATTCACTTATTTGTGGTTGTTGATATTTATCGTGCTTGTGGGTTGGATGGAACCCACATTCTACCAAGCGATGGACGTTGAGGCAGTTTGAACATGCAAAGGAGTGTGGTATCAAAACCTTTGGGAACTTAACGTTAAGGAGAGAAAAAATGACCGCATTATCCAATTTTACTTATACTATGATGGAATTCAAGACGTAGCAGGGAAGGTTTCGCGTCTCACCGAGGAAGCCGAGACAAAGTACTAACAGGTGGTGTGACTTGAAACAAGGCTGCACACAGTACTTATTCAAGCAAGACAATAAGTGGACCACCAATGGCTCACAACGACATACAAATTGGCAAATGAATAATTAGAGGCCATCATCGATGACTGGATGGTAGCATGTAAGGTTCCTGTCGGTATCGATGAGATATCGGATACTGAGGTAGGATTACCATCCGTTATTCCATCCAAGAAAGAGAAAGAGCAACCAAAATGTTTTGAAGAAGAGTCGCAAGAAGAATCATCAGCCACTTCGACGAATTCAGAGATGGAAAGGCAAATTGAAGAAGGAAGGATGAAGATAATATTTGAGCAAGGGGAAACAAGAAGCACGCCAAATATGCAGGAGGATCAAGTAAGTTGTATACTAGCCATGATTACCATTACAACCAGTGAAATCCAAATCGTAGGTAAAGCATCATTCGATGGAGTTCTTACACCAAGTGAAGGGATTGCTACAATCCCCGACAAATGCAATTCTCGATAAGGTGCCACATATTGATTTACTTTAAAGAGTGGCAAAAATAAGTACTGGAAAAAGGGTGCGGCTAGTGAAAATCCCACCATGCACCCTAGAAATAGGAAGCAAAGATGTTGATGTGACCATGCAGCAATTAGACGTGACTAACCTCGACATCAATGAGCTCTTGATGTAGACACTAACACGTCTACAGAAGCCAACAAGTCAAGAGATCACAAATCGAGAGGAGATTGTGCATGATCAATTAGTGAAGTCGTAGGAGCAGATAGAACAAGCAAAGGGTGAGATAGAATAAATGAAAAAGGAGCAGGAAGTAGAGGTGATGGCAAGGACCAAGGCCTTCAACAATAGGGAATGGCTAGAGAGGGACATCTTAGTCGCTTGCGAAGAAATTCCCAACATCACTATGGATATGTTCATGGAAGAAAAGGTAGTGCGACTAGGCCAAATAGTCGTAGACTTAAAGAAAGAGAATGAGGATTTGTAGGCATGCCAAATACCAAGTACACCACTAAAGTAGGTAGAAGAAAAAATAATCAATATTGAGGAAGAAACAACATAGCTATAAGAGTTGGAAAAAACAACCAACTCCATTTCCAAAGGAACGATGCAGTTCTAGATGCGAGTACTTCAGTAGGACTAGCTGCAACAATTAGGTGCATCGCTCAATGAGGCAGAGGCACATCTATAAGTGATGCAGGGATCACTAAGAACGATGGAACCAATAGTGTAGGCCACGAAGGTAGTCAAACTGAAATCACTACAACAAAGAGTCACCAAGGCATAAGAACGACATCAATAGAGGACGGTGCAGTTAGACCAATTTCAAGAGGACGTCGTGCAATTGGAACTAAAGGAGATGGAAATACTTGCGACCAAATAGGAGACTCGGGCTAAAGTGTCGCAAGTATCTAAATATCATCCTACAGAGCAAGAGGTCGAAGAATACATGACTCTGAGTGAAAAAATAAAAGAAAAGGTTAAGCAGATGCGAACAAAACACGACAACTTCAAATCCAAACTGAACGAACCAACAATATCCAGCTAACGTGGCTCGAGGATGAGCCACAAATTCATGTTCGGGTCATGCTGGAAAGGATATCGAGTGTGAAAGGTGCGAAGATGGAAATAAAGACAAGTATCAAAGTGGGTTGCATAAAAGAAGTTGCTGACAAGTGTGGTCGACCTGGTCGAAAGTAGTTAGAAGTTTGGTACAAGTTAGTTATATGTGGACCTTTTTGTAAAGGCACAAACTTATAAATAGAATTAGGAATGTAGTCGATATACGAACTGGAATCAGGGATTTAATATCTTTTGTGATCTTATGGTTGTGAACTATTTTTAATCTATGGTTTTGGTTTGAGGCTTTCTACCAAGGGATGTATTTTGACCTTTGGAGCTAATATGAGATGAGAATTGATGAAAACTTTGTCCTTATCTTATCCTTTTATGATGTGGTTTATGATCATCTTCTTGTATGAATGATATGAGTTATCTATGTTGTTCCTTATATCTAATGATGTGAAGTATTTGTGTGGTTAATGGATTCTTACATGTCGACCTCTTTGTTAAGTTGATCTGAATTATGAAATTTTTGGTTACTAGATATTGGTGTGAATAATGGTAAATAGTCTGGGAAAATGATATGTCAAACCCGCATGCATCTATGAGTTGCATTACAACAGAGAGGGATTAAGTGTGCAAGTCCTCTTCCTTTCTATGGAAACGTGGTTCCTGCAACCCTCCATCAAATATCTCGGGTGAGACTGCATCTTCTTCACAAGTGTTGTTGGATAGGGTAAAACCTATTCGGGTCGGTGTTTAGGGAGATTGCGTAGAAGGGTCTCGACAGTGAGTGAACCCTTGTCGACTAAAGTGTGTCAACATACTTCAACTAAAAACAATTATTTACCCCAAGTGGTCAGTTCATTAGTTTATGCTCTTTTTTCTAGTCAATTACATTCCCATTATCATCCAATGTTATTCCAATAGATTTTCTAGTAGACAAGTGATGATTAATACACACTTGTAGTTTCTTTGTCTCTTTTTGGCTTATTCTAAGAGAAGATATAAAATAATATAATCCTATATGAACATGAATAAGGATAACAACTTAAGTTAAGATAGATTATTTCATATATCTTTTAATTCTTTCACTTCATGACTTTGTGGAAACCATTATCTTATAAATTTAAATCTTAGAGGTGATGGCCACTAGGGAAGTGATTTTATTCTATATTTTGAATCTTGATTCTTATGAATGTCACTTTTTCTACTTGGTATTTTGGCAATGAAAAATGTAAATAAAAAATTAGGTTAAATACATAACAAATCTAAACTCATATTTATCTTGATGGATTTATGTCTAATTTTGAAGTTAATCATGGATGGGTTTAGTTTACTACGTTCAAATTTTCTATCCTTTTGAATTCATGTCAACATGGATATCTTACAAATTGTACTAATTTTTTTGTTTTTCTCATGCATGTTTCACTTTGGGTTTCTAGATTTATTTGATATTTTAATTGTAAAATATTCAACAAGATGTTAGACAACGACCATGGAAAGAAAGCATCAAAATATAGGGATGTATTATCATACTTTCAAAAGCTTCAATCTAAGAATCCATATTCTCTTCATGATTCAAACTCTTTTGAGAAACCCATCAATGAGGGAGATGTCAACACTTATGAGAATGCATCTGATAACCATATAACGAATGATAGAATGGGTTCCTCTAGTGAACAAAGCGAGATAATTTCAATTCAACCAGAAATTGGAAATAATAATGTTGAAGGTTTTTCCTTGGTTGGAAACACAAATCATTCACAATCACAAAAAAATACGAAAGACCAATGGGACATAGGGAGACAATTGCAACCAAAATGGGCCTCAAAATTTCCTTTTATTGAACCAATAACTCCAATAAATGAGAAGGAATCTTCACAAGAATTTAAATTCATTGTATGTAGTTGGAAACTGGGAAAGGCAGTAAAATTTCAAATGAAGTTAGATACAATAGAGAAGCATGTAGGAAAGATTTATGTCAAGCAAATTGAAAATGGTGAGGAGAAGTCTATTCCCAAATCATAAAATCTTCTGAGGAATATCGACATGTTAAGTATCAAGAAGAATATAAGAAATAATTAATAAGTAAGAGTAAACTTGAGGCAAGTGGATGGACTATCGCATCTCTATTTAGAAAAACAATGGAAATAAATTTACTATCCAAAACGACACAATTAAGCAATGTATTTCAGATCTTATCTAGAGGTCGTCTTATGACAGATTATCTAGATTATAAGAACAATGTATATTTTCTTGAAGTATCGAATTTTCCATCTTCTCATTGGTCTGTAACGAGTGGCTGGGAATGGGAAAGATATCTAGCTCTAGTAGAAAAGGATGATTTGAAAGAGAAGATTACAAATTCCATATTTTTTTTCACTATCTTTGGATGAAGTTATAGTTGTTGATAATAATCCATAGATATGCACGAGTATTTATATGGTTAATGATCATATTAGGCATTCATATCTACTTGGGATTTGAAAAATTAAGAAGAGTTATACAACTAGAAATATTTATGAATTTTTTATTAAGACTTTGAAGGAAATTGGTGGTATGGATGATTTAATGATCACAAAAAGGTTGGTATGTGTTGGAGCAGATGGAGCATCAATCATGTAATGACAAAAGAATGGCCTTTATGTCAAACTACAACTATTAGCTTCACCGTTTATGATTAGTATTCATTGTATGGCTCATAGGATGAATATTTCATTTAAAATAGTAAGCAAGTTTCCAATGCTTTCAAAAGTTAAAGAACTTGTACATGAGACTCATGCATACTTTTTTCGTAGTCCTAAGCGATTTACAAAGTTTCAACAATTTGCAAACGATATTATAGATGGAAAAAACTATTAAAAGATGTTGATACAAGATGGATTTCATTGAATGGACCAACTCAAAGACTATTTAGTGAGTACCAATCATTTATAGGGGTGATGTATGACCATCACTTTACTGTAGACAAAGCTCAATATCTTCTCTTTCAACTAACTGATATAGATACATTATTAACAGTGGATGGAATTATTCCTTTCCTTCATGAAATGAATGTCCTTATGAAAATAGCTTAGAGGCGTACAATGTATATTGAAGAGTATACAAATGCAAGGAAAACGACATGCCTTGCATTGGATAATTTGTATATGAAGCTAGGTTCTTTTACAAGTCCAACATTTAACGGTTGGAATACTCTCATTGATATAAAAAAGATTGAAACTTTTTTAAGTTTGATGAAAAAGGAAGACTATGTATGGCAGTGCGTGGGTATATGGTTCCCTTTCATTATGTTTGTAAGATGAGACAAACCACCAAAGAGTGTCGTGTGTCAAGAAACAAGTTCAATGAGACGCAAATTGAGAACATCTGAAACAAGATGGATTTCATTGAATGGACCAACTTAAAGGGTGGATTTGATGACAAACCACCAAAGAGTGTCGTGGACCAATCGTTTCAGTGAGACGCAAATTGATACAAATTACACAATCACTATCATCAGAGATAAGAGAACGATTTCCTCGAGATGAATTATTGAAGGCCATGTTTGTGATATACCTTCAATATTGGAACACTGAAAAAGATTTACACTTTGAAAGTTGACTTTTTAGCAAAATTGAATATTTGAGTGTACTAATTTGGTAGGAGTGTCAAGTTACAAGGATAAGATATTGGAGGTATATTAGATTCTTCAAATTATATCAACAAGATTCTTACTTTGCTGAAACAATGTCAAATCAATATCATGTTTTGGTGAAACCTATAGAATATGGTGTAGTAATCAAATTATGGACTCTTTTAGGTGAAATTCAATATTTACAAGAAAACATGTCAGCGTATTTCAAATTAGTCGATTTATGTCAAACCATGGTTTTTGGATCAGTGGAGGACAAGAGAATTTTTAGTGCGCTATCATTCTTGAAGTCAAAGTTGACGAACACGATTGAAAGAATATGGATACTTGTTTAATATTATATGTAACAAAGTATGACATTACCAATTTTCCATTCAATAGAGCTCTAGCACTTTGGCGATAAGATTGTGAGAGAAGAGAGGAATACAAAATAACAAATGTTTCCAATGAACTTGATACAGAACATAAAGTTTTGGAGGCTCATAATGATATTTCATCTACAAAAGTTCATGTTCAAAGTGCAGAAAGTGAGGGTCGACATGGGAATTGGGAATTTGATATCCCACGAGATATTATTTAAATTAATATACATTAGTAGTGTATAAATAATGAATGCAATTTAATAGATCATGTGATTCTTGTTAGTTTAACTTTGATTTTCCTCTATTTTTGGAGTAGGTTGGAAAAATGAAATTCTTGATAGGAGAAGGATTACCATATATAAAATTGAACTTGCATTTCAAGTAAAAATAAGTTATATAGTATATACTTCGTATTAAATATAATAATATTGAAGCTACATTTCCTTGATGCAATCTATTTGAAGTTTGATGTTTTGCTAGTTAACTAACACATTGTATTCTTCTTAAATGTGACAGGAAATGAAGTTGGGACCTATCTATTTATAGATAGTGTCCTAGTATTAAAGGTTAAATAATTAATTTAACAATACTTCCCCTTAGAAAGAATGGGCTTATTCAAAAGTTAAAAAGTGGGCTCATTCAAAAGTTAAAACTTTTTAACTTTGATATCTTGGAAAATATTAATGGTTTGTTGTTTCTTGCATTTGGAGCATTTTTCGAATTTGAAAGTTTGTGTTTATTTTGGTTAATTTTATTTTTATTTTCTTGATACTTGACTACAGTTTTATCCCTTTGTACTAGCTTGATTAGTTTCATAAATGGATTGTTTGTTTCTTAAATTTGGATAGCATTTATTTTACTTATATTTTTTATTCCCTTGATACTTGATTGTGATTTGATCTCTTTGCAGCCCTTTGTACCATTCAATGTTTTTTTACAATTATTAATGTTCTCTTTAAATATTTGATGTTTTGAGGAAAGATCTTTGTATTTTTTTTCACTTTGTTGCATGAATTAAGCATCTTCCCCATTTAAATTTTAGAATATACAATGTTTATTTTATATTTTCTTTGAAAATACATGTTGGCATTTAAAAATGGAAACGAGATATGAGTTGCTAAGCGAAGAGAAAAATGGTCTATGCACTGGCTTGCTAGGTTCTTATGCATTCATCATAGGAGACCTATTGGCAATGAGACCGACATTCATCTAA
This sequence comes from Pseudotsuga menziesii, assembly GCA_001517045.1. Lineage (NCBI taxonomy): Eukaryota > Viridiplantae > Streptophyta > Pinopsida > Pinales > Pinaceae > Pseudotsuga > Pseudotsuga menziesii. The sequence goes on along the minus strand of LPNX011005611.1, from coordinate 121,563 downwards.
TGAAATTTTATTTTTGATTCCATGACTAAAAGATCATTATATGTAGCCTCTAGGATTCTAGATATATTTATAAATTCCTTGATAAAATTTAGTCATTGATCACATAATAATGTTAGAGTTCAAGTGGTATTGGTCACTAACACACCTTTGATTGTAGGGTATGTGTAATAAATATTGAAAGAATATGTTGAGGTACGTGTTTCTAAAATTTTCCCTATTGTGAATCATACATAAAGATGAGCATTTGTATTTAATGGAAAGTTTGTAAACTAAAACAAAAGATGTTAGTTTTCATTTTAATGTTTTGTGAGACGTACCTTATTATCTTTCTCTTATACAACTTATTCACCTTAAATGTATGTTGTGTTATAAAATGGGAACATCCTTGCTAGAAAGATGTTAATGTCAATGTGGATGCTATGCAACCATCCATTGAATTCTTTTGAGAGCATTGATCAAGCCTTGTATTTCTAGTAGTGCTTCAAACAACTATTTTTATTGTGGCTATATTTTTAGATTGAGGGGGGATATTGGGCCCAACATATTTTGTGAAAATTGACTGTACATTCAGAGTAGTATGATAAATGAGCTTCACACTTTGATAAAATGTTCTACTGTAAATTTCAAATATTTATGAAATCATCTCTCTATTTTATCTCTAAGGAGGTTTGAAATTAGTAGTATATAAGTTTTTGTGATGATAAAGTAAAAATTTTAGCTTGGAAATTGGATTTTCTTTACAAGGTGTTCTAGTGCAAGAGTACGTGACAAATATAAAGCAAATACAACATTATCTAGGTAATTTTATTACGTCAAATTTTGTCAAGACTTAAGTTTTTATATTTCAATGGAATATTCACCAAAATTTACAACATTTTTAATTATGTGAAACATTCGCTAAATATTATACAATGTTTTATAGTTTTGTGAATGAATCATCATTTTTTCACAAGATTTTATAATTTTGTAAAAGATTCACCCATATTTTACAAGATTTTATAATTCCATGAAATATTTGCCAAATAAATAATATACATATTATATTATTGATAAAATAGCCTTCATACTTATTATATATATAAATTTACGGGGGTGGGGGGGGTCTTTAAAATTTCTCTACCATAAATTATATATTATATATATAGCCATTACATATTATTCCTACGTGAATGCATTCACCACTGCCATTAATTATGTTCATTTAATTCATATGATGGTATTAATTGATGCAATTAGAAATAAATACCATTAATTTATACACATATGGAACTTATATGAAAACATATCCAATTGATTACAGACCAAGGATGTTCCTCCCATCCATAGGCTCTATCAAGCCATATATTTCTTTGATATGCCACCCCTAAGATAGGGCTACCAATACACAAGCAGATACAAAGTTTATCAGTACATCTATCCAATCTCATGTTCTTAGTATGGACCCTAGCTATATTATAGTGATGGTGGTGTGGGTAATGGTGGTCTGGTCATTGGTGGTTCAAATCTGGCAACAAATGATGAATCAAGTATGGGAGAATGATTGACCAATATACTAGTCCTCCATAATTTTAATTATATGCATGAGGAAAAATGGCCAAATGGCATGAAGGGGGATAGAAACTAGCCAAGTGTCATACGTGGGGTTGGACACCTTTTTCCCCTCTAATCATAGGCTTAGTACAACTAACCCAAGATTATGGATAATGGAATTTTTAATAAAGAGGAGTCGATAAAACACAGGATAAAAATGAGTAAATAAAGGTAGTGAATTAAATCGTAAGTCACTAGGTTCATTTCTTTTCTATCTCTCTCTCTCACTCCCCCTCTTGTGGAATAATACCCCTCCATCTCTTATTCATCCTTCTTGGTTTGCAGTGGTCATGTGTTTTTATATTAAATATTAAATGTTCATAATTACGTTATTTTGGTTACAATGGGTCATTCATGTTTGGATTTATCCATTTCCATCATAATTACATAACTAGCACAACCACTTAACTTGTAGCCAGTGAACCTCGATAGGAAATAAATTATATATTACTTGTTCTCCATTCCTAGTTGTATACACCTGCATATGCCTTAGCTACATGTTATCATCTGCTTTCTTCTAGTTAAACGAGTTTTCTTTCACGAACTTCCTATTATGCATGCATAAACTAATGGTCATTTTTTATAATTTTATATGCTTCCTTGTCTGATCCTAAGTGCAAGTCCATCCCAAATTCTAAAAACATAACTGCTAGTCCACCTTAAATTCTAAAATATAAATATCAATGAGTGTAACTATGATAAAATATAAATGTTCTTTGACTTTTAAATTTGTATAATTTTACAATATCATTATAAAAACCCAAAATGATATCAGAAGGGATTATGATAAAAATTAACTTCTATTTGGTGGTTTAAATAAGATTCATTTTTTAAAGAAGAGAGAATCCTCTCATGTGAATTTGATTCCCTCCAAGTTTCCCCATAAAAGGAATGACCAAATTAGGTGCAAGTGCATCTTATCCTCAAACAATACGCTATGCAAAAATCTATCCTCCAATCAACAGATTCTTCAACCTCTCATTAGGTATGGATGAAAACATCATATCCAAATCAATTAATTCCACCCTCAATTGCACCATTCAAAATTTGCCGAAGTGAACAATCTATACTGTTAACCATAGGAAAAGGTGGTGATGGGCCCTATGCAAATAATTTTCTCTTAATCAAAGAGAAATATCCTTCCAAAGGTCAAATATCTTGAAAGGAAATAATAATTTCATAAGCACACATCCTTTATTTTTTACGCAAGTCCCTAGCAAGCATAATAACTATACAACTTGACCAATTTTCCCAAATACATATCCTTCAATCCATTCTTCTTCAAAATGAGTACCTTGATATATAAAGGGAAATGATTCACACTACCAAAACCCATAGAAAGTTCGACTAACAAGGAACTATGAATGTCATATCACTGCATTCTTTCACAATGTGATTTTCCTCAATAATATTAAGAACGCTGCCCAAAACCTAAACAATATAACGCAGTTCAAACTGCATGGAACTTGATCATAGACATGAAATATTCAAGAAATCCACACAATTATGTTGTCATATCGTCCTCAAAAAGAAACATGATACCTACCAGGATAAGTACGGCTTGATGCCCTTTATTCAACATCTAAAAAATAACATCCTATATTGAAGTTGCAAACTTAAATATTGGTGTAAGTTAAATCAATCAAATGGTGTTATTTGAGATATTTTTTTAAACAAATTTCTCAATTTGCATGGTGTTTATAGCTTTTAAAAAATTACTAGCCTGCCTTGCAAGTTGCATGGTAAGAAAAATAGACAAAACCAGTTCATGTTCAACTATGCTTTTGTTTAAAACATAAAAAAACTACCTACTCAATGATCATATTCCTATGTAACATTCAAAACTTGCATCATTAAATAATAACTTTGAAATGTACAAGTATTTCAAATATACAATAACTACATAAATGGACCTTCTCTCCATAATGCTTGACTACACAATCAAATTAGTTTCCCCTCTTGGTCCTCATGCCCCCTGAAAAAACCATTAAATGACATTGTGATGAGGAGACTATGTTGAACCCAATATTGGGATTCAAATAAGAATAGCAGTAATAGTCATAAAAGGATTAAGATTGCTACAAAAGGTGGGGAGAAGATTAGTACAAAAGGTTTATCATCCTACAAAACACCCACAATGGTTTGAAAACGTTTGGAAAAAATATGTATTTTAAAGAAAATGTGAGTGTAGAATTCACTACAAAATCCACATAATTGCTATTTTTGGAAATAGCAATTCACATAATTCACATAATGCTAGTGTTTAAGTATATCCAAATCCATTGGAATCCATTGGTAAATTTTACATAAACTACCCTAGGAACCCATTATTCGATTGCAAGTAATGTTTTGAAAAAAATGATTCAAACAAACAAGAAACCAAAAACTTAATCCAACTTATAGGGAAAAATTGCAAGCTTAGTACATTGAAGATTTGCCAAATCTTTCAAAGCCATGGTTGTGTTAATGGATACAAAACACCAATCTACCAAAATATTTAAAATGATTAGCAACATGATCTATGGGTATGGCATTTAGTTTGCATTTCTCCAATCAAAAAACCCAAAAATTTATTTTTTGTTAACTCATATTTCTAATTTAGAAAAATCAATCAAACCAGTGTTCATGAATTGCATTTGGTTACTTGATAGATCAATTTTCCATTGTAGGCTATGAAGTATAAAAAACCTTCAATGAAATAGTTCCAAAAGTAATGTCTAGTAAAATGCAATCTACAACCCTAAAACACACAACAATCTTGAAATCACTATCGCCACAGCTTGATCAGCATCATTAGGATTACCAAGACCATATGAATTCTCGCATTGATTTGATTCTCCTCAAAGTCTCATATGCAAACCGATCTTTATTCGCAAGCGCAAACAAAACTCGATCAACACCCCTCTGGATTGTTGTAGTTTTACGGTGTATGACACAAATTCCATTCATCCTCCATAAAAATATCGAGTTCTACTTATCGACATATAATCACGATACATGAATTACAAATTATCTTGATTCCCAAATCCAAGATGGAGTTCAACTAAACATTAAAAGAAATACCATTCTTTATCCACTTATAATAAGATTTCTCCATCTGGCACGAAGTGCAGTTAACAAGATTTTTTCCAACTACCATGAAGTGCAGTTATCACATGATGTATTCCTCATATTTTTTATTGTGAATTTTGAATGATGTCCATAAAATCAATCTGGACAATACACTTGTCTAATTTTCCTACAATTTAGAAAAAGCATAGATAGTAGTCCACCCCCAAATTCTAAAATATAAATGTCTATCAACATATTCATAACAACATTCCCACATAAAGAGGAGAAATAAAATAAAAGTAACATAAAACATTAAAAAAGTAAAAACATTGTATAGATCCATAGAACATAAATGTCGAAACATAAAGGCACAATGCAATATGGAGAATAGAACTTGTTAAAATGGAGCAAAATCACCGAAAATGAGTTTCCAACCCAAATCCGTCAACCAAATAAGCATGTAATCCTGCTAACTGTTATTGAATGTATGCTTACATCAACTAAAGACGTTACCTCATTTACTGAATATTATAATAATGTGTAACTTGTCGTTACATTATCAACCTTTAACTCATTAATTTAATTGACACAAGAAAAGGCCGATGAAGTTAGAGAGGATCATGACAAGATTTATTCTTGCAGGAAGTAAGTAGTATACCAATTTAAATATTAAGAAAAGTAGTTTAAATATTATTTATTTATTTTTATACAAATAATAATAAAGTTCAAAAACATAAAATAAATAAATTATTTGAAAAGAAACCTAAAAAATAATATTAATTGATATTCATTAATAAGAAATAATATTAATTGATATTCATTAATAAGACTCATAAAATATTCTATTTATTGAGGGCAGTTAATACAACTAATACCACTGCAGCTAGTCTCTGACTGACGGCACTAGATCCTTAAACCCTCCTTATGTGATTGGCTCATAGGAAGGCATGACACACATTAAAATTGTTAGAGTAAGTGGAGTATTCAGTGATCGGTTCTTGTGCGCGTAAGGTCATAACTCGTATAAATGACACAAAATTTGCAATGAGTTGCATAAGAACCTCATTTTATTTTTCATTTTTATCCCAATATATCTGGATTCAAGCACCCTCTATGATTTTTCCTTCTATTTCCATTTTACTTCTTTTAATTTTGTTTTTTCATGCACATAGTTTTGGTTTTTCCCTCTTTGCGTGGAGTGGTAACTGAGAATGTGAATATTCTGACTTCAACTGCTTATGTTCCATCGTCAACTGCTGAAGAAAAATATCTTTTGATTGAAGATCCTCATTGAGGGAGTGGGAAGAAATATCCAATTCCCTTTCTATGTGTTGAATATATAAATTTTCTTCTAAAAGCTTGGTACATTTGTTTAATTCAGTCACTAAAATGCTATTTATGTCCTCTAGGTACATATTTTCCTTGACAAGGTCTAAAAACTGATATTGTAAGCCAGTTAATAGACCGTCTTTCTCATCTATAATTTTCCTACAAGATTCAAGATCCTTGGTTAGAGAATCCAAAGCTATTTCCAAATCCCTATTCTTCCATGATGGTGTACATGTTTTTCTTCCAATACCAAATTTCTTCTACCCAATTCAGCGTTCTCCTCTTCGAGGAACATTTTCTCCTATGAAATTTCTTGCAATGACTCAATCTCTTCATTCTCTTTTAGCAATGCACTGATTTTTTTCTTGAACTCTTTATTTTTCTCAAGTAACTCTGCATTGAGTGCTTCAAACTCCTTTCCTTGCTCTTCCTTTTCTTGCGCTAGTTTGACATTTTTTGCCTGTAACTCTCCAAGTTTTTTATTTAGTTTCTGAATTTGCATGTTAGGTTTTCCAGTTATAGAAACCGATTGTTCAACTCTGTGATTATGGTTTTCAAGCAAACAACTCGCACTATCTGTTATCTAGCACTGCTAAATTAAATCTGGGTATTGTTGGACAATTTTATTCACCAGTTGTTGCATGTTAGATAATTCAATTTCTTTGCCCAACTGGGATATGTATTTTTTGCCCATACAAGTTGTAACATTTTCTAATTGGTAAAATGTTTCCTTCCTACTACTGCTGCATTTGCGTCCCAACATATTTTATAGTATGCCCCCCCTTTTTCCCCTAAAGAAAGGGTCTTTGAAGGCTTTGTATGGCATTAAGGATTTGGGAAGGTGTTGCCAACACCGAGAAAAGGAATAGATGCATAGATTGAAGTATTTTTTTTATGTAAATTTAATTTACTATGAATATTAAGAGATCTGAGGGTTCAAGAGTTAAGTTTATGACTATCTTGAAAAGGAGGTATTGAGATGAGAGGCACTACAAACATGTCTTTTAGAATTATCTATCATAAGCGTAGTCCACCTATCTTGTCTAATATCAAATTTCCTTGATATGTTTAAACTCTGTATAGATTTTAACTTGATATGATATCATGAATATGAAGAGTATAGCATGACTTCAACTAAAAACAATTATTTACCCAAGTGGTCAGTTCATTAGTTTATGCTCTTTGTTCTAGTCAATTCCATTCCCACTATCATACAATGTTATTCCAATAGATTTTGCAGTAGACAAGTGATGCTTAATACACACTTGTAGTTTCTTTCTCTCTTTCTGGCTTATGCTAAGAAAATATCTAAAATAATATAATCCCATCTGATCATGAATAAGGAGAACAACTCAAGTTAATAGAGCTTATTTCACATAGCTTTTAATTCTTTCATTTCATGACTTTCTCAACACCATTACATCTTATAAATTTAAATTTAGAGGTGATGACCACCAAGGAAGTGATGCTATTCTATATTTTGAATCTTGATTCTTATGAATGCCACTTTATCTACTAGGTATTTTGGCAAAGAAAAATGTAAAAAAAAAAAGGTTTTAAATACATAACAAATCTAAACTCATATTTATCTTGATGGATTTATTTCTAATTTTGAAGTTAATCATGGATGGGTTTAGTTTACTAGGTTTGAATTTTCTAGCCTATTGAATTCATATCATCATGGATATCTTACAAATTACATATTTTTTAAAATATTTTTTCTCATGCAGGTTTCACTATGGGTTTCTAGATTTATTTGAAAGTTTAATGGTGAAATATTCAACGAGATGTTAGAAAACGACCGTGGGGGATGTATTATCATACTTTAAGAAGCCTCAATCTAAGAATCTAGACTCTCTTCATGATTCAAACTCTTTTGAGCAACCCATCAATGAGAGAGATGTCAACACTTTCGAGAATGCATCTAATAACCATATAACAAATGATAGAATGGGTTCCTCTAGTGAACAAAGTGAGATAAATGCAATTCAACCAGAAATTGACAATGATAATGTTGAAGATTTTTCCTTGGGAGGCAACACAAATCATTCACAATCACAAAAAAGGAAGAAAGGCCAATTGGACATAGGAAGACAATTGCAACCAGAATGGGCCTCAAAATTTCCTTTTATTGAACCAATAACTCCAATAAAGGAGAAGGAAGCTTCAAGAGAAGTTAAATGCATTATATGTAGTTGGAAATTGGGAAAGGTAGTAAAATTGCAAATGAAGTTAGATACAATAGAGAAGCATGGAGGAAAGATTTATGTCAAGCTAATTGAAAATTGCGAGGAGAAGTCTATTCCGAAATGGAAATCTTCTAAGGAATGTCAACATGTTAAATATCAAGAAGAATATAATAAATACTCAATAATTAAGAGTAAACTTGAGGCAAGTGGAGGGACTATCACATCTCTATTTGGAAAAACAATGGAAATAAAATTACTATCCAAGATGAAACAATTAAGCACTGCATTTCACATCTTATCTTGAGGTCGTCATATGAAAGATTATCTAGTTTATAAGAACAATGTATATTTTCTTGAAGTATCGAATTTTCCATCTTCTCCCTGGTTTGTAACAAGTGGTTGGGAATGGGAAAGATATCTAGCTCAAGTATAAAAGGATGATTTGAAAGAGAAAATTACAAATTCCATATTTTTTTCATTATCTTTGGATGAAGATATAATTGTTGATAATACTTCATGGATATGCATGAATATTTATATGGTTAATGATCATATTAGGCATTCATGTCTACTTGGGATTCAAAAAATGAAGAAGAGTTCTACACCTAGAAATATTTATAAACTTGTTATTAAGACTTTAAAGGAAATTGGTTGTATGGATGATTTAATGATCGCAAAAAGGTTTGTATGTGTTGTAGCAGATGGAGCATCAATCATGCAAGGACAAAGGAATGGATTTTGTGTTAAACTACAACTATTAGCTTCACCGTTTATGATTAGTATTCATTGTATGGATCATAGGATGAATCTTACATTTAAAATAGTAAGCAAGTTTCCACTGGTTTCAAAAGTTGAAGAACTTGTACGTGAAACTCATGCATACGTTTTTCGTAGTCCTAAGTGATTTATAAAGTTTCAACAATTTCCAAATGGTGTTACAAATGGAAAAAAACTATTAAAAGATGTTGATACAAGATGGATTTCATTGAATGGACGAGCTCAAATACTTTTTAGTGAGTACTAATCATTGTTAGGGGTGATATATGAACATCGCTTTAGTGTAGGCAAAGCTCAAGATCTTCTCTTTCAACTAACTGATATAGAGACATTATTAACATTGGCTGGAATTCTTCCTTTGCTTCATGAAATGAATGTCAATGTGAAAATGCCTCAAAGTTGTACAATGTATATTGTATAGTACACAAATGCAAGGAAATTGGCATGCCTTGCATTGGATAATTTGTGTACGATGCCAGGTTCTTTTATAAGTCCAACGTTTAATGGTTGGACTACTCTCATTGATATAGAAAAGATTGAATTTTTTTTAAGTTTGATGAAAAAGGGAGACTATGTATTGCAGTGTGTGGGTATATGGTTCCCTTTCATTATGTTTGTAAGATGGGACAAACCACCAAAGAGTGTCATGTGTCAAGAGACGAGTTCAGTGATATTGTGATTTCAATGAGACAAAACTTGATACAAATTGCACAATCACTATCATTAGATATAAGAGAACGAATTCCTCGAGATGAATTATTGGAGGCTATGTCTGTGGTATACCTTCAATATTGGAATAGTGAAAATGATTTAGAAACTTTGAAAGTTTACTTTTAGTAAAATTGAATATTTGAGAGCACCACTTTGGTAGAAATGTCAATTTACAAGGAGAAGAGATTGGAGATATATTAGATTCATCAAAATTATATCAACAAGCTTCTTGCTTTGTTGAAACAATGTCAAATCAATATCATGTTTTGGTGAAACCTATAGAATATGGTGTAGTAATAAAATTATGGAATCTTTTAGGTGAAATTCAATATTTACAAGAAAACATGTTAGAGTATTTCAAATTAGTCGATTTATGTTAAACTGTAGTTTTTGGATTAGTGGAGGACGAGAGAATGTTTAGTGCACTGTCATTCTTGAAGTAAAAGTTGAGGAACAACCTTGATAAGAATGTGGATACTTTTTAAAGATTATATCTAACAAAGTATGGCATTACCAATTATCCATTCAATAGAGATCTAGCACTTTAGCGATCAGATTGTGAGAGAAGAGGAGAATACAATCTAACAAATGTTTCCAATGAACTTGATAGAGAACATAATGTTTTGGAGGCTCATAATGATATTTCATCTACAGATGTTCATGTTCAAAATGAAGAAAGTGAGGATCGACATGGGAATTGGGAATTTGATATCCCACAATATGTTATCTAAATTAATATACATTAGTAGTGTATAAATAATGAATGCAATTTAATAGATCATGTGATTCTTGTTAGTTTAACTTTGATTTTCATCTATTTTTGGAGTAGGCTGGAAAAATGAAATTCTTGATAGGAGAAGGATTACCATATATACAATTGAACTTGCATTTCAAGTAAAAATAAGTTATATAGTATATAATTCTTATTAAATATAATAATATTGGAGCTACATTTCCTTGATGCAATCTATTTGAAGTTTGATGTTTTGATAGTTAACTAACACATTGTTTTTTCTTATATGTGATAGGAAATGAGGTTGGGACCTATCTATAGATAGTGTCATAGTATTAAAGTTTAAATAATTAATTTAAAAATACTTTTGCTTAGCAAGAATGGGCTCATTCAAAAGTTAAAACTTTTTAACTTCGATATCTTGGAAAATATTAATGGTTTGTTGTTTCTTGCTTTTGGGGCATTTTTCAAATTTGAAAGTTTGTGTTTATTTTGGTTAAATTTATTTTTATTCCCTTGATACTTGACTCCAGTGTGAGCCCTTTGTACTAGCTTGATTAGTTTCATAATGTCTTATTTGTTTCTTAATTTTGGATTGCATTTATTTTTTTAGATTTTTTATTCCCTTAATACTTGATTGTGATTTGATTCCTTTGCAGCCCTTTGTATCCCTTTGTAGCTTTCAATGTTTTTTATAGTTATTATTGTTCTCTTTAAATATTTAATGTTTCGAGGAAAGATGCTTGTATTTATTTTCACTTTGTTGCATGACTTAAGCATCTTCACCATTTAAATTTTAGAATCTGCTATGTTTATTTTGTATTTTCTTTGAAAATACATGTTGGCATTTAGAAATGGAAATGAGATCTGAATTGCTAAGCGAAAAGAAAAATGGTCTATGCACTGGCTTGCTAGGTTCCTATGCATTCTATTGGCAATGAGACCGACATTCATCTAATGAAATTTTATTTTTGATTTCACGACTAAAAGATATTACATGTAGCCTATACGATTCTACCAATATTTAAACATTTCTTGATAAACTTTAGTCATTCATCACATAATAATGTTAGAATTCAAGTGGTATTGGTCACTAACACACCTTTGGTTGTAAGGCATGTACAATAAATATTGAAAGATATGTTGAGGTACGTGTTTCTAAAATTGTCCCTATTGTGAATCATACATAAAGATGAGCATTTGTATTTTATGGAAAGTTTGTAAACTAAAAAAAAATGTTATTTTTCGTTTTAATGTTTTGTGAGAGGTACCTTATTATCTTTCTCTTATACAACTTATTCACCTTGATTGCATGTTGTGGTAGAAAATAGGGACATCCTTGCTAGAAATATTTTAATGTAAATGTGGATGTTATGCAACCATCCATTGAATTCTTTTGAGAGCATTAATCAAGCCTTGTATTTCGAGTAAAAGTGCTACAAACAACTATTTTTATTGTAGTTATACTTTTAGATTGAGGGGGAAGATTGGACCCAACATATTTTGTGGAAATTTACTATACATTGAGTGTAGCATGATAAAAGCTTCACACTTTGATAAAATTTTCTACTGTAAATTGCAAATATTTATGAAATCATCTCTCCATTTTATCTCTAAGGAGGTTTGAAATTAGTAGTATACAAGTAGTTGTGATGAATAAAGTCAAAATTTTAGCTTGGAAATTGGATTGTCTTTACAAGGTGTTCTAGTGCAAGAGTACGTGACAAATCTAAAGTAAATACAACATCATCTAGGTAATTTTATGAAGTCAAATTTTGTCATGACTTAAGTTTTTATCTTTCAATGAAAGATTCTCCAAAATTTACAATATTTTTAATTATGTGAAATATTCGCTAAATATTATACAATGTTGTATAATTTTGTGAAAGAATCGTCATTATTTCACAAGAGCTTATAATTTTGTAAAATATTTGCCCATATTTTACAAGATTTTATAATTCCATGAAATATTCGTCAAACAATTATATATACATATTATATTATTGATAAAATAGCCTTCATACTTTCTCATGTATGACGGGGATTCACCCATTTATTATATATATAAATTTAGGGGGGTTTCTTAAAATTTTCCCTACCACAAATTATATATTATATATATAGCCATTACATGTTATTCCTACAGGAATGCATTCACCAATGCCATTAATTATGTTCATTTAATTCATATGATGGTAGTAATTGACGCAATTAGAAATAAATACCATTCATTTATACACATATGGAACTTATATGAAAACATATCCAATTGTTTACAGACCAAGGACATTCCTTCCATCCATAGGCTCTGTCAATCCATATCTTTCTTTGATAGGCCACCCCAAAGCTAGGGCTCCCAATACACAGGCATATACTAATTTTCTTAGTGCATCTATCCAATTCCATGTTCTTAGTATGGATTCTAGCTATATTAAAGTGATGGTGGTCTGGGTAATGGTGATTTAGTCATTGGTGGTTCAAATCTGGAAACAAATGATGTTTCAAGTATGGGAGAATGATTGACCAATCTAATAGTTCTCCATAATTTAAATTATATGGATGTGGAGAATTGGCCAAGTGGCATGAAAGGTGATAGGAACTAGCCAAGTGTCATACATGGGGTTGGAAACCTTTTTCCAGGGATGATTTTAAGGAACCATACGTATTTAAAAGTGTATAAATGTTGGCGAATCTTATCAATTCTTAAAACACCAACTATAAAATGTTTTGCGATATTTTTCAAAAAATATTTTAATTTCCAAGGATTTTATATCTTTTATATAATAATTTGGCGATTTTTAGGGTGAAAAAAATTTACCCCATCAAAATTGGGTGAAACAAGGCTTCAAAAAATGCAAAATGGTGAATCTTTTTTTGGAGAAAAACATGGAAAAATAGCCCATGGGCTAAATTTCGCTCCTAAAATTATCCCTTCCTTTTTCCCCTCTAATCATAGGCTTAGAATAACTAACCCAAGATTATGGTTAATGAAATTTTTAATAAAGAGGAGTCGATAATACACAGGATAAAATGAGTAAATAAAGGTAGTGACTTAAATCATAAGTCACTAGGGTTATTTATTTTCTATACCTCTCTCATTCCCCCTCTTGTGGAATAATATCCTCCCATATCTTATTCATCCTTCTTGGCCTGTAGTGGTCATGTGTTTTTATATTAAAAATAAAATGTGAATAATTACATTATTTTGGTCACAATTGGTCATTCATGTTTGGATTTATCCATTTCCATCATAATTACATAACTAGCACAACCACTTAACTTGTGGCCAGTGAACACCAATATGCTATAAATTATCTATTACTTGTTCTCCATTCCTAGTTGTATACATCTCCATATGCCTTAGCCACCTGTTATCATATGTTTTCTTCTAGTTAAATGGGTTGTCTTCCATGAACTTCCTATTATGCATGCATCAACTAACGGTAATTTTTTATATTTTTTTATTCTTCCTTGTATGATCCTAAGTGCAAGTCCATCCCAAATTCTAAAAACATAATTGCTAGTCCACCCTAAATTCTAAAATGTAAATAGCTATGAGTATAAATGTGATAAAATATAAATGTTCTTTGACTTTTAAATTTGTATAATTTTACAATATCGTTATAAAAACACAAAATTATATCATAAGGGATTATGATAAACACTGACTGCTCTTTGGTGGTTTAAATAACCTTCATTTTCTTAAACAATAGAGAATCATGTCATGTGAATTCGATTCCCAACAAGTTTCCCCATAAAAGGAATGACCAAGTTAGGCGCAAGTGCATCTTATTCTCAAACAATGCACTATGCAAAAAACCATCCTCCAATCAACAGATTCTTCAACCTCTTATGTATGGATGAAAACATCATATCCAAATCAACTAATTCCACCCTCTATTACACCATTCAAAATTTGCCGAAGTGAACAATCTATATTGCTGACCACAGGAAAAGGTGGTGATGGTCCCTGTGCAAATGATTTTCTTTTAATCAAAGAGAAACATCCTTCCAAAGGTCAAATATCTTCAAAGGAAATAATAATTTCCTAAGCACACATACTTTATTTTTGACGCAACTCCATAGAAAGCATAATAACTATACAACTTAACCAATTTTCCCAAATACATATCCTTCAATCCATTCTTCTTCAAAATAAGTACCTTCATATATATATGGAAATTATTCACACTACCAAAAACCACATAAAGTTCGACTAACAAGGAACTATGAATGTTATATCATGGCATGCTTTCACAATGTAATTGTCGTCAATAATATTAAGAATGCTGCCCAAAACACAAACAATATAACGCAGTTCAAACTGCATGGAACTTGATCATAAACATGAAATATTCAAGAAATACACACAACTATGTTGTCATATCGAACTCATAAAGAAACATGATAACTACCAAGATAAGTACGACTTGATGCCCTTAATGCAACATCTAAAAAATAACATCCTAAATTTTTGTTGCAAACTTAAATATTGGTGTAAGTTAAATCTCTTAAATGGTGTTATTTGAGACGTTTTTTGAAACAAATTTCTCAATTTGTATGGTGTTTATAGTTATTAAAAAATTATTGACCTCCCTTGCAAGTTGCATGGTAAGAAAAATAGACAAAACCAGTACATGTACAACTATGCTTTTGTTTAAAACATAAAAAAGCTACCTACTCAATGATCATATTCCTATGTAACATTCAAAACTTGCATCATTAATCAATAACTTCGAAATTTACAAGTCTTTCAAATATACAATAACTACATAGACGGACCTTTTCTCCATAATGCTTGACTCCACGAGTTTCCCCTCTTGGTCCTCATGTGCTCTGAAAAACCCATTAAATGACATTGTGATGAGGCAAACTATGTTGAGTTCCCAATATTGTGATTCAAATAAGAACTAGTAGTAATGGTCACAAAAGGATTAAGATTGATACAAAAGGTGGGGAGATGATCAGTCCAAAAGGTTGATCATCCTACACAACACCCACAATGGTTTGCAAACATTTGTAAAAAATATGTATTTTAAAGCAAAATGGTGAGTGTAGAATTCACTACAAAATCCACATAATCTTTATTTTTGGAAATAGCAATTCACATAATTCACATAATGCTAGTGTTTAAGGAGATACAATCCATTGGCATTGATTGGTAAATTTTACATAAACTACCCTAGCCATCCATTATTCGATTGCAAGTGAAGTTTTGCAAAAAATGATTCAAAAAAACAAGAAACCAAAAACTTAATCCAACTTATAGGGAAAAAGTGCAAGCTTAGTACATTGAAAATTCGCCATGGTTGTGTTAATGGATAGAAATCACCTATCTACCAAAATATTTAAAATGATTAGCAACATGATCTATGTGGATGGCATGCAGTTTGCAGTTCTCCAATCAACAAACCCAAAAAATTAAATTCTTTGTTAACGCCTTTTTCTAATTTAGAAAAATCAATCAAACCAGTGTTCATCAATTGCATTTGGTTACTTGATAGATCATTTTTCCATTGTAGGCTATAAAGTATACAAAACCTTCAATGAAATAGTTCCAAAAGTAATGTCTGGTAAAATGCAATCTACAACCCTAAAACACACAACAATCTTGAAATCACCATCGCTACAGCTTGATCACCCTCCTTAGGATTACCGGGACCATATGAATTCTTGCATTGTTTCGATTCCCATCAAAGTCTCATATGAAAACCAATACTTATTTGCAAGCAGAAATAAAACTTGATCAACACCCCTCTAGATTGTTGTAGTTTTATGTTGTATGACACAAGTTCCATTCATCCTCCATAAAAATATCGAGTTCTACTTATCGGCATATAACCATGTTACATGAACTGCAAATTAGATCGATTCCCAACTCCAAGATGGAGTTCAACTAAACATTAAAATAACTACCATGCTTTATCTGCTTATAATAATATTTCTCCATCTCGCACGAAGTGCAGTTAACCAGATTTTTTTCAACTACCATGAAGTGCAGTTATCACATGAGTTATTCCTTATATTTTTTATAATTGTTTATTGTGAATTTTGAATGATGTCGATAAATTCAATTCTGGATAATACCCTCGTCTCATGTTCTTACATTTAAAAAAAGCATAGATAGTAGTCCACCCACAAATTCTAAAATATGAATGTCTATCAACATAATCATCACAAGATTCCCACATAAAAATGATAAATAAAAAAAAGTAACATAAAACATAAAAAATAAAATAAACATGGTATAGATCCATCGAACCTAAAGGCCCAAACATAAAGGCACAATGTAATATGGAGAATAAAACTAGTTAAAATGGAACAAAATCACCGAAAATGATTTTCCAAACCAAATCCCTCAACTAAATAGGCATGCAATCCTGCTAACTGCTATTGAATGTATGCTTACATCAAATATATGCTTAGATCAACTTAGGACGTTACCTCATTTACTGAATATTATAATAATATGTAACTTGTATTTAATTATCAACCTTTAACTCATTAATTTAATTGACACAAGAAAGTGCCCATGAAGTTAGAGAGGATCTGACAAGATTTATTCTTGCATGAAGTAAGTAGTATACTAATTTAAAGATTGAGAAAGGTAGTTTAAATATTTTTTATTATTTTTATACAAATAATAATAAAGTTCAAAAACATAAAATAAATAAATTATTTGAAAAAAACCTACAAAATAATATTAATTGATATTCATTAATAAGACTCAAAATATTCTATTTATTGAGGGCATCTAATACAGCTAATACCACTGCAGCTAATCTCTGACCCACGACACCAGATCCTTAAACCCTCCCTATGTGAATTGGCTCATTGGAAGGCATGACACACATTAAAATTGTAAGAGTAAGTGGAGTATTCAGTGATCGGTTCTTGTGCGCGTAAGGTCATAACTCGTATCAATGGCACAAAATTTGCACTGAGTTGCATAGAAACCTCATTTGATTTTTCATTTTTAGCCCAATATCTCTGGATTCAAGCACCCTCTGTGATTTTTCCTTCTATTTCCATTGTACGTCTTTTAATTTTGTTTTTTCATGCACATAGTTTTGGTTTTCCCTCTGCTGCGGGGAGTGGTAACTGAGAATGTTGATATTCTGACTTCAACTGCTTATGTTCCGACGTCAACTGGGAAGAAATATCCAATTCCCTTACTATGTGGTGAAGATATACATTTTCTTCTAAAACCTTGGTACATTTCTTCAATTCAATCACTAAAACGTTGTTGAAGTCCTCTAGGTACATATTTTCCGTGACAAGGTCTGAAAACTGATATTGTAACCACTTAATAGACCGTCTTTCTTGTCTGCAATTTTCCTACAAGATTGAAGGTCCAAATCCCCTATTCTGCCCTGATGATGTACCTGTTTTTCTTCTAATGCCAAATTGATTCTATCCAATTCAGCGTTTTCCTCCTCGAGGAACATTTTCTCCTCTAAAATTTCTTGCAATGAATCAATCACATTTCCCTGTTCTTCATTCTCTTTCACTAATGTAATGATTTTTTTCTTCACCTCTTTATTTTTCTCGAGTAACTCTGCATTGAGTGCTTCAAACTCCTTTCACTGCACTTCCTTTTCTTGCGCTTGTTTGACATTTGTTGCCTGCAACTCTCCAAGTTTTTTTATTCAGTTTCTGAATTTGCATGTTAGGTTCGCCAGTTATAGGAACTGGTTGTTCAACTCTATGATTATGGATTTCAAGCAAACAACTCACACTATCTTTTATCTGGTACTGCTGAATTAAATCTGGGTGTTGTTGGACAATTTTATTCACCAGTTGTTGCAAGTTAGATAATTCCATTTCTTTTCCCAACTCAAATACGTTTTATTTGCCCTGACAAGTTCCACAATTGCATTTGCGTCCCGACATCTTCTTAAACAAACAAAAAGTCCGCAGTGTTTTTAAATATATGGGATAAGGACTTTATGAAGAAAGACAATTTGTCCCGTAAACAGCCCGTCGAAAATGTTATTTCCTTCTATTAAGAGACAGTGTTTTGGCTGCAACAACACGACAGGCAACGTTGAAGGGGTGAGGTGCATGCAATTATGTAGTTCAACAAGTAGCAAAATACTATACGCTATATTCTCTTCCACTTTATGAGGTGCATGCAATTATGTAGTCCAACAAGTAGTAAAAGTTATATTCAAGGAGCAAGAATTCTAGATAATTGACATTTGAGTTGTGGCTTTTCTTTGCATTTTGTTTGGATAACCCAATGGTGTACCTTGTTGCATTGGTTCTAGATAACCAAGTTGTGTTCCCTACTAGATTGGATCTAGATGTTTCAGGAATGTAACAACATATAATTGGTGAAAGAGAGAGAAATCCTCCTCCATCTCTCAATTCATGTTATTTTAGTAACTTTAACTGTTTTTATTTTATATCAGTTTTTTTATAGCTATGTTAGGGAATCCCAGTGCACATTTCCGCTATAAAAGAGTGTTCCATCCTCTATGATATAGGAAAATTAAAATAGAGTTGAAACAGTATGCTTGAGACATGGTTAAAGCTCATTGTGGTATTATCAATTCCTAGTTACAGTGGGATAGGTGGCAGTCTAGATTGAACAATAAATTCCAACAAAATATGTATAATTGCACCATAAACAAAGAGAAGCATTTGTATGAAATAATGGTCCAATGGTAGAAGGAGGTAGAGACATTTGTTGGAGACATTTTTCAACTACACATCATTTATTTGGACTTAAGGGTGTGTGCAAGAAGATGCAAGATCTTTTAGATGCAATCATACTTTTAGGAAACATGCTCACGATACATAAAAATACAACGCGCTCACGTTATCTAATGCTTGGTTTGGTTAAGTTAGAGCCTAACATGTCATATGGCAGGTAGGTTAGGGTAAGAAAAATTTGCATGCATTTTATAGTTACAAAACACACACGTGTTCTGGAGAAGCAAGGAGAATAAAAATGCACACACGTTATGGAGAAGCAAAACACATACACATTTTGGAGAAGAAAAACGCGCACACGTCATAGAGAAGCAAAAGACGTACGCGTTATGGAGAACCACAAAAAATGGGTTCGGGGCATGGCTAGGGAAATGAATAAAAACAATAATTCACATAATCAAGACTCATGACCTATAGTAATATTTTAGCATCATCAAGAACAACACATCAAACATCCATACCTAACCTCCCAAGACCATAATTTTTCAATGTGTTGTAATATGGACACCATTAGGAGGATTTAAGAACTATTAATGGGTCATAGTCCCTTGACCATACTTGGGGAGGAAACTCAAGACTTATTCCCTAAAGGTAGTTTTTAAGGATTGAAGTCCATGAACAAGGCATCAAACCTGCACATAGGGCCGTCGTATGTGATCTTTTGCCTCTAAGAGAGAATATACAGTACATTAGAATGCTCTTATCACTACGAACATATCTGTAGACATGGTTGAGAGAGGAAAATTAGTCCTTAGGTCCTAAAGGAATCCTATAGACATATAGGGCCAAGAACAACACCTCAAACAAACACACATGATCCCTTAAGGGTATCATCAACCTTTAAGTTGAGATATTGCCATGATTAGGAGTTTTTTAGCATTATATATGGAGGATAACGTGTTAATCATGGTTGGTACAAAAAGATGTATTTTAACATTGTAAACCATCTTTTAGGGCTCAATGTCCATGAATGACACCTTGAATCACCATAGATGACTTCTCAAGTTGATATTTTTCATTTGAATGAGGATATGGGAACCATTAGGGGTTTCTAAGTACTATGTATGTATCTTGGGACCTTACATATAATAAGGGGAGGAAACCTAGGCCTTAGCCCCTAGAAGATGCTTATAGGGATCTAGACCCATGAATGATGTATTGAACAACCTCAATAGATCCTTCCATGGTATCGTTTACCTTATAGGGATGCTGGTGCCATTAGAGCATTTCTAGCACTAAGTACATATAATAGGCCCCTTGACATGGGAAGGGGAAAACACTTGGTCCTTAGGCCTTAAAGTAAGTTGTTAACCATTCAAGGCCAAAATTGATGCCTCCAACCACCACACACGATGTTGAAAGTGAATCCTTTGAATATTAATGGGGATATTGTTAAATAGAAGAAACCAGGAAGATCTTCTAGCATTACATCTGTCCTTGCATGCTAGAGAGACATTAAACTGGAAGCCAAATATATTAAAGTAATTTTCCTAAGTTTTAACTTAAGAAAATACTTTAATTATTCTAATTTAATTTTGACTTTAATGGAATCACTTTATTAAAGTGAAAAGTGAAATATTTAAGTGAATGGCTAATCTAATCTTGGACATTTATTCTCACTCGAGGATCTCATCCATAGATCCATATAGAGGTTTAGGGTTTCCTCTTAGCCAATAAAGTTAAAAGGAGATTTGGTGGAGAGGACACGTACGCACACAGTTGTATTCTAACACAGCCATGATATAGACATAGAGAGAAAGTCAGACATAGGATTTTGCAAAGAGGACAGAGGAGCTAACCAACAAGGTCACCAAAGTTCTAGATGGAAAGAGTGTCATATAGATCGAGAAAGCAGGAAGCTACAGAGGACAGTCGTACAACACCATACATCATTCATACGGTCGTACAAATCCGTATAGGTCGTACTGCTCACGCAGTAGCCATGTAGTCATGATGAGGGTGTCCTGGGTTCATGGGGATTTGTCTAATGATTCTGTCAAGGTGCTATTTCGTTAGGTTGGGTGATTAGACTGTTGATTGTAAAAGTTCAATATTTTCTCAATAATAAAATTCATATCTGACCGTTGCACTGATTTTCCCATCTTGGGTTTTTTTCGGGGGTTTCCATACCTAAAATAATAGTGTCTATATTGTGATGTGATGTTTTGAATGTTTCTCAATTTTATATTCCGCTGCATACTGTAAAACAAGTTCATGGGTAGTTATTTCAATTAAATTTAAATATATTGTTTTATCCCTAGTTGAGATTTAAAGGAAAATCTACATGGTATCAGAGCTCTGATGAGCTAAATCCAAGAGATTTGCGACAACAATGATAGATCATGGGAAGATATATTTGAAGACACAAACCTAGATTGTAGATCTAGGTCTTGACAGGTACACTTTAGTATGGTCGTGTAGTTGAGAGTTGAGGATATACTCCAGGGTGCTCAAAACTTTCCTACATGGAAAGAAAGGATCACAAGGATCCTGGATGTCAATGATGTAGAAGAGCACATTGACTCCACGGGGGTTGCACCCACATATATGAAAGATTTGATATCTTGGAATAAGATTGATTCCAAAGCCATGTTGGTAATCTTGGATGGGGTGAAGGACCACATAGTACGTCCTGACCTCTCCGAGAAGAAGACTGCATCAGAGATGTGGACGACTTTGGAAAGTTTGTACCAGAGCAAGAATGAAAACCAGAAGATTGTGCTGCAAGAGAGGATGTAAAAAACCAAGATGTCCAAGGGAGAAGGAGTGTTTCCTTATCTCACAATGCTCACAAAGGTTAAGGATGAGCTTGTAGTTGTCGGTTCTAAGACTGAGGATGAGGAGCTAGTTCAGATATCCATCAATGGCTTCTAATCCATGGGACACCTTTGTCAAAGGTGTTGTGACTAGGGAGAAGCTCCCTGATTGGTATAGACTATGGGATGAATTCATGCAGGAGGATACCCACATGGGTCAAGGATTAGGCTCATCCAACAATACCCCGCAAATTCTGGATGAGGAGGCTCTAGCCTGGACATGGAAGAGAAAGGGTAAGGCAAAAAGGAATAAGGGCGGTAATAATAACCTTCACATGTAAAAAGTCAAGTGTTTTATCTTCCACAAGTAGGGACACTTTTCCTCCCAGTGCCCAAACAAGGAGAAGAAGAGAAAAATTCAGATGGTCGGATCTGCAGAGGTGGAGGATTTCAGCATGAACTTTGATGAGGAGTTTTGCTTGATATCTTGCATGGGAAGCACCACAGGTAGCAGTGTTCGGTACATTGGTAGTGGAGCATCTAGTCATATGAATAGACAGAGGATATTCTTCAAGGACTTGCAGGAGGGTGGAACAGGTATCCACATTGAGTTGGGTGATGATGCAATGTATTAGGTGTAGGGAGTTGGCACTGTTTCATTTCAAAGGGAGTCTAGAAAACCCCCCAGTTTTGCTGATGTGTTATATGTTCCGGGGTTGACCAAGAACCTCATATTAGTCTCCACTCTAGAGTACAAGGGATTTCAGTTGAAATTTGGATACCATAGAGTGTATATCATGCCTAATGGGCCATATGGGAGCTTGGATAAGGTGATTGGTATTAGGAGCGAGAAAGTGTATAGACTAAACTTTGAGCCTACAAAGGCTATAGTCAACAATGACAAAAGTCAGGGTGAGTTGTGGCATAGGACAATGGCACAATTACACCATGGAGAACTGAGGCACTTGAGACAAGCTGTCATTGGATTTCCTCATGTACAGGAGGAGAAGAATAACCACTACAAGGTTTGTGCTTTGGGAAAGAACATCAGGATTCCTTTCCCATAGTGTGAGCACAAGTCTAAGGATCCCTTGGACTTAGTGAATTTAGATGTTTGCGTACCTATGAGTTTACATTCTTTCAGTGGTTATAGTTACTGCGTGACCTTCATTGATGACTATTCTAGGAATATCTGGATCTATTTCCTGAATGCCAAGTCAAAGGTATTTGAGAGCTTTCGGGAGTTCAAAACTCTTGTTGAGAACCAGACAGGAAAGAAGATTCATGTTTTGAGAACAACCAATGGGAGAGAGTAACCTCCAATGATTTCTTGGAGTACTATACCTCATACCCCTTAGCATAAAGGAGTAGCAGAGCGAAAGAACGAGAATATGGTAGGAGCAGCCAAGGCCATGCTTTTTTATCAGGGATTACCACTATTCCCTTGGTCCGAGGCATAGAGGACTACAATATACATTTATAATAGGTGTCCCCACACAACTTTGGGAAGGACGACACTTGAGGAAGTATTCATGGATACTCGACCAGATGTGAGTCACATTCTCATATTTGGGAGTGTATGTTGTTGTCATGTTCATGCTAACACTAGGGAGACACTGAACCCTTCTAGAGAGAAGGGGTTACTTATTAGGTACAACGAGACTTCGAAGGCATACAGAGTATACATACCTGCTCATAAGAGGATCATTATGAGCAACAATGTCCATTTTGATGAGGACAAGGCCTTGTAGAGATCTATGGACTTACCAGTAGAGCAACAACCAACACAGGTTTCGAGGGTCAAGTTGGAGGAGCCAAAGGTACATGTATAGACATGGGGCACCAGTTCTGGTAGTCAGAGGGAGTCAGGTGGACATGATCCTTCATTCATTGACTTGGAGGATGAGTTTCAATAGGAGAAATAATTCCAACAGTCGCATTAGTTAGACACTAGGCCAAGGCCTAAGTGGTTTAGATCCACAGTTCAGGATTCCAGGCAAGTGGATCCTCCACAAATCTCCATGAGACGAAGAAAACCACTAGTGAGACTTAGTTATATGGAACTAATAACAGAGTTGATCAACTATGAACCTTCCAGTTTCGATGAGGCTACACAACATGATGTGTGGCAAGAGGCCATGGTTGAGGAGTATGACTCGACCGTGAATAATATTCTATGGGAGTTGTGCCAATACCTGAAGGTAAAAAGGCGGCGAGATCCAGATGGATCTACAAGGTAAAGCATTCAACATACATAAGCAAAGATAAGTATAAGGCACACTTTGTGGCTAAAGGGTTTTCATAGAAGGAAGGTATTGACTATGAGGAGACCTTCACCCCTGTTTCCAGTTATTCTTCTATTTGTTCCATTATCTCTGTAGCAATAGAGATGGGTTGGTGAGTCCATCAGATGGACATCAAGACTGCATTCCTCAACGAAGTCATAAAGGAGGAGGTATATATTGAGTAGCCATAGGGTTTTGATGTGGAGAACATGGAGACGCATGTATGCACGCTACATAGATTGCTTTATGGGTTCAAGAAGGAACCTCAAGCATGGTACTCGAGGTTTGAAAACTATCTATGGGAGATGGGATTTCAACAAAGTGAGGTTGACCACAACCTGCACTTCTTGAAAGGTTAAGTACCTCTCATACTAGTCTTGTATGTAGATGATCTCTTTCTTACAAGAGATGAGAGGTTGATTAGAGATTGCAAGTCCAATATTGTAGTTGATTTTGAGATGCAAAACCTTGGGTTGATGCATTACTTTCTGGTCTTGGAGGTTTAGCAGAGAGATGGATGCTTCTTCATCGGACAAGGGAAGTATGCAGTAGAGATATTGAAGAGATTCAGGATGGAGGACTGTAATGGGGATTTCTCCCCTATTACGTGCAAAAGCACCAAACTTAGGTCATTGTGATCATAAGGAAGAGTTCAATGGAAAAGCAGAAAACTAAACTAAACTAACAACTAAAAGAAAATATTTTTTATCATTTTAACATATAAATCGGCTAAACTAATGCAATAAACAAAAAAGTAAACACACCTTTCTTATGCAAGATGGGCCACCGTAGTTGTCCTCGGAAGTGGTTCCGCAACTCCATAGGTTGGGTATCCAGTTGTCACCACGGACAGTTGTCAAACATGGAATGGATCCAAATTTGGTATGGAGAATGTCTCAACGTACACCGTAAGAGATGGTGTGGCAAGGGGAATGATGGCAGTTTAGTATGTGGTAAGAGAAAAATGGTGCAACATAACCACATGTGAATGAAAGGTATGAGTGTCTTGGGAGAGCCCTTCACAATGTATTTATAGTATGGTCTTAGGTCTTTTTAACCCAAGGTGATGACCCATGGTATATATCTGTGGTTTTTTTACCTTTTCTCTTTTTTAGGGTTTTTAACCCTTTTTGGGAGAGAGTGAAGGTAAACCATAATAAATGCCCACTATCCCTTCATTTATGGGAAGGAATAATGGCGTTTTAGACCATTTTTTGTGGAAATACAATTGTGAAGGTCAAAAGTAAGGGAAATATGGTGGTAATATGATGTATGTATATGGTTTAGATCATGTAAAGATAGGTGAAGACATTTTAGTGTTAACAGATTGCAACCTGATGTGTGAGGGTAGGATCTCATCATGTGGTCAATGGGCATCATAGGATCATGTGAATAATGGTGACAACAATGGAGAGACTCAAGAGCCCCGCGGAGAAGTGGAGCTTCCTTGTTCGAACTACGGTGGCTTTTGGTTTTTTATTATGAGTTCTAAAAAATGGATGAGATACATATAATGTGTGACATGTATATGGACAAGGCGGGCATACCCATTCTCCTAACAATGTCAAAAGAATAAATAATGGGATTATAGCTCAAAACATGGGAGCCGATCAATACATATACAAATGATGATAAATAATGATGGCCTCAAGGGAGGCTGAATATAATACTGATATGAAGAACTATTACATAGAAACAATGGCATTCTCATGGAATGCAATATCATCACAACTGATGCTCTGTTAGATTTGGAAGTGTACATAACTAGGGAAACTCAATGATTGAGATTCAGAATCTCTATGGTACAATATATAGCATCAAGTACTAGAGATACATGGAAGCACAACATTGGGGGCTTCCGAACACTGTCGCCAACCCAGGCTAAAAATCACAAGGGATAAGAAAATGTGTGAGTCCCATAGTAGACTCACCAATGTGCTAGATTCAGGTGACAACCGGGGTATTTGACCAAATAATGAATGAACCAATACCTTGTAGGAATCTCAACGGTGTGATAATGTAGCTGAAGTCGAGTATGTGAGACACAACCAACTCGAAAGGCACGAATGACTCCTTTCAAGTGGTCCAAGGAACTAATCAATGAGGTGGATGAAACTAGGATATAGGGACCTCTGGGTCTATCCTCTAAAATAGATGTGTTGACGTCAACAGAGGGAGACCTGCAACTAATCAAGGAAATGATGTTTCCTTGACTAGAAGCATGATGGGGATAACCAAATATGTGGAAGAATTTGGGGACTGAAACACTGAATGGGGGAACATGAATAGGAGAGTACGAGGGACTTGAACTTCCTTTGTTTCAGAGTATCATGATGGGGATGACCTAGCCGCAAATGAAACTCACTCATGGGAGAGGGATCATATCTGTAACACTAGGAAGATAACTGCAAATGGGAAATACTGAGGGAGGTAACTAGACTAGTTATATCCAGGGGATCCAAGGAAGAATCATCGCAAAATATTCTGAACAAAGGTGAAACAATGGGGGGAAGTTGCCATACTGTGATATCATATGTGGTGGTACCTAAAGACACCGTTTGGGCCTTCTTCATAGTTTAAGGAGCATGAAGAAGGGATATAAGTAAGCTCAATATGACATGATCTAGTGGATATTTAGCAAGCCGGAGAGAGTAATGCTCGATGGTGTTTTCATTTTTAGAGAGGCTTAACACATGAAGAAGACTCCAGTGTGGTCTATTTTTCGTTAATAGTCTCCTAATCCCGAAAAAGGATAAAAGTATACAAATGAGAGCTCTTCCAACCTTCAGGGAAGGAAGACTTCTTTACCATTGGTATTCCAACTAGGTCGAAAAAGGTTAAACCTATACTGACTGGATGGTTGTTCAAATACTTTTACAAGCATGAATGTAACCAAGTTTACTTAGTAATCTTTTCTTTATGAGAGGAATGGAAAAGATCTTAACGACAACCCATCATGAGTTTTTTCGTAAAGTATGGTCCCAATGTCTAAGAAAGCATAAAAGTATACAAAGGGAAACGTTCCTAGCTGGAAGGTGCTAGGGTGATCCTTTTCTTATAATAATCTAGGTGGTCCAAAAAAGGAAACAAATGAGGCCACATAGACGCCCTTTCATATACTTTAACGAGCGTGAAAGGAAGCAAGTGTGCTCGCCAATCTTTTCATTCTTTTAGGAGTCAGAAAAGAGCTTAACAGAAACTCTGTAATGGTCAATCAAGCAAGGGGAAAGTGTTCCATATATGGAAAGAGGTTATGTTGTGAACATGGTTGAGAGGAATAAATGAAGAACATTGATGGGGCCCCCTTGCCGAATGATGGACGATGGTAAATATTGCCAATTATGTAGTATGGATGGAGTGAAGGGCTCATGAACATGCCTATACATACAATGGGTGATTCACATGATGGCACACAAATTGAGGTGAATTCTAAGAAATGGCCCAAAAAATCATAGTGATAGCATGAGACAAGAGCCTCATCAAAAGACAAAGGGAGAAAAACCAAACCCTGCGGTGTGAACAACGTCTCAAACAAACTCCGCATGACTCTGTGGTGCATAGAAGAAAAACTAGACCAATTGGAGGCCTATAAATAGGGGGTGACCACATGACATGTGTCATTTGCACTAGTCAGTGATGAGTTGGAGTGGAGGACCCTGGAGCACAACTATTGATTTCTTCCGATTGGACCGACGGTTTTTCAATCTGTGACTTGCAGGTAAGAGCTCTCGACGAACCCGTATTTTTCACTAGTTTTCTTTATGTTATTGCTCATATTGGGGCCTATGCTGAGCTTCGAGTGTTCTCGGGGCTAGGGCACACTTTTTGAGGGAAAATGTGTGACCTAGTTCGCTCCTATCAGGGTGATAGGAATGACCCAGTCACACCTGTTGGGGAGACAGGAGCGACCCAGGTCGCACCTGTTCAACGGACAGAAGCAACCCTGTCGCTCATGTTCAGGGTTTTTTAGCGAATTGGATTGCACAAAAAGGCCGAACAGGAGTGACTCAACCAAGGATGAGATTTTTGTGCATGATTGGACCTGAAAGAGACTATGTGTATGTGTTGGCTGCCATGGGTGGCATGGAAAGAGCAAGATATTGGGAATCTTGGAGAGGAGGTGCAAAATGATCCAGCAGTACAAGACATACTCGCTCGTTGTGGGTTATAGAAGTACTTCCATATCCTGCTCATGCATTCAACAAATATGTTACTTGAAAAGCTGGTGAGCTTCTCAAACCATGATGCAAAGTGTTTTATCATCCAAGAGGAGCGAGTCAAGATCGCGCTCCTCAATATTTATTTTCTGACTGGGCTCCCTATGTTGGGTGTGATCGGCGACACTATGCCGAAGATCTCACATGGGGTGTCATTGGATGACCTATATGAGAGGAATTATTATGCCTCTGCATCAGTGCACTCGTCATACATATGGGTGTATGACATTGAGAGTCTTGAGACTTGGGATGTGGTAGAAATGGTGCTGTGGATACTAGGATCATCAGGACCGCACAAGATCTTAGGCAGCCAACTCCAGATTGTGGAGCGTGTGCTAAGGGGCACCTACTTTCTATGGGCATGGATGTACCTAACTTAGGTTTGACATGTGATGAACCATGCTAGTTCAGTGGGAGTGGATTTTTGTTTCCCCTCGTTCTTGTGCTCATTCTATTTTGAAAGACTTCTTACTCTATGAACGCATCTGGAGGTGCGTGAGGGAGGACCTCATGATCCTCACATGAGGAGGTGGAGCAAGATGATGATTAGGGAGGGAGGCGGCTTAGTGGGCCGATTATTCACCTAGGAGCTCTTTGCATAGTGGAAGAAACTACCAGTCCTGATAGAGGACTATTCGTACGTGGGTATGGACTACCAGGGGGATCCTAACATGCATCGATCTCCAAGACAGGCCTAGGAACCTGATGGTATGTATACATTATGATTTATGTGGTTGCATTCATATATAGTTTACTAGCTTATTGGTAGCCAATTTATGTGTGTGATGGATACTAATGACATACTGTGTGCATGTGCAGACATCAGGCCATGCCCTCCAGCAGGATATCAGAGGCAGAGGGGCAGAGTGGAGGGGTTATATCCACTCGCTCATGGGAACAAGAGGTGCTAGAGTACACTAAAATCACTTTGAATCGATATTAAGCACTTACTAGATGGGGTCGCCAATGACGGATGGAAGTATCTCGACGACGATCTGATCGCCGTGTGCTACCATACTCCTCTAGAGTGGATCCCCTTGATGAGGAGGATCATAGTCGTTGTTGAGTATGTTGGAGCAGCGACATAGGGTAATGTGCCGATGGAGGAGGAGGAGGACTTCGATCAGGAGGACACGGAGCAGGACACAGACCCAGATTATGAGGAGGATGACTATGAATAATAGCTAGTGATGCTTCCCCCTGGTGTAGTGGTGCCTAGGGATTTTTGTACTATATGTATGATCAGCCGAGAAAGCTTGTGGAGCTTCTCATTTTGTACTGGACATTATGACATGATGTATATATGCATGTGGATGCACTTTGTATGTGTTTTTTATGAGTCTTTTTATAATGATTCCTATGTGATGTATATGACATATGTATGTATGACTATATGATGATGCATAATGCGGTTTTATTTCCTATATGCAATGATTGATGTGCCACTCTAGAACGTCATTAGCCATTTGGTCTGCTGCACTATTGAGACTTCTAGGAACATGTATGAATGTAATGGATTCAAAATGTCTAACCATGTAAGAGATAAGGATCGCATACCTGATAGCAGTTATTCAACTGGGAGACAAGTGGCTGGGAGTCTAGGAAGACATCAAGGTGAAAAATACCCAAGTGGAGGGTAGCGGTCAGGATATCATCAACACCATCATACTCAGCCTGGTTGTTGGTAGCAATACCAACATACATTCCGTCGATATGGATTAACTCATGTGATGGGGAATAAATGACCCACACAACCAAGGCAAGATTAGGAGACCATCTACTTGCTCTGTCAGCAAACCCAACATAGCGATGTGAGGTAGGATCCATATGGAGAAAGCAAGGAAACAAACTGTAAGACTCATGACAAGAACGGTGCAAAAAAAAATAAAAAAAATAAAACACAAGCGTACTACATGGTGAGCGACTTCAGGCATAGAACCTTCGACAAAGGAAATTGGCCTTGCCTTGGAGAATCTATAGTTGACGCAAAGTACATGGGGGGTGAAGATTCAGAATGGATTTATCCTTCAAAGTATCGACAGCAATCCCTTTGGGAGATACGATGAATCCGATTAAATTCCCAATGTGGACACAAAACACATACTTGAGGGGGTTCAAGTGGACATTGTATTTGCGACATCTCAAGAAGACTTGATGTAAGTATTCTAGATGATGTGAACGCTTCCAATAGCAAGCGGTGAGGTCGTCTAGATAAACAAAGATAATATGGATAAGTTCATGGAAGCAGAACCTCATGGCCCACTGAAAAGCGACTCCAACATTTTTAAGGATAAATGGCATAACCCGATACGCAAATGTTCCCCGGGGGGTTGTGAAAGCAGTCTTGTACTGGTCCTCTTTCTGAATTTGAATTTGGTTATAACCCAAAAAAACATCCATGAAAGAAAATACTTCATGGTTGGCACACACATCAATGAATTTGTCAATGAATGGAGTGGGGAATTTTTCTTTGGGACATGCCAAGTTCAAGTCACGGAAGTATAGACACGAATGGTACCTTGTTTTTTGTTGACAAGGAAAATATTAGAAACCCAAGTGGTATACGCGATGGTGTATATGAAACCTGATTTACGCAGTTTTTTGATCTCATATTTGAAAGCAGGAGCATTTGATGGATGAATGGGTCTTTACTTTTTGCTTACAGGTGCAACATTAGGCCATGTGTCGATACGATGTTCGATGATAGATGGATCAAGCTGAGACATCTCAGTGTAAGACCAAGCAAAAATATCACAGAATTCCAAAAAAAAGTGCTTTGTAAGAAGCAACTTCTTTAGGGAAGCAAGATGCTTTGAGTGTAATATCTTCAACTACCTCAGCTTTAGTTGATATATTGACCTTAATAGTTGGCAAAATGTTATCCATGTTTCCCTCTTCAAAGGCGTCAGCTGCCAGAATGGGGTTCTTGAACCAGTCTACTTTTCCATCACTACTAGATTTTGATCCAAAATCCGACGGTATTTTCCGACGGCGCGTGGATTTTTTCTTTTAACCGTGCCAAAAATCAGAAAGATTAAATTTTTTTTTGAAATGGTGGGCATAGGTGTTGCTTAAGCGACGGCAATTCTCCTAAGTGTCGCTTAAGCGACGGCGCTAAAATTTCTATCTCCCTAAGTGTCGCTTAAGCGACGGCTATCTTCTTAAGTGTCGCTTAAGCGACGGCGCTAAAATTTCTATCTCCCTAAGTGTCGCTTAAGCGACGGCGCTAAAATTTCTATCTCCCTAAGTGTCGCTTAAGCGACGGCTATCTTCTTAAGTGTCGCTTAAGCGATGGCTCTAAAATTGCTCGATTTTTAAAAAAATACACTTAATACGGCAATGTGATCTCTA